>CM053786.1:59502002-60102002 GCA_028749045.1 Cupressus sempervirens
ATTGATTTGATAATCCCCCCATCTCTAAGCTTCATAAGTTCTTGCATTTTAGTACTAAAGTGGGATTAAAAGGCCTCTATTTTTTCCTAAATGCTGTAAACCCTTCTTTTAGAGGTATTACATGTTGGAAAAGATCTCATCTATAAGCTTTAAGGTCATTATATGACTATTCAAAAACATGTCTGAATCTTCTCAACAAATCTACTAGAGACCTCCTATTTGTAGGAGATAAGGTTTTAGCAATGTACACCTTTTTTGGAGATTCAACGGTGCCCAAATTAATTTCTTCATGTTCTTGTGACTTCTTATTTTTAGTATGTGTATGCACTCTATCCTAATTATCAAAAGTACTCTCAAGAACCACTAAACCTTTAGGGACATTGTTTGTTTTTAGCTACAAGATTTCTTGATCAAAGATCATTTTCTTTCCATCTACTATTTCTACAAAAACACTGTATTCCAAATCTTTACCATGATATTTATCCTCATTGAAAATTCAATATATCTTTATCATCTTCGAAAACTTTCCAATTCTCTACATTATTACAAATAGAAGGCCTATTTTGCACTTCAATTATTGACACAACAACAAATGACATATCATCAAGCTTGATGACCACATTAGCTATCAAGTCATCCATCTTTTTATTACTCCTATCCATCCAAGAAATGTCAAAGGCATCAAATTCTTTTATCTGATCCTAAAAAAAATTCATATACTATTTCAATCTTTTGTTCTCAGAGGCATATATCTCCATAAATTGAGACACAATCAATTCAGAGTCACCAATAGTTTGTAACTTCTTAATCCCATGACTGGTTACAACTTTTAATCCCAAGAGACATACTTCATACTCTACTACATGAAAAGTTGAAGGTAAATGAATACCTAAAAGTTTTCTTCTATGGAGATATAAATACTACCCCAACCCCTAATCCTTCCCTAGAGCTTTCCGCATCGATATATATTATCCATATATTCTATGAATCCAAATAGTTCGTCACCTCTTGTGCAATAAAGGGAGGTAATTTCTCAATTTCTTAGATGATAAGTTTATCCCTAAATACATTGACTTTAGTATCTAGGAAATAAGTAGCATCCTTATCAATACTATCCTCAAATATGTAAGTGACTCTTGGCTCTATCAATTTTGATAGACTTGTCTCTTGTGTGAAAAGTGGCATATGAAAAGTCACATTGTAGGCTACCTCTCATTTTAGCACTCCATTTTATAGAGATTAGCATCCCATAATGGTTAGGAATATCAAGTACAAGGACCATCATGGTCATTTCAATATTAGGATAAGTAGCTAGTTTGAAAGGTAAAGCATTAATTATACCTATAACAAACACTTCTCTTTCATCCATTGCTCTACATCTACCCCTTTTGGTGTCTACTTAGAAACCAAGGGCTTCCATGACTTTGATAGGCATAATAGTATTTGATGCCCTTGAGTCAATCATACAATTCTTTAAAGTTTGGTCATTTATGACTAAACTAAGAAAGAAACGGTCAATATCTTTTAAGTATGATACAAAGCAATTGTCTAAGTACATTTGAGTTATTTGAGACATAACTCCTTTTTCCTCTTTATCCTTCATTACAAGTGGTATCTACTATATTACTAAATATTCTTCTTCAACAACATTATTACTTCCTATACCACTCAACCAAGACAGAGCCTTATTTTTGTGTTCTTCTATTCTAAAAATTCAAATAAAGGGACCTTAATAGTAATCTGAGATAGAATAGAAATCATATCAATAGGATCATATGTAGGATTTTTGGGAAGATTACCTCTACTTTTTTTCTCTTGAGCAACATGTTCCTTAACTTGCTTGATGATACCAGAGCTTGGGTTCTTTTCTTGCACATTGGCTTTGACTATTTCATTTCCTTGAAACTACTCCCTTTCCTTTGGCTCCCATCTCTTGGTCTTATTGTCTTTGACTTTCACAACCACTAGATATTCTTTCTTATTCTTATCACTTATTTTATGGGAAATATCCTTAATGAAGATTTTAGATGGCTTACCTACAACATTATTGATAGTTTAATTTCTAAGGTTGTCCTCATCATGGTATTCATTGTCTAAAAAAACCTAGTGATGGTGTAATCGACATGCATTTCTCTAATTTGCAACATCATATTCAGACTCTCCCAAATCAAATTCCACACCATCATCACATAAATTTAACATATTATAGCCTATGTCCTCATGGTTTTCTTCTTCCTCTACATCCTCATTTTGTGCTTGCTGATTTGTAGGGAAATATTGGGATAATACATAATAATCAAGGGAGTGAGAGGACTAACATACAATGCACCAAGGTACGTCCTTTATCATATCTATAAAATATTTTTATAAAGGATCTAGTATACTTTTATCTTTGTTTCCTTGACGGGAATCAGAGATATAAGGATAGTTTTTCATTCTAGGCTACCTATTGTATGGTGTATTACACTAAATTTTATCATTAGTATTATTCTTATTGGTCTAGTTTTTTGATAGATTTAAAATTTATTACACTTGACCCATTGTGTCTTCTTCAAATTTTTTTCCTAAACTAGGCCTTTCACCCTCTTGCTTGTTTCTAGGATTAAATAATTTAGGGTCATCCCTTCTCTCCAATTTACCAGAGGCTTTATATTTTTCCCTTAAAGTGTATGCCATCTTACTATCAAAGTCATTGGAGTAAATGGTAAGGAATACATCTTCACCAAGTCTCATTATTTGGAACAATTTACACATCCCTTTCTAAAATATCACATTAAAATTAAAGGTAGACTCATTTAGGCTCCAATTTATGTTGTTGAACTCATTCAACCTAAAGCTAACATTAGTGTTCTCACCATATTTCTCTTTAAACTCTTTTTTCTAAGTCATTCCAAGAGGCTACACTGTCATCTGGAAATCTTTTAAACTAGTCACTAGCTTCTTTAGTCAAGGAGTGTACAAATAACTTCATGACTACATCCTCATGATCTACTTCTTAGTCATTGAGCATGTCTATAAAATTTCTTAGGTGCTCTTCACAAGTGAGACCATTATTACCTAAAAATTTAGTAACCTTATCCCAAAGATCATTAGAAATGGGGTGTGGGAACCCAGGAATGCCTACCAAAGAAATTTTCTTGTATTTTTCCATATAAATTGGATTTCTTTGGAACCCCATAGCATTCGAAGTACTTGTCCCAATATTTTGGTTTTGGATAGGAATTTGAGGTTATTGGATTTTTTGAGTGAAATGTATTTCAATACATTGGTAGAAGATAAGGTATGGGCTATTTGTGATATGTTTTGGCTAGTTAATAGTAGTCCACAAGTAGGAATAGATGAGACAAATTTTGAGGCTTGGTTAGGCTAGGAAAATATGGTAGAGTTAGACTTGATAAACTAAATTTTTCCTCTATTTTTAGTAGCTTGTGCTTCATTCTCAACCTTTTGTAGCTCTTTAGCTAAATCTTCTCTCTCCTTTCTAGCCCTTTCTAAATCTAAGTCATGCTTACAAATAACAAGGTTTGTAGAGTTACTAGGAAGAACTTGGGGCTCACTTATTTGCACCCCTACCACCTTCTATTTTCCTTTATTAGGTTCCTTTGCAATTATATCTAAAATCTTAGGTTCAAAAGGCCTATAAGACTAGACTTGTGAGATAAAATGACCCTCCTCTTTAAGAAGGTGCTCTTTCTCTTGGACTTTGGATTTTAAAACATTAATATCTCCAAAAGCATCTAAGTGCAGCTTAGAAGATTTCTCTTCTACTCTTTTATTTTTGCCTTGCAAGGAGGCCATCCTCCTAAGAAAGTTGTCTCTCTCAATGAGTTTGTTTAATATGGTGTGTTCCTTTCTTTCTCCAAACAAATTCATTTGGTGTCTTCTTCTAAGACCCTTTTCCTAAGAACTTCTACTTCTAAAAATAAATCTTTTGGATCTGCAAAAATAGCTTCTAAATCTACTAGGTCATCTAGATCTATGAGATTTCTTTCTTGGCCTTGTCTATGATTAAATCCAATATCCATATTACCCCTATATCCCCACCTATGGTTCATTTCATTCACCATATCTAGTGTGCAAGAAATATCCCCTACAAAAGACACATTCTTGTCATGATAAATTGTTTTTTCCTCAACTAGGATGGTCAATGTCTCTCCCAATAGTATATTAGTTTTAGATTTAGAACTCAAGGAAAATGACTCTTTTTCTACCATAGGTTGGTAATTTGAATGAGCTAACACACTATTCCTAGGCTTCCAAGTAGGATTAGAATTTACTTTCTTTTTATTTTGATTCTTCCTACCCCTAGGAGGTAATTCTATATATACTAGTATTTCTATGTTAGCCTTTGCAAAAGATTGCATATTTTTCTCCTTATTAGCCATTGGTTAGAAAATTTTGAAAAATATAGCACTAGCTACAAAAATTTTTACTTAAGTCACCACCCTATGAAGGGAAAGTATTTTTAATGACCTTTTAGACTAAAAAATATCATGGGAAACTCTCAAACAGAAAAAGGGCCAACCAAAAAATATTGATACTGCAACACTCGGTAATACAACCTGTTGGTCTGACTTTTTGTGTAGTAGAAGTTTTCTATTAAATCATAAAAAATTCAAATGTTCTATTCCTAAGTGAAGCATAGGGTTTTGGATAATCCATCCATAAGAAATAATCATCATGTAAACCCTATATCATCTCTATTCATAAATTGTCGGGCACGAAATTTTGAATTTTCAAAAGAGACAAATATGCTGTCATATTCCTTTTCCTTTCTCCCGGGTTACCTTTCTTCCTATTTGTCCCAACCATCAGATCTGACTAGATCTACCATTGTCGTTACCTCGCTATGACAAGTTGCATGCTTATTAACTATGGCGAGGTAACGAGTGTTGAGTATTTTAAGACGCAGGACCATAAAGTGAAGATACGGTGATCAGAGATTTGCTTATTAAATGATTTATTGTGCAGGTACACTTTGCAAGTTACCGTCCAAAAAGGATAGGGACCCACTAGAATATCTGACATCAGAGCCGAAATGATGGTTTTTGCGGACGTTTTGCCACGTCGCTATCGAAAAAATTAGGCACTTCACTGTTAGCGAAGTAGCGAGGCCACATGAAAATCTGAAGATGATGACATTGCATCCTACTTGTATCATAATTACACTAGGTGGCATGACCAGTCATAAATACCGTTGTTAGAATTAGTTTTAATTGATAGAAGTGATTACTAGGTAACCCTTGCATTTTTCGGCATGGAATCCTTTTAAGTTCCGGAGCTCGCTACCTCGCTATCAGAAAATTTAGGTGCTTCACCATTAGCGAGTTAGCAAGGCCCCGTAAAATGGTAAAAGATCGGCAAGATCTTTGGTGACATGAAATGATAAATGACTATGGTAAATTTTGACATGTGCCAACTATGTAGAGATCTGATTCTCATTAATCCCTATCTAACTGAATGTAAAAAAAAAAATGCTGAACGTCAGCTTGAAGTGGATCAACGGAGCTCGCTACCTCGCTATGACAAGTTGCATGCTTGTTAAGCCATGCGACATAGCAAATATAAATCAGGAGATCCTGTGCTTTTTCCTCACCTTCGATTTGGTAAGTGATCAATGGCTGTCATCTCCTCGCTATGAAGAGTTGTAAGGGAGATAATTATAGCAACATAGCGAGTTGGGCCCGCCGCCTTCCTTCTTAAGAAGCCCTGTAGCATATCTTTCGATCATTTTCGGATCAGATCAATGATTGTCGCCGCTTCGCTATGGCAAGGTGCTCGTTCTTTATGCATAACAAAGTAGCGATATGCTGACACGTGTTCTCAGTCATCAGTGGGTCCAAATGTAAGTTCCATCAAAGAAAGAATTCTGTACATGGAAAGTTCTCATTTGGTAAAATAAATAACATGGCAAATACAACTCCTAGTTGTTCTCTCTGCACCACATGATCATAGGATCTTTGAAGATCGACGACGCAGTTTTAAATGAAAAATGTAGTGCCACTCGCTATATTAATTAGACAAGAAAGCTTTGTCCGTGAGGAAAAACAGAGTATAATACAGAGAGATTTCATCAGTTTCATCTCACGCGAGCAAAGATTTGGAGTCATTCTTGTGCAGAAGCCATTACTGAAAGAAAAGCGTGCCAAGGTCTGATAAAAATTGTCAAGTTGTCTGTTCATGGAAAATTTGCAGGAATACAGAGGAAAATAGAGACAGAATTCAAGTAAGTAATACTACCATAATCTTCGTAAGCTTTTAAGTTCTAAAAAGATAGCCCAAGATGCCTCCGAAGAAAGGATTTTCAAGTGCAATAAACTACTTGGATAGAAATGTCCATGATGATTTTCTTGAGTTGCTTCCTGAGTCTACTGTAGAAATAGTGCAAGTTAAGAGGTTAACCTCACTGAACCCTAGGCTAAGGATAGCTGATGGATTGTATGATAAGGGTAATTGGGTTCAGGATGCTCAAACTTCTCAAACTGGTTTGAATTTATTCAAAAAATGGTTTGCAGAAAGGAAGTTATATGCCCCTCATGCCAATATATGGAATTTTGATCTTGGAAAGCTTGTTGTCCCCAGTGTGTTTATGGATTTTGACCTGCTTGAAGCTATAGCGAAAAATTATGACCAAGCCACTAAGGTAGTGAGAAGAATGGATGGTGTGGCTTTAGTTACCATCAGTCCCGAGGAGATTAGGAAGGTTTTCAGTCTAGGACCTCTCACTATGTATCATGTGCCCATTAATTTGATAGAGTTAGAAAAAGAATATATGTCCAAAAGGAATGTAGTTAGAAAAGGTGCACTAAAAGCCCACATAGGCTGGATTGGAGGCCTCCCAACCATAACATCGTCTTCTAAAGAACCATTCAAGAAATCATGCTTTAATGCCAGGGTAGTAGAGATATATAGGACCCTGTGCAAAGTCTTTGGAGAGGGCGAAGAAGATTTTATTCCGGTGAGATTCATGTATATGATCACCCAAATCTCCTCTTTTGGTGTGGAAATAATTTTTGATTTTGCATCTTACTTGGCTAATGAGATTCACCAGGGATTGGTGGGGATTGCAAAGGCAAGGTGCAAAAGGTTTGGGGTAAGTACTCCCTATTGATGCATATGTTTCTTTTTCAAGGGGCCACTTATTTTGGTAAAGAAATGGTTTTAAATAGGGAACAAGAGGGGGAGGCACTGCCAGTCCAATTATGGAGTGCATACATGACTTGGGAAGCAAAAAATGCTAGCTTTGTTAGATTTGATAGGCACATTGCCTCCAAACTAAGATGCCTCATATTGAGTGATAATCCTAGAATTCCTAAGGCACTAATGCATCTTGTCAGGCCTATGGACAAACCCCATAGTCTAAAAGTTTCACATAATTGGGGAGATATTATCCCATATTCAGTCTCAATTGTCATTAGGGTCTATGGATTCAAAGGAACACCCCATGTACTACCCTATCAGGTACCTTTAAAGGTAGGGATAGCTGAATTTTTGTGGCAGTTGGGAGGAGTGGAGGAGGCCTTTTTGCACAAAAGGGGAACAGGATCAATTTTTCCTACTTGCACTATAGCCCACCAATTTGTGATAACTAAAGAAGGGTGGATCTTTCTCCACAAAATTTTGGATCAATATAAGATGACAGTGTCTCATGCTCATTTTTGTGATACAGAAGGTTTCTTTAACTCTGCTCTTAGACTTAGAATCAAGCTTTGTCCAGTTTAGCATGAATTCTATTTTCCTGAAGATATAATAAGAAATGAATATTCTCTCCATGAGCAAGAAATAAAGAAAGGAAAATGGAGAGTCTATTCAAAAATTTTGGAGTTTATTAATTGTTTTGACAAAGATTACAGTCCTCTTAGTAATGTTGCAACCAATGCAGATAAGATAAATATGCTCATGAGTACTTTCTCTGAGATAATGGAAGTAATGAATGAGAAGAAACAACATTTTATTGATTCTTTTCTAGATAAATCCAGAGAGGTTATGAGAAAATTGGGTTTCACCCCCAACATTGGAATGGTTCCATTGGTGGTACGAAAGAAGACAGGATATACTATTGTTCGGCAGTAGATGCCCATTGTACACAAAGAAAAATAGGTAGTTGAACCTACCAGTACTGTCTTGGAAGAAAGACCCCCTGAACCTTCTCCCAAAAGAAGAAAAATAATAAGGGAAGAAGAATCCCCTGACAAAGGTTACTCACCTTCTCAAACTCCAATGAGAATTGAGGAAGAGTAGCTCACCAATGAGCAATTTGAACAAATGGGGTCACAAGGAAAAAATTTTGTTACACAAGCAGAAATTGATGAAGGGAACCCCCAGGAACCTCCTGTGCCAAGTTTTGAATTAACTGTAGTAGATTTCAGAGGAAGGGAATTGGACCCTGTTTTGGAACAAGCTAGTCAGCATTTTTTATCTGATAATAGTTTTGTAAGATCTAGGGCTTTCCATCAGTTTGCATGGAGGGTAAACATGCACATTTTTGAGCAAAGGTGTAAGAATTTGAAAATAAAACATCCAGAAATGGATGAGGCCTCCATTCAAAATCAAATAAAGGAACAAATGATACAATAGTTCCAAAATATAACCCCTGATGAGGGTAGACAGATGGTAAAAAATGAAAATATTTTATTATTGCCCAATTGGGATATTGTTGATGCATTAATTTTTAATTCTGTATCAAATAATTTAGGACTACAGGATCCAAATAAAGAGGAATTCCTGAGTACAACATTCAGCAATGATCAAGTTGCCCTTGTTATGTGGTCCCTGAGAAGAGGATCCAGGACTACTTCGTCACAGCCTGATGATTTAGGACTAACAGGGAGTATCATTGTAAGGAGAGTTGTTGATACTTCAAATGTACAGGCAGCCCACATGAATGTGGATTATTCTAAATTTTCCTTGTCCACTGTAGAAAGAGAAGAGAAGGAAATGATTGATATGCATAGTAAATATGAAATAGTGGTGGATGCTTATAATCGAGAGGTAAAAAGGAGAATTGAGCTGGAAAACAGGGTATCTCAATTGGAGAAGATACTTGGAAAAAGGAAAGTGGGAGAATCCAGTACACTAAGAATTGCATATCCTCCATAGTCATCTGTTGGATTAACCCCTATCATTGAAATACCTAACACCCCTAAAAGACCCAAATTCTATACTGCAGAGGAATTTGAAGCAGAAAAAACCAAATTACATGAGTGGCAGATAGAATTTAGAAATCAGCAGGAAGAAAAATGGAAGCAGGGTGTGACATATTTGATCAATAAAATACAATGGTCAACTTTTTATGATCAGTTGACAAGGATTGTAACCCTCATGGATGAGTTGAATAAAGAAAAGGATGGACTAAATTCTCTTGCACAGAAATGGAGACAGAGAAATAATGATATTACAATTATATGTATATTTGCAGTCCAAATGCCTTATCATCAAGTTGAAAAGATTTTTGATTTATTGAATAAGTTAGAAAATTTTGAGAATGAAAGAGATTCTTTACAGAGAAGATTGATACTCTATTTTTCAAAATATTTTGCTGAAAAATTCACCCTATTTCCTTGTGCTTTAGAATCTGTTGATACAGTAAAGGAAAAAGAAAAATGGAAAAAGGAAATGGATAAATTATTCGATAACAGAATAATAAACATCATCAGTGAGACTGGCCATTGGTTTTGGGCAATGAAAAATGAGGAGTTGGTAAAAGTACAATTGTATTATACTGCTATGAGAAAAGAATTTGATGATTTAGAGGAAAATGCAAATTCTTTAATAAAGATACAAAGAGAAACTCTAAGTTTTGATTGGCCAAAAGATGATACTTTTAATAAGTGGAAAAATTAGTTTAGTGAACAGATGTCAAGAGACAATGAGGAAGAAGATGCAAAAGTAATAGTTACCCTTGTAATCAACAATGATGACATGGAAAATCCCCAGGTTAAAGTGAGTTTGCAGGTAACAGAAGATGATACATCACTTACAGACCTCATGGTTATGTACTCCAAAAGTGAAGAATGATTGTAAGGTCAGATCGTGCTCTTTTCTCAACAATTCAGAAGCATAACAGAAAGGGACCCGCCAAGAAATGTTGTTAATCTTTCTGTTATTTTGTTTTTGTCTTTCTTTTGAAATGACACCTGTCACCTTCTTTAGCCTGAAGCTTGTTGCATCTCACACTATTTAAGTGAGATCCCAAGGCTAAAGAATGGTCTGAATTCTGTTTTTACTAAGTATTGTGCTTAGTCCTGTTTTTGGTCCAAACATTTGGAAAGCAAGTTTGTAGTATACTTTTCTATCAAAATTTTTGAGAATACATGAATGTAGAAAGAACTATGCTTCTTTTCTGAAGGTCCTTTTGGGTCTATTGTAAAGGATATACCATTTTCAAAGGAAATGAATACAAATTATGAACTGTCCCCATATCAGTTCTTTCTGAATTTTATCTCCTTTTAAATACTTAGCTACCTTGATGTTGTGTGAGTAAAAGCTTATGCAATTGATTGCAATATAGTAGGGTTGTACATCCATTTGTTATTGTTGTTAATTCAATGGATTAAATAAGGGCTCTGATGAATGTGATGAGATTTCTTAGGTATTGAAAAGGATTTTTGAATGATAAATTCTGATAAGAATTGCTGATAAGAACTTGTTGCAAAGCAACAAATTAGATCTAAGAATTTACTATAGACTCTGAACCCCAATGGATTAGGTACTGATCGAAAGTATTTCAGCCAAAAGAGAAGTATATTATGACTAGTTTTTTCAAAATACATCATAAAATCAAATTTTACTTTTATTTCCTGTAAGATATTCAAAGTTGGCCAGCACTTGCCTGCATGGAATGTTTTAGCTTCATTTAGCCATTGCTATTGAAAACATCTACAGATCTATAGAAGATTTCTTGGTCATATCTGTTCAAGGGATGTGTTTACCAATTTGGTAAGAGTTATGTATATGTTTGAGGATTTAGAAATGAGAATCAAAATGAAACTAAGAATAATTCTCATACAATTGTTCCATTTTTGAACCATCCTCGAGTACACCCGCCCTAGTTTTTACAGAGCCAAAAGAGTAGAAAACCGTTTGAGGTTTTGTTGAAGTTGGGTCTTAGTACTTTGCATATGCAAGTGGCAATGAGAATTGGCTATTCTTTAGGTTGTGTATGTACTGATATCTAGGTATTAAGCCTTTTGTCGCTTAGTAGTTTTAGCACTGTTTTAACATCTAAAAAAAAACCAACACAACCTTACTCTATAAACAAGGCACTCGATTAAAAATAGTAAAGATTATAACTCATATAAAAACACTCCTTATACAAATCCCCAACAAAGCTACCATTTTGTTGGTTCAATTTGGACTATTAGGTCAGTGTGCACAAGATGAAAACATGCCTAAGAATTAGCTAGGTCCCGTACTCAGTAGGATTTATCTTAGCTCTCAACCAACTTCAATAGAGTATGCTAGAATCTCCAAACTTTAGGCTCTGTAGGGTTAGGGCAGTGTACTTAAAGGATATAAATGTGATTGGTTTTTTTTTTTTCTCTTAAGACACAATTTTGCTAATAATTCTTCTTTCAAAACTATCCCTTATAGAAAATAATGGTCCCAATTTCTTCTTAGATTTGCAACATGCTTTATGATTACAATAGCTAGTTATAACCAAATAAAAGCTATTACAAATAAGGGCTGACCAAAAATTTTAGTTCTTCATTAGATAAAATAGAAAATATGTATTTTTCAACCATATGAACCATTAAATTGCAACCAGAATTAATTGATCAGTGCCTTACCAATTGTTATATTGAATCAAAACCAACAACTTTAGACCTATTTAATTGACTTGCACTTAAATTTGTCAACAATGAACTCTGAATCTCATTCTTAACATATCCCTCTCATATACCTAAAACCCTTATCATTTACTAAAAATAATTACTTAATTATTTAAACTAATAGAAATCAATAAGAGACATATAACTCATTCAAATTGCATTAAACTAAAAGAACATTGTTCACTTCAATTGCAAGGATCATAGACATATAAGAAAAGAGGCAAAACTCAGATACATAGATATGAAAAACTTCCTTTTGTATTGAATTCCATTGAAAATGAATACAATACTTGTATAGATTCTAAAAATAACTCAAAATTAGACAACTTGATCATTTATATTCATTATACATTCAATTTTACAGGACTGAGAACATTCATACAATAAAAAAACTTGGATGGACTGTAAATGACATAAAAATTAAAAATCTATAGACTTCTGACCTCTACTCCATATCTCAGAAATACTTATAAAGGATTGCAACAAGCTACAGATGGGAGGAGGGTACACATCAAAATCCTAATGGAGGACATGTACAAAAGTTACAATTTAAGACATCGGTCTGTGGTTGATCCAAAAATAGGAGGTAGTTGAAAAGTAAGTTGGTGTTTATTTATTGCTAGAACTTTAACTTTAATTCTTTGCCTTCTTCTATCTTGAGCAAGTAATTCCTCAACTACCTCCCACTGGAAAAACCTTAATCTCTCTCACTGCTTCCCATACATAGATCTCCCTCTTGGTGGGCCACTCAGTTGACTTAACTTCTTCTAAGTGATTTGTGGCTTTAGTTCACCCAAAATTTGTTACGGATTTGGACTCAACTCAAAATTAATTCAAATCTATTTCTACTCTGAACAAGAAGTCAATCAAATTATTGAATGGGGCATCACCATTATCTTGAAAAATTCCTACCATGGCCTCTTAACTCAACACTATACTGAATGAATTAGACCATTCCTATCATTCTCTTAACTTATTGTTTGCATCCATAATTGGTGGAATATAGGGCTCAATTCCTTGAGATAAAACTTTCAACTTTCCATTTATTATTTTCATTTTCTTAGTAAAGAAGCCAATTAATTCCTTTACCATTTCCAAGCCATCCTTCATTGTAATAATCTTATTAAGAAAATCTAGCTTTTTAGCCATAAGCATAATAAGCCTCCCTAAGAATTGAATATATAGCCTACAAAGATTGAGTGTGGATGATAGCCATGAAAGTGCTTCATTTCAAAAATTTTCAGCATATTGTAAAGAATTATATAACATATGGGCATGTTGTGATATACTCTTTAGAGTTTCAACCCTATGGGAATCATACCTCTAAGGATAGTTTTCATTGCCTCATTATCTTGCTATGTTGGTGGGTCATCAATGCTCATTCTTATAAGCTCTATATTATCTACCTCTAGGTCATTTGTCTATGGCATTGTCTCTATTGTGACCTTGGATGGTTGTTCCTTACTATCCTTTTCCTTGCTCTACTCTACAATGGCAACCAAGTTAGCATTTGATGGTTTCTCTCTAAGAGATGCAAAATCAGTTTATAAATCTTGGCCCTTATCATCAAGCTCCTTAATATTCTCCATGTATAGATGGCTTTTTCTAATCTCCTCCTCATAGAGATTCCTAACATCAATGTAATCATGAAAGGATTTGGCTAGCCTTGTCTCTATCTCCTCTACCTTGGCCTCATTCATAAATTAGAATTTTTTTATAGCCTTGGAGATCTATTTAGTTGAGGTACCTTGTAGTGTCCAAAATATCATGTTGCCTTGATCTTGACTATGCACATTCATTAGTTTGGGATTGTTTGTTTAAGGAGCCATACTCCATAGTGCTAGAGAATTGGCATCAATTTTGAATTCAAATCCTCTTTGCAGTACACTAGCACCATTTGCCTCATTTGAGATGGAATCCTCTTGTCTTCTGATTTGGTCAAGCATAAATGCTTGTTCCAAATCCCAGCAAGGCACTAGCAACATCCCTTTCCTCCACATGATTCATGTCTTTATTTTTTGGATCATAGGCATGCAATTTTTCAACCAATTATTTCTTTTTCTCATCTGACTCACCTTGCTTCATTTTTAACACTAGTTCACTCTATTTTACATTATACAAGAAGCTCTTGAAATTAGTTGATTTTATGAACTCATAATCTTCTATAAACTATTTGGCTTGGATGATTTTTTCATTCAACCTTATTTTTGCTAGCTCCAAGTTGCTCAATGTGTTCTCAACTATAGTAACTCTATCTTGGATATAACTTTGTCTTAAGTCAGCATAGTACTAAATTCTACCAGGTAGCATTTGTAGTGTCCTTTGTCTAACTTTTTCAAGGATGAGGACAATCTTTTGACTCTTGTTTCTGTTAGTGACCTATCATGTCTTGGATGACTCATCTTCTTCCATTTCTAAGGTTACATAAAGTTTAGGGCTATCAAGATTCATTCTCTCATCTCCCCCAAGTGGTCCCTTTGGCATTTATGCCATAATTTATGCATGGTCAACCACCATCTTTCTTATCCTTTGTAGGTAGGGAATGTCTAGGTAGAAACCTTTGAAATTAGGATCTAATCTCTTCATCTCCCTCTCTACCTTTAGCACATCATCAAATTATGATAATTTGGCAGGTACCTCCCCCTCAACAATAATATTGGGAATGATGTCTTCATGGGACAACTCTGTGGTACTAGGTAACACTTAGTTTCTTATTTCCTTGAGGGTGTTCCTCATTTAGTTATGAGGATCATACATCCTATAAGGGCTAGTTGGCAGATAGTAATGGTGGAGGAAAGAATGAATCTAATCAAGGGATTCTTTTACAATTAAAAAGTCCCATATGTTAAAACATCTACATAGGAATGTACCTCTGTGTACCTTAGGTCCTAGGTACTCCCTATTTACCATAAATAACTACCACATGATTTCAATGATGGCCAGTCTAGGGGGAATGAATTTTGGCAGTAATATAGGGGTTGGGGACAACCATAAACCCTCATGAAGGAAATAGTTAACATCCCCTCAATTATGATCTAATCTTTTTCTTTCAAGGAATAGGGTTGGTCTTAAAAGACTCTTGAAATCCTCATGTTTCCTAAAGTAACCTAGGTCTAACATTTTCATTATGATAGTATTGAAATTACTAAAAAATGAGATAGAATCATAGTAATGATAGGAAGTATCCCATACCCATATCCACAATTGAATAGGAACCTCACCATTTACATCAAATGTGTGATCAATAAAGCCTAGGCTTATATACCCCACATTTCTATATAGGATCAGGTACATCAACAATGAGTAATGACGGAATTTGAACTTTTCCAATTCTCCATTCTAGGCCAGTCCAATGTTCTCCTTCATCCTACCCTAAGTATACTCAACATAGTCATATTCTCCACCATGGTAGAAGTATTGCACACCTTTGGTAATGATAAATTCTACTCCAAATACAATGTTAGTTCCATCTTTACCAATTACCTTGTGGACACCATACACAATTTTTACAAAATAATTCTTAAACTTTCCCAAATGAATCATCTTCTCCATCTTCTTTGGATAATCACCCACCTATTTTAGGTTAATGGGAATATTTTAGGTCCTTGTATAGGCTTTGGTATTTCTCTCAAATTTTCCTTGCAGGTCAGTTAGGTCTAGAGGTTCACTCATGGCATCATCCAATACAATTGCTTCAATAAGAGAAGCATGGTCCAGTGTGCATAAAATAGTTGCATCCTTTCTATGGATTTATTTGATGGCTGAATTATATTATTTAATTAGGGCTTTACCAAGTTAACATCCACAAAGACCCCTTGGAAAATTTAACTTTTCTAGGTTCTCCTTCCATAGATTGCAAACAAGGATCTTCTTCTCTCTATTCCAATCAAAATATATGAAAAGCTCATAACTAGTGACTCTAGGACATGTAGCATGTCTAAAAAGAACATAGGGATCCTTGAACTCATGGTCATCTATAGAAATGGCATTGGAGGATTTTGAAAATAGCTTAATCCATTCTTCCACAAACCTATTAGGTTTCTTCTACTTGGTTTTTCCTCCCTTTAAAGCTGAAGTTTCTGCAATTTCCATGTCTAAAGCTTGAACTTCTTCTACTTCCTTGTCAAAGATCTTGTAAATAAAATGGCAACTTCTACAAATAACTCTAAAAATAACAATTTTTTGGTACTGAAAGCTCTGTAACTATTTTGAAAATTATAATCTTTATAAATGGTAATGGAATACTAAACTATGGATATAGGATTATTCATCACCCATCCTTTTGCATTAATACTCTACATGCTTGAGCTTTAAATTTAGATTATTATATCAACTCAGATGGAGCATCCACATAACTATTCCAGCTCAAGAACTTTTGTACTGTACTCAAATTTCATTAGCTATGGGAACTCTATTCTTGTTCCAACTTAGGAGATAAAACCTCACTTTTGTATGTTAGACTAGGGTTTATGATCTTATGGTACACAAAATAAAGTGTCCTCCATATCATCTTAGGCATGGAACTTTGACTTTATGATCTTTTGATCATTTGAAATCAAAACCTTTATTGTGTTATCATAAACATTGAAAATGGCTTTCATGATCTCATGACACATTGGCATAACATCTTATTTCACCTTTACAAGCCTTGTCATCTTATAGTCATGACTTAGTTGACCATTTCATAACTTTGATAGTTATCCCTCAAACCCTTATGATATTATGAGCACAACTTTGGCATAACATTACGTCTTCATTTTTTGTTACTTATGACCTCTCGACCATAGTTCGTAAACTAACTTCATAGCATTGGAGGTTACCTTTAGTAGCAATCATTGACCTCTGACCACATGATCGTAGTTATCCTTTCTTTATCATAGTCCTAGAAGAATCAATTTTCATCTTCATGATCGCACAATCTAACATTGCTTAATAGCTTCATAAAGCTTCTGACTTGCCTTTAAGATATTACAATCTATAGCTTGTCATAACATTAGAAGATTTGATTTTCCATGTGTCTTAAAAACTCAAGCAAATACACTTGGCCCCCAACTTTCTTTATCATCTAATCCTTATGATCTTATGATCATCTCTTTATTCCACCTTTAAACATCTAAAAAATTTCTTCCACGATCCTACGATCATGTCCTTTTCCTATCTTTAGAAGCCTTCTTGAAAACCTTCACAATGTCTCGATCTTTCCTTTTTCATAAGATCAGGAGTTACTTAAACTTTGTACTTATGTTTCATTGTGATCTTATGATCACCACTTTATTACATGGTCGTGAGCCCCTCCACTTCTTCCTTTATGATCCCATGATACATCTATTTATCATAACATCAGAACTTGACTTTAAAACCTTTCTAATAGACATTTAGGATGATACAACAAAAAGGGAGTCATAAGATCAGAGACCTCATCTTGAACACTTGCGATACCATGAACACATAACATATCTTAATAAAGCCTTGATCATGAAATCATATCACATTATTTCAATGTTATACAGTCTCATACTTAGAAGAAAACATAGGGAAAGGGTAAAATGATTGTGGACTTTATTGAAATTTTCATGATAAGGGTGAAGACACAACCTTTGGTATCACATTTTTCCATTATGGAAAGATTTTGAATAGTGGGCTGGGGAAAAAATGACCAAGTTAGTGTTTCTCTCAAAAATTGGATATAAATGAAACACAAATCCCTAAAAATGCAACTCAATTTAAAACATTTTTGCAATGAATTTTCAAAATTTTGGCACAATGAAAGTAAGGGCTATTAATATACTATACGGGACAAATCTGATAAGAAGAGTGTGAGTGAAGGAGTTTTGGAGAAGAATATAAAATAATACATCATGTCCATCCCTTAGGTGCACCCACCTTGGCCTTGTAAAGCCTAAAGTGTAGAGATTCCTTGTACTTTGTTAAATGTTTTTCTAGATCTGAGATGAATTTAGTTGAATATAGGAAATAGCTAACTCTTAGACTAAGTTTTGTCTTCTATGTCCTTGTATTGGGTTTATAGAAACCTAGTAGTTTTAAGACACAAACAATCTCCACTATCAAGTTTATCATAAATTTGTAGAAGAAAATTTTGGTTATAAAAATGCCCCTCCTAGTAGACTAAGTGAGTTCATTTCATCTATTTTATGTGAAAATATAGATGATCTCATTGGTCAAATCAATATAACATGCTAGGACTTATATTGAGTGTATACATGTATATTTTCATTTCATGTGTAACTTGTAGGACTTATATTGAGTACTTACATGTTCATTTTATATGAAGCTTCAAAATTTATTTGTGTACATGTACATTTTCATCAATCTTTTACATCTAACCATAAATTAAATTTACAAATATAATCAGTCTAATCATAAATTTAACAATTCATTTACATGTCTAACCATAAACTAAATACATGTATATCATCTGGACCATAAACTAGAAACATGTTTTATAACATTTAGATAATCATAAATTGAACCAATTGTGTACACATGTCTAACCATAAACTAAATACATGTATATCACATGGACCATAAAAAAGAAACATGTATATATATCATATTTCTAATCATGAATTGAACCAATCATGTGCATCTAACCATAAATGAAATACATATATCACATCTAGACCATAAACTAGAAAGATTTATGATGATTGAATAAATTTAAAACTAGTTATGTGTTTAATAAAAAATGAATCATAAACACATGTGCAAAGATCAATACTGTGTGTGTGTGTGTGTGTGTGTGTGTGTGTGTGTGTGTGTGTGTGTGTGTGTGTGTGTGTGTGTGTGTGTGTGTGTGTGTGTGTGTGTGTGTGTGTGTGTAATAAAAAATGTATATGTCTCAATCAGATCAATGATAAAGTAGACATGTGCATGTGTCCTAAACTAGAGAGTCATCTAGATGCATACGATAGAGCAACCTTTTGATTGAGGATCATGAGGATCATGTGTATATGGAGTATCAACTAAGCCCTAAAAATTAAAATATAACAATGTGTTAGACATCTATATATCTATATGTACATGGGTTCTAGTTTCAAATATTTACATCATTTTAAATTTAAATGGATTGATACAAGTGCACATGTATCTGGTAAATTTCAAATTAATTAAAATCTCTATTTAATAATTAGTTAAGCACTAGTCGGTTTCACATCCATACTATTTGTACCTCCATGAGTAGTAGGTGTCATATTGACAACATTTCTTCTCCCACTATGATCAAAGCCTACACTAGAAGAAGCATGTTCTACTACTTGTGGCTACAAAATTATAATTCATTTGGAAATATGAGTACATAATTATATACTTGTACATGGAATTTTTTTATTATAAAAATGAAACTTAAAAGAGGTGTACCTAGGTTTGAGGATCAAGAGGGTCATCAGTGACAAAAACTAAGGTGTCAATAATAGAAGCTCCATCTCTAATAGTCTCAATCATCTAAAATAGTGAGGAGTGAAAAGGATTAACAAGCTAGGATGGAAGTGGTGTAGATTTAGTAGACTAAAATGGCATGTCCGTGTATGATCCTATCTTACTGGGAACATGGATTTGACTCAAATCTTGTAAGTACTAATCAATCACATCAAATCCATCAACAGAAATAGAAATACCTTGACCAATTCCTAAGGTCCCCTTAGTTAGAGCTACAACAAACTATTGTGCTAGGTGTTGAGTTGAGTGTTGAGTTGAGTGCTAAGTTGAGTGTTGAGCTGAGTACTAAGAACTAGACTGCTAAGTGTCAGCGTCTTTTGTAGAGTGTTTTGTACTCTGGTGTGCATAACCTATTGGCATGTCATGGGATGCTCGAAACATAGGCCTCTATGAAATAATCTCTACAATACTATGTAAAGGAATCCCCTATGTATCTGTGATGTATGAATATACATGTAAAAGATCATCTTAAAGATAAAGTTGTCTCCATATGTCTATGCTCTCTAGTGAGGCCCCATATATCTCCTAGGGTAGTAATATGTGCAACTCTATTGATCTCTTTAGTGTGAAGTGTAGTACTCGATGATTCCTCAGAAGATGATCTCTGCTAACTAGGTCTACTCAAAAGATATCTTCCTACAATGTTATATGTAATGCTCCTAGCAGAAGATGCAATCTTTCCTATTTGATCAATTGCTTCCCTCTAAGAAGCAATGAAAACTCTATTCATAGTAGTAGCCATCACTAGAGTCACTGTTGGGGTTCTATATCCTACCAATGTACGATGATGAGGAAAAATATGAGTCAACTCATAGTATGCATCACAATCACAATCTCTATCATGTCCCTAAACATAATATCTTGGAATTTCTAAATAGTTGATGTGGTGCCCCAAATAGAAATCTGCATATAGCTACTAGGAAAAATATAATGGAATTTGGTCATTATTAGGATAATGATCATGTGTTGTAGAAATTTAGGGTATATCATACAAGCATTTTGTGGCACAATACATCTAGTAGCTTGATATGCCTTGAACTTTGTCTTCTCCTCATAAAATGGGAAGACCTCTTGTTTGATAACCTCCTTAGAAACTAGGCTCTAAACCTAGTCTAAGGATATAACAATTATGATTTCCTCTCTAAGCTCAAAAAAAATCCTATCTACAGACTATGGTGTAAATGCAGACTATGATCTAAGTTTGTCAATAAGCTCCTTAAGACTAGTCAAAATTTGCTAACATATACCTCTATATAGATGATCCTGATATCTCTCAATAGATGATCTTGGTCTAGTAGTCTCTTTAGTTGACAACTAGAATATAGTCATCATATCAAGAACATGAGGGTGGATAGGTGATACATCAATAGGTGGTCCCTATCACTAAGCCTAATCATGTCCATGTCTTTGAGCCTAAGCTACTCCCTGTTTGAGATGTCCTTGTCCTTATCCTTGATCATGTTCCTATCCCTATCCCTAATCCTTAGACTGATAGTGTGATGCCATCTATGTGTATGACATGCAAACTAAATGTTAACTTAATATTAAAAGAGCCTAAACAGAACTGGATGTTAACTTAATATTATGAAAGTGATGAGAGAGAAAGTAAGAAGAGGGAGAGAGGGAGGACACATAAAGAAAGGAGATAGAAGAGAGAGGAGAGAGAGTTTAAGGAGAGAGAGAATGTGAGAAGAGACGGAGTTTTTCTAGATATTGAAGGTAATTTTTAAAAAAAAAAAAACATTTTTTGTTTTCTGCATGTAATCCTTTTGTTTTCTACATGTAATCCTTTTGTTGGTTTTCTACATATTTGATTATAATTTTAGTTTTCGACATTGAATCCTATTTTTTCTCTTCTACATCTACAATCATATTTTTGGTTTTCTAAATCTAATCATATTTTTTTTTTTTATTGTTTATCTATCTCGCATTTTAGAAAACTAAACATATTATTTCTTTCATTGAGTAAAATTTTAATAATATTTTCTAACATTTAAACTAAAATACAACATATAAACAAAAAATTAATTATTGTATACTAAAAATAACAAAATACCCATTAAAAAGATAAATAAATTCATAAAACTAACTAAATATTCAAAAAAAAAAAAACCTACTAATAATTCATCAAAATAACTAAAAAATCATTAAGAATAACTAAATATTTTTAAAAAATACAAACATGAACATGCCTAGTACATTGAATGCTCAAAGGAGGTTAAAAATGCTAACCTAGAATGATGATACAACTACAAACATGGTTTTAAAATGTCATTTTTTGTGCAACAATAGGGTTTCAAAGTGCTTGGAATGAAGGCATAAATGCTTTGAAGGAAGCCTTGGGTTTGCTCAAAGGCTATAAAAATGTTTATTCCCACTTTTCATCTAATTTTTCATGATGAAAAGTGGGAATGAGTTGTGTGGCCTTACCCATATGTATCTCTATTCTTCCATATGTAGTTTCATGTTATGTTGTTCCTGTGCTATTGTTCAAACATGTTTTCTTGTGTAATCTTCTTAGATCCACAATTTGGTAGCACTGATCCTTTTTGGTCTCTAGGTCATGGTCTAAAAGGATTCTTCTTCATATCTCTTATGTGATTTTTCCTCCATTGTGATTGCAATTATACTTTCTTTGGGGAATGATGTCAATTCATTTTTAAAAATATCATATATATTATCTTATGTTCATACTAACCCCACGGTAGGTAGTTTCCTTCTGTGTTATCTATATGTTTATGTGGTATTTTCCTTGATTTTTCTTTATCTGAGGGCATTTCATAGTGGAAACATAATTACAAGAGTTGTTTAAATGTTTCTATTAAATCAATTGCTCCTACTAAAGTGTTAGCAATGAAATTAATGTGGGGGCATATACTCTACTCACTTATTGCATACATGCACTTTTTGATATACATATATTATTTTTCAAGATACCTTATCATCCTTTTGGATTAGTGACTAATCCTTGAAGCATGGATTTATATTTTAGGATCTCGTGATCCCTCCAATTTCAACTATTTTTGATCCCTTAAGGTCAAAGTTGCCCTTAATATTGGGTCTCTTTTTTCTTGGTTTTACTCTTATGGAATAGAATATTCTTAAGGGTGAATCCTTGATGGGTTGACTAGTGAGTAGCCACATTCACTAGGTAATTCAATTCCACATTTCCAATTACGTCATTTCCTTGTGTGGTTCACAATGAGACATAAGTTCTCATTGGGTGCAATAATCACACTCTTTATCCCTTTCTCTTTTTCTAGAGATCTCTCTCTTATTGTGATGTTGGAGTTGACAAAGGCTTGAGTCCCTATGGGCTTTAGGATCCATTTTCCCTTTGATTTTAATAAATATTATCTTTTCATTATGATCTTCTTTACCAAGAGTTTTCATTGAGTTCATACTATTGCTTAAGTGGGGGCTTAATGTATAGCCTTAAATTGGAACCACTTACATGATAAGAGAATTTGATCCTTAGAGTAAGTGGTCTAGGATCATTTCAAGCACCTTGAATAATTCTTTGCATGGATCTAGTTGTTTCCCCCTATTCTACTTTTCTCCCCCTATTTCTAGCCTCTTTTTGATGCCATTCTTTGAGAAGCTAAAGACTTTGACTTTCTCAGTCAATTATAACCTAAAGGTTCAAGGTTGACCTCAACCCTAACTTAGGTTAAGAATGATAGGTAAAAGCATAGATATGTGTCACTATTTGTGATACCAAAACCTATTTTGGTCAAATCTCATTTCTCTACCAAAACTCAATTTTTTTCAAAAACTAAAAATACCCTTTTATAGATCTCAGATTCAATATCATCATTATATAATTTTTTGATTTTTTTGATGAGTTATAATATGTTATAATCTCAAAGTATTATAACTCGATATTTCAACATTTTAGAAGATGCTCCCTCAAAAAATGAAAAAAAATAGTAAATCATATCAAAAAAATTAAGAAGTATATTTATCTCTAGAGGAGAGAATCCTCTTCACAAATATGTAATTTGTTTTCAAGAAGGTATAGATTTCATAAGAAACCTTTGACAGGAGGAAAAAACTGTTAGATTCTAATAAGTTCAAACTTGAGTACTTATAGCAAAGAAAATATACATCAAAATTTTTATTTTTATTTTTTGCGCACTAGCTATACATGTCATTTATAAGATATTTTCAAATCAGAACAAAAAAAGATGATTTGCATATACTTGTTTGATAGGAACTACACCCTATATTTTTTACTGTTAAAAAAGGGACTTCAAAATAAAATCAAATGAATAAATTCTGACTCAAAAAAATTGGAAAAATTATAGGTGCAAAATTCATCCAATTCTACACAGTTCATCAGTTTACATCATCTTCATATTTTAAACACAAACACAATTTTTTTTGTCACTAATGTTGAACTATCACATTTTGATATCACATTTCTTTACAAAAGGTGACACAGGTTTGTGCTTTTCCCTTGACCTTGACCCTAACCTATGGAAAAGTCAACCTCAACCCTAACCCCAAGTCCAAATTTCAAGTTCTAAAGGTTTCAGGATGTTGGGCTTTGGAAAGTTTTGTTTTTCTTCTTTTGGGTTAGTTGTTTCATATTTCAAAATGGTAAACTCTTAAATTGCATTTAATCTAGCTCTACTTCTAGGGGTTAAAGTTAATTGGGATTTAGCATCTCTAGAAGTCTTTCCCTAGATCACTATAAAAGGAAGCCTCCTCCTCTTGTATTCTCTAACAAGAAATAAAAAGAGAACACAAGACTAGAAGAGGAAGCATTATTATATCAGATTATCCATTATCAAGTATTCAAGCATTCAAGTATTCAAGCATCTAATTCATCAAGGAGAACCATTATTAGCCATTGAAGGATTCAATCGCTATGAAGCCCTCTTATTGAATATTTTTCCATCCACACTCATTCAAACCTCTTCCTATGCTAAAATTTATTCAAGATTGGTGTTGAAGATCAAATACCATTGCTTTGAGACATCCTACACACAATTCTACATTCATTTGGAGCATCCATACTTATGGATTCAGGGATTTGAATCCTCTACAAGGATTTCAACATAAGCAAGGTGAATAGTTCCATTTACTTTGCTTATACATATTGCAATATTAATTACATTTCAAGGTTGATTCCAAACTGGGGTTTGACTAAGGAAAACTTGCCCCCTTCCAAACAAAAAAAACCATTTTTTCTTGTAGGTACAGATATAGGATAGTTAATTGAAGTTCAAATTTGGATACCTTTTTTGACAAAATCTCATGATTTGTGAACATAATTTTTGACAGATTAGTATAGGTCAAGGTAAAATTTCTAGGGTAAGATTGTGCTCTTGGGTAATATTGTGTCCTACTATCTAGGTCAAGGTCAACCTATCCTCAAAAGGAAAAAAAATTGGGTTTTCTCTATCTTGGCATTTCTAATCTGGAGCAGGTTGTAGAATTTCTTGAAACTATGCACATACATCAAAAATTGTCATTTTCTAGATTTCCCTACTTTGAGGTTAGTATTTGTCTTCTATTTTTCAAGTACATACTTTCTATAGTAGATTATAGTATTTCCTTTCACCATATTCTTCATTGTTTGATTCATTAGTGGATTGATCACTTCTTTGTGATTAATCAATTTGGATCATTCCTTTTAGGTATTTTGGTTAATGATAGGTCCTATGTTCCCCTTCTTATATCATACTTACATATTTCACATTGTATCACATCATCATCATTTTTTCTCTCTATTCACATCTAATGTGTCAAAAGGGGTCATAAGGTACCCTATCAACACTTTTGACCTATTCCATGATAACATATGATCATTAAATTGATTCTAATGGTTCCAAAGGCTTCATAGAATACCGCATGACTCCTTTCAACTCATTCAACAATAACATATGTACCTATGGTTTGTAGGACCCCTAAGAGATCACAAGTTAACATATAATGGGTTGAAAGGATTCATAGGATACATTATGACCCCTTTCAACTCACTTAATGATAACATTTATTCTTAGGGGTCCTAGGATTCCTAGGGATATATTAAATCCATTCTAGTGGGTTGAAAGGGGTCATAGGGTACCATATGATCCCTTTTGTCTAATTCAATCATAGGGACATATTAAATTAGTTCTAATGTATTAAAAAGGGTCATAGGTTAGCTTATGATCCATTTTTAGCCACTCACCAATAACATATGTCTTGAGATGTCAAGGACCCCTATGGACATATTAAATTCCTTCTAATTGGTTGAAAAGGGTCCTAGGGTTATTGGAAGTCTATTAGGAAAGTAATATATTGGGGGGGCAGGGAGGAGGAGGTGAGAGGGGGCATGAATCAGGGTCTACAAAATAAATTGACTTCTTGAAACAAGTATTCAAATCAAATGCATTCACCTCTAACACATCTCATATCTAGATCATAAACTATATAACCATAAAATCTAATGCTGAAATAGATCTAATTGTGCATCACATGCATAAAAAAAGAAAGTAAATGTAAACAAAAAACACACAAGATTTGGTTACCCAAAAACCCTCTAAGGTGAAGGTAAAATTGGGGTGGGGATGTTAGCAACAAATCTTCACTACTACAGCAATAAAGTGTGCCTATTAAAGCTACAATATTTGATCACTTCTGGTGATCTACCCTATGATGGCTCTATCTTGTTAAGAGCTGAAAAGGATGATTCAATCTATGTTGATTAAAGGATTTAACACTTACCACTAAGTAAGCACTATTGTTGGAGTTATATATAGCTATATTCAAACCACTCTATTAAGATATTTCCCCCAATTCAATTTGTAGAATGTATCACTACTTGTTCCTTTGGTTAGCATACTAATGTTAGACTATGAATATCCACCTTTATATTTAGAATTTATCTCCTTTTCAAAAATTATCTATTATTTCCTTCACTAATTTTCTCAGTTGCTTTGTTTAGTCTCTTTTCTTCTTAAAAAAAAAGCCTCCTTTGCTACATCTTTATCTCTCTTTGCATCTTCTTTGATTTAGGGTTAGGGACCTCCTTAAATAACTAATTGATGAACCTTCTAGATCAAGACCAATGATCTAGATTCATCCCTTTTTTCATTTAGTCCTTCTATTTTTCTAATTGGATGATCACCCAGCATAGGGATCAATGATATTTGAAAAAAAGTATAATTAACTCCTCAAATTACTCCTTGATCATCTAAGCATGTGAAGAAGTTGGGAAAAATAGTTTACCTTGTTGTATGTTCCATTCCAAACATATATATCAAAACTAGTTTTCGTAGCACTTGTCTACTCTAATGCTTGTGAATAAATAAAACTCATGTTGTCACTCAGCTTCTAAATTCTCAAAAAATACTGTGTTACTCAAAATGAACTATCTCACTTTATCTTGGCATCTACTAACAACTATCTTACTCAATACATTTTGTTACTTGGCTCATACTGGAGTACTTGATAGCCAAAGACTTTCTTGGCCCAATTTGAAATGTAAACATGTCTAATATACATTACTCAACCTTCACTATATGGATTAGTTAGAGTGATGAATGACCAACACTACCTAGGAAATGACTAAGTGTTTGACAATGATTTGGAACATGGCTTAGATATCAAAAATCTTTACCTTTGACATTAGTGGAACAAACACTTCGTCAAGACTTATCATTAACATCAAAAATTAGAAAATTGTACCCCCCCTTTGAATGTGACTTGGTCTTCATAAACACTTTACTATGTACAACATATGTTAATGACATTATATATACAATGTATTGTCAAAATTTTGATGTCATGCCTTGCTTTGTGTATCTGACTTGATTCAATTTCCCTCTTCATTAATTTATGACATTTCCACCTTGTTTTTGGCACTTATGTCTGCTGGGGTGATGGTGTCAAATTATACTTATTCAAAAATGGTTTATGATTTTTTAGGAACATGGATAGAGCATTTTCCCAAGTAGAAGTGATAGATTCCAAAACATGAACTTTTATTTCTTTTATTTCTATCTTGGCAGCTTGAGCAATTAGATTATTTGCAATGGAAAAATGAGGATCTCTCTCCTCTAAGTATTTTATTGTATGTAGTTCCCTTTGCATGACCTCCGCATGAGGTATAAGAATTGATTGAATAGAAATCAATTTTTCTCTTTTCTTACCATCTTAGCCATCAATCTGGCTAACCTCCCTTGGGTATAGGTTAATATATTAAAATAAATAGAGCTAGAACTACATCCATGTTTAATGAATGTCCCTTTGATGTAACGCCCCTTCCCTAGTACCCTATTATAAACCCTAAATAACACTAATATGGTCAAAACTAGGAAGCATAAGGAGGTGGAGTGTCATGTATTTGTCTCTCATTTATAGTACATGACTTATAGACTGTTACCATACACCTTGTGATAGAATGATGATAAATAAGTTTTGGGATTTAGGCATGTCATGATTAACATTCTCCTTATTAATATTGGAGGGTATGTATAGGATCATGGTCAACCAAACTATGCTCTAAAGTGGCAATAAAAAATAAGAAAATTAGGGTTATGTCAACTTGACATGCAATTTTCTACTTGTAATCAACTTTATATCAAAAAGTTGAGACAAAATAATCTCTAGAAAATTGAATCTAGTTCCAAACTAATAGGACTTATCTCAAAAAATCAAAAATTGATTGGTCAAAATTTTGACTTTTAATGCAATATTACAAAATTTTTAGAACAAAAATAAGAAGTAGATGTATTTCTAACCACCTTAATCAAAATCAAATGATAATATTCTAGATATAAGTAGTAGACTCATGCCTGGATGTGACACATATTTTTTGGTATTTTACTCTAAATAAATAATTAATAATTAATTTTTGACTTTAATAGTTTTGGTATAAAAAAAAGTCTCGTATCTAACCACCTTAACTAATTCAAAACTCTGCAAAATTCAATTTTTCATTTTTCCCCTTATAGTAGAAGAAACATAGAATGTGATGCATCTTTTCGATATAAAAAATGGTGTACCATTTAAAAGTTATAGGTGTTTTTCAAGTAGTGTGTAAGTCATCACTTTATATGTAACTCCATTAGAAAATAAGTAATAATTACTTACTGAACTCATAATTTGACACACCTTACATTTATGGAAAGATAAGAAAATTCTTAAGAAACCCTTTTCATTTCATCAAATTTTGGTGAAAAAAAAAGTCATCAATTACATGTTTGAAGTAAAAATCACATAAAAAGAGGCCAAAAAATATTTTTAGGAATTTTTTAAGTTGACCATATAGGTTTGGTATCAAAAGATATAGTAGACCATATAAAGATATTAATTTTTTTCATTTGGTATCAGTGTGGGTGGAGAAAATGTTGGAATAGATTTTGAAATGGTTTGAAATATTTTAGAACTACAAATTTTTTAGATCGCCACTTTTTGGTACACCATGATCTTATACATACCCTAGACCTGAGATCTTATTGAGACTGATATACATTTTAGTCATTATTGTGCTAAGTATTGTATTCAAAAAATTTATCAGGTTGGTAAGCTAAAATCCTATGGAATAAAGGACTAAACTATGCTGATGGGTTCATGGTATGTTATGATCTATTAGGATAATTAATTTAGGTGGCCATTTGGAAAGGTGAATCAACACCCACCCTTGTGAGTACTAATAATAATTATAGACAAAAATTGTTATCAATTTAGATAAAGGCCTACTCAATAGAGCCCAGTATGATGTAAATATAATAAGCCAATTATCATGCAAGTAGTATTAGGTGGATAGGCTATAGTGGAGATATAATATATTGACTAATAGATGTAATGGGTTTAGCTAATGACTGATTTGGAACCTATGCAAACATGATCATGAAAACATCCTGATTCCTTGACATTAATTATTTTAGAGACATATGCCTTATAATGTAATATCTCATACTAATAATGAGATAGTGTTAGTAATCAAACTATATTGAATTGAACCAAAGAATACTAGTTGTGATGTTTACATTTTGGTGGGTTTGATCTAAGGTATGTATTCGAAACTAATTTTCATGTTGGCTGATTTAGTAGCATAGATTCAACATTTCATAATTATGATAAGGAATGGATTATGATGTCATTTGAATGTTAATTGGATCATTTGATTAGATAATTAGTGTTGATATGTAGATTTTGATATTTTGATGTTTCAAATGTTTTATATGAAAATGATTGGGAAATAAAAGTTGATTATGACTATTGAGTATGTTAATATAAATTATTTAATATGAAATTTTCCATGCACCTATATACATGCACTTTATATGATTTTTCACTAGGTTACTAATGTTCAAGTTTAGTGTGTAGGCAATTGAACTATGGAATTTAATCAGGGAAACAAGGTTCAAACTTTTGTGGACACAATATAGCCAAGTGCAAATCTTTGGGAGATTCAAAGCCTTATTGTGATGTGTTTATTTTGTAACCATGAGTTTGCATTCATAAGTAGAGACATGTCATTGTGATGAGCGATATCATTTAATGTGTCACTTGAAAATTGTGAGTATTTATGTGTTGATGACATGTCACCTAGGGTTTTGGTCATGGGTACACTTAACCTTAAACCATGTTTTATAAGATTAAGTAAATCCAGTTGGCTAAAGGGTAGGATAGGTCATCATGAAGGGAAACTCGAATTTAAACTTGACAAGGATTTTAGAGGGTCCATATGTGGTCCCAAAGTGCTATTTTTGTGAAAATAAGTGACCCATATGTTACCATAACATGTTTGGGGCTTAAATTTGACCATTTTATTGCCTAACTAGCCTAGGGGATCCCTTAACCAATGCATTCTTTCACCAATTCGAAAATTGAGTTGTCCCATTAGTTCATCCCCATCTTTCCTCTTAGTCAAAAGTAACAAATTTGGTAGGGACAAAGTTGTAAGGGGTAGTGGCTTTATGTTTTTGCCAAAAAAGATAGTGGGAGAGTCTTTTTTAGGGGATTTGGACAAACTAGTGGGTTGTTCAGTCACTCTCTAAGTTTAGAGACAATTAGGGCTTTTTGGAAGAAAGAGTAAGGAGAAGGGAGCTCTTCATCAAGTTTTATTGCCTTTAGCTTGGACCAAGGTTGGTGCCCATGCCATGACCTTCTTTTTCACTTTCATAATGGTGGTGTAATATTGTTAACTTGTTGTTGGTGAGATCAGGTTTTGTGTTGTGTTGAAGTGTTAGTAGATTGTGTTGCATTTACTTTCTTTGGAATTCTTTCTTTGTTCTTGTTTTTCTTTTAGTATTTGATTTTAATGGGTTTGAAGGCTTCAGTCACCCTTGGGAGGGAAGAGGTGCCTTGGGTGAAGGGGTTAGGTTGGCTCAACATTGAAGTTGAGAGATTTCCCTCTTGGACATAGCTTTGTTGTTCATGAGGTATGGACTCCATTGAAGCCATATGCCTTGTTTGTATTATGGGAAGTATAATTGTATTGACATGATGAGGTTGATGCATTTTGATAGCCTTAAAGTGGAATTTTTATTATGGGACTTATAAGTGTATCGATGTAATGAGGAGGATGTATTTTGATAGCCTTGAAGAGGCATTATGCAATTGCAAATGTATATGTGTAAATGGATATGGCATTCTCCTCTTTGGAGATCCCACCTTCACTCTTTGTTTCATGATCCCAAAGGTGGATCATTGTGTTAAACCTTGGAGGGAATGTAAATATAATGTGAAATATTTGAGTGTAAACTATTTGAGCCTTGTTTTCCTAGCTAGCTGGGTGGCTTCTTAGAAGCCTAGGATGGGAGGTGAGTCTCCATGGTTCTTGGTTTTATGTTCTTTTGTAGGTTGTGAGAAAGGGATCTATGAAGAAGTTAGGGTTTACCCTTGGCATTGTTGAAGAATCAAGTGTTGTGGCATATCATGTAGTTAAAGAAACCAATCCTTTCCATGTCATTTTATAGTGTATTTGAAAGGATGATATCCTCATGATGTGGTTGTATATTGTATTGTAAAAGTGGAAACCTTCACTTGTATCTTTTGTGTGTTGTATTGTGAAAGTGCAATTATCATTTTGTGTACATTGTGGTGAAGGATGAAATCATGTAAGAAATAAAGAAAATTAGATATGCTCATAAGTATTCAGATTGTTAGGTTCACTATTATGAAATTAGTTGCATTGAAATGGAAGGATTGACTTATCATAGTATACATAAATGAAATGTAAAAGAGAATTATTGCAATCCTCATTATGTTGATACTTAAGGAATGTATACGTGTTTCTAAATTTTGTCTATTTAAGTAAATAATCAATAAAAGAGAATGTTCTAAATAGATTGATCATGTAAAAATACTTTACTATGCATGCATTCAAGGAAAAGAGCATTTAAGTTCCATTAATGATAGGAAAGGTGAATCCAATAGGTACCAAGATTATGTTCTATTGCATTATTCAATTTAATGATGTGATTATCAAATAATTTTAATAACTATCATAAACCCATCATATCATAGCTGAGTAGAAGAAAAAGGAACCAATAAATCACTTGATATAAAATATTCATGAGAGAAAACTTGTTGTAGATGCATATTTATTCTCTAGATTTTGTATAGGAGTGGGAATAATTTCCCTTGCCAAATATGGACGAATAAAATATACAAATAAAATATTCCCTAGATTTACTACAAAGGGATGTGATAAAATAATAATATAGAAAAGGCATATCTGAAATGTCCCCTTTTCTGATTTGATATGGTATTTCACACCTTTAATCTGATTTTCAAAATCAAAAAACTGATATCACAAAGATCCTCCAAATTTCTCAAGAAACCCCAAATCGGGTATGCCAGAAATTGTGCCAAAAGCTTCACAGCTACACCAATTATTAATAAATCTGAAAGTGGACATTTTTACAGAAATTTCAACAGCATAACATCCTAAAAAATGACATTTCCAGATCCATATAACCTTTACACAACATTTCTCAAATGTAGGACAAAAAGTATGATCATCGGGCTCCCGAAATTAACACAAAAATGCCCGGAAACACCACACAACACTAATAAACTATCTCAAAAGTTTAATCAAATCCCAATACATTTATTCAGCTCTATTTTAATAGCTTAAAGTTTGAAATATAGCAGCAACCAAAACTGATATGAAATGCTCAACTGAAAACACCAAACTCATGCAAAAAACACACTGAAAAACCCACAAATCTACACTGTTCAGCACAAAGGCAAACTCTGTATGAGCATGCACATGGAATGGCTTCAAACTCCCATCCTTAGCCTTCCTAGAAGCCTGCAAACTCCCGTTCTTGGGTCTCCCTAGAAACCTGCAAACTCTCGTTCTTGGGTCTCCTTCTCCACAGGTTTGGCAGCCTCTGAAGAATAACAAAGAAATCAGCAAAATCAAGTTCTGTAATGAGCCCCAAAATGCCTCCAAACCCCTTAAAAGAGGGCATAACTGTAACTCACATCCAATAGAGGTTAATGAAACATATTTTAATAATAATTTTCATTTATTAGTCCAACGGTTTCCAAAGATTAACCCCCTTTTTCCGAAACTTCACTTTCTTGGGCCTGTGTGCCTTAGCAAAGATTATTATTTTTTAATTATTTGAAAATGGGACATGACAAGTCCTCCCCTCCCAAAAATTTCTTGTCCTCAAGCAATGGTTGAACAATAAACCAATCAATCCACCTAGATCCCAAATGTAGTCATGAACTATACTACTACCAAATAACATAGGCTCCTGCAATATCCTCTGCAATATGACCAAGAGGAATCCATAATCAAATTGACAATTACAGCTCAACCAAACTCCAAAATCACCACTAGCACAATCAGAAACCCATGAGACACAAACTCTTAGAACATTAGAACCCAAGTAAAGTGGACAAATCAAACTGCCAACACAATAAATACCATCAACGCATCCCACTGGCCTATACAGAATGTACAATCCAACTCTACAACAATGGTGAATGCTCTCAAATGAAACTATACCAAGTATGGAGAATCCACACACTGTACAACTCCTGTAGTCAACACAACTCTGTAGATCATCGGCCACTGTATCATAACCATAACTCCCATGCACCCCTGATGGTGAAAAGCCATCACAAGATAAACAACAAGAAATGGAACCCAAACCAAATTTTCCTGCCATCAACTCCTCAACACAAGGATCATTTGCTAACAGATGTACATACCCTGCAATATAATGTTGATTAAAAAAACCAACCTTAGTGAACAGCTCACCATGAACAAGTGATACAACCCACTGTGACTGATCACTAGCTAAGTCAGGAGATGTCATCGCCAAAGGAGTAGAATCAATAACAACACCTACTAAAGCATCACTCCAAAACTCCTGCTCTAAGTCATGTATTATCAAGCTATCAACTGCAGGACCTATTGCCATGTCATGCCCATCAGAACTCTCATCCTGAGGCATCAAACTATTCCATAACTAATGATAAGCACTAGGAACCAAAGTACATCTCTGTATCATAATTTCATCAACATGGTCATCAAAGGTAAATTGATGAGCATACCTCACAGTGTAATGCCAATAGAATGCACCAATCTCAGTCAGTGGCTCAGACTGTAATCCAGATGAAACTAACTACAATTGATCATTAACCATGTTGGAACTAACTACTACCTCCGAAGATATCACCAAGGGAGTAGTGTTACTAGTAGGAACCATGCCAACTGCCGACTCACCAACATCACACATGATCTTTGATACATCTCTAGTCTCTGTGCCATCAATACTAGAGGCCACCACCATGTCAGGCATACAACAATCTACTACAACACCCAACTCAACTGAACCTAACTCTAGTGGGAATGAACCTGATATTCCAATGTTAGTATCAAGAATGGATGCATCCCCATCTCCACTCTCTCTGACAATCTCGGCCATGGACATCCTCGGATCACCAAACACCACAGCTTGTGACTATATAGAATCAGGTGAAGACTGTAGTCGCTCTAACTCCATGGTCACCTTAGCCAAATGAAACTGTGACTCCTTGAAAGCCAACTGTGTACTCTCAAGAATCTCAGAAGTCACCTCAAGCTGCTCAGTAAGCTCACTCACCTCATCTTCCTTGGCCAACAATGCATCATATGCTGTACTGCCCCACTTCATAAGATAATCTCTATCGGCTACCAACTGCATATAATCCTGTCTTAGAATCTGGATAGCCTCCCATAAAGAGTGGAACTCTATCAAGGAAAGATAGCTGCCTCCCTGCTCATCACTAGTAGGAGAACCCCATCCATAAACTGCTAACAACTAACGAGCAGCATCAAAATGCTGGCAAGTGATATCAATGTCTTGGTCACTAACTCTAAACTGATTAGACACATGATGGCACTGGCTTGACTGTCTCCTACAAACCTCTTTTGATGCACTGTCTAAAGGAGTATCCTCAAAGTTACTAGTCTCTAGAGTATTACCATCCATATCCTGTGAATCAAATCTAAAACTCATATCAACATACGAAGTATCAAAAACATTAGCATTGCTGTCCAACTCCTCTATACCCAAGGAAACTAAGTCTTCAAAATTGCCCACTGCATCCTCTTGGATGTCATCAATGCCAATATGATCCTAGGACTCATCTATACACACTGCCAAATATGAAATATCATCAACACATTCTAGCAAGTATGGTCGACTGGATATATGAACAAAGCCCAACATCGGTGTATAAAAACTAATACCAACATTGGACAAGCTGCTAGCACAAGAAAAGACAACACCGTGCAATCTGCTAATCAAATCCATGATAGCACCCAAACAAACACTGCTACCAAAAACTGTTAAAGATCTCCTATCAACTGAATCCCAAATGCCAATATAACAATCTTGAGTCCATATCTGTAAACTAGAATCAGCTGGTAACTCAAGCAAAATCTTCACTTGAGTAATATGACCAATACCAACTAACTCCACATACCTATCATGATGATATAATGAAGTCAAAATACTATCTTCACTCACCTTCAACTGGCGGGATAAATCATGTGAAGTACTACCTGCCTCAACCTCATGTGATGAAACATCTAACTGTGCCTGGTACTCTTTCTCAGCAAAGTCATGAATGCTCAATGTTTGCTCATCTCTACCAGGTATCTCACCATCCTGCATAGCAACATCCTCATAATCATCATCTGAACCCACTGCACTGTAGTCATTGCCTGTTGTAACTATACCATCTTGAATACCTATGGCATCACTCTTTGACAACCTGTAAACAATTGTCTCAATTTGAGTATCAAGTTGACCGTTACTATCAATCTGTGTAATATCCTTTCCCACCACCTCCTGTGGCAGAATAGAATCTGAGACCTCTACCTGATTATCAGCTAGTTTCTCAAACTCCTCATGCAAGTTCTTGGGAATTGTGTCATCTGTCCTGTGAGAAAATCTGCCAAATAGAAATCTAGTCAACTTATCCACCTTAGTTGGGTCAGATAACATGTCATTCATTATACGATGGTGCTCAACCAACTGTTTAGACATGTCATGGCTTATTTTCATAAGTTTATCTCGAATGTCTAAATAACCATCCTTTCTACTATTTTGACTCTGGCTATCAATTGTCTAAGATCGTTTCCTCTGAGACTCTGTACTATACCTGTCCATTATGGATAAAGTAGAGTGTAACCCCAATAGGATATAACTTCTTCAAACACCAAGAACTAACATGCAAATGATTAGAAGTAGCATGCAACCATATATTTGGACATGCAACTGATTAGAAGCAACATGCAACCACCAAATTATGACATGCAAGATCTGGGTAGTTGTTAAAATTGACATGCAAGATCTGGGTAGTTGTCAAAAATGACATGCAAACTTCTACAATCACCAAATTCACCAAGAACTAACATGAAAATGATTAGAAGTAGCATGAAACCATAGATTTTGACATGCAACTAATTAGAAGCAACATGCAACCACAAAATTATGACATGCAAGATCTGGGTAGTTGTCAAAACTGACATGCAAGATCTGGGTACTTGTCAAAACTGAAATGCAAACTTCTACAACCACCAAATTCACCAAGAACTAACATGAAAATGATTAGAAGTAGCATGCAACCATAAATTTTTACATGTATCTGATTAGAAGCAACATGCAATCATAAATTATGACATGCAAGATTTGGGTAGTTCTCAAAACTGAAATGCAAGATCTGGGTAGTTGTCAAAACTGGCATGCAACTTCTACAAACCCTCAGACTGGCAAGATCATGGCTCTGATACCACTGAAATTTCCCCTTGTCTGATTTGATATGGTATTTCACACCTTTAATCTGATTTTCAAAATCAAAAAACTGATATCACAAAGATCCTCCAAATTTCTCAAGAAACCCCAAATCAGGTATGCCAGAAATTGTGCCAAAAGCCTCACAGCTACACCAATTATTAATAAATCTGAAAGTGGATATTTTTACAGAAATTTCATCAGCATAACAGCCTACAAAATGACATTTCCAGATCCATATAACCTTTACACAACATTTCTCAAATGTAGGACAAAAACTATGCTCATCGGGCTCCCGAAATTAACACAAAAATGCCCGGAAACACCGCACAGCACTAATAAACTATCTCAAAAGTTTAATCACATCCCAATTCATATATTCAGCTCTATTTTAATAGCTTAAAGTCTGAAATATAGCAGCAACCAAAACTGATATGAAATGCTCAACTGAAAACACCAAACTCATGCAAAAAACACACCCAAAAACCCACAAATCTACACTGTTCAGCACAAAGGCAAACTCTGTATGAGCATGCACATGGAATGGCTTCAAACTCCCATCCTTAGCCTTCCTAGAAACCTACAAACTCCCATTCTTGGGTCTCCCTGGAAACCTGCAAACTCCCATTCTTGGGTCTCCTTCTCCACAGGTTTGGCAGCCTCTGAAGAATAACAAAGAAATCAACAAAATCAAGTTCTGTAATGAGCCCCAAAATGCCTCCAAACCCCTTAAAAGAGGGCATAACTGTAACCCACATCCAAGAGAGGTTAATGAAACATATTTTAATAATAATTTTCACTTATTAGTCCAACGGTTTCCAAAGATTAACCCCCTTTTTCCGAAGCTTCACTTTCTTGGGCCTGCCTGCCTTAGCAAAGATTATTATTTTTTAATTATTTGAAAAGGGGACATGACAATATCCTAACTAAAAGGAAGAATGAAGGGACATAAGAAAAATCATGAGACTTGAATGCCAAAATCTAATACTTTATGAACAATAAAAGATAAACTATATATATAATATTATAAGGCCTTCATTTTTAGCCATGCAAAAAGGAATGCCTAAGGAAAAAACAATCAACCTCTACAAAGGGTGATTCTCAAATTAAAGAAATTATCATAAACTATGGCATGTTATTGGGCATGTAACCCCTTGTATACTAACCACTTCCCCACACCTCATACATGATGTAGGGCTCAAGACAGGCCCTAAGGCCTAAGCATGCCACCACCACACACCTCCACACACTCTCCCAAATGCCACCCAACCTCCCATGCACTGAGGTCCATCTCCCAAGGATAATTCAATGGGACATAACATGTTAGGGAGTAGATAGGGAAGATGTGCTTGGAGAGTCAAAAGGGTCATGAATGTGCATGAAGACACTAGTGGGCCAATTACACATTTACAAAAATGCCCATCCTTAACATGCTATTTGGTTTTAGGAAAGAATAAGCCATGCGTTGTAGTGTTGTAGGGACCCAAGGTTCACATGGGATTTAGTGATAAGGAAATTTAGGAATAAGAATTTGTAAGTAGAGTTTAGAGAATGTTTAGTGTTTAATGTTGCTAACTAGATACTATTAGTGATAAAGAAAGTTTAGGAATTGTTAAGTTAAATTTTGAGAAATTTAGACTTAGTCACTAAAGTACCATTGGGTATGGGTATAGGGGATAGGAATTTAATTCACTAATTTATATGTGAATATCTTCATGCAACATAGATGGTTGTATATATTTAAAAAAAAATTAATGTTAGCTATTATTAAAAGAGGTGTTAAGTATGTTTGGGAGATTAGAGCAAATAAATTATATTATCTTAAGGTGAGAAACTAATGTTAGCTATTCATTTAAAATTGCTAGTTGATAAGGTAAGAGATTGATATTGATGTAGTCAATGTTTAGTATTAAATGATTTAGTTTATAATGAAGGTATATAAATAACTTATTGAATCATATAAGTTAGTAAGCATGGTAGTGTGAGAGTTTAATTTGACTAATAGATAAAATAAATAAATTAGTTATTAGTTAATACTAGGAATAATTGCTTTCTAAATTATAGGTCAATTAGTTGAGAGGTTATTTATTCAACTACCTTGAAATTGAAATATAGAGAAATGGAATCGTTATATGATGAGACCTAATTATGAAGGTAAGTAAATTGTGTTAGAGTTAGATATGGGTATGTAGCCATCTATATACCCTTTGATTAATCCAAACCATTTTGTGAACATATATCCAATAGAGAATTCACAATGAGATACATTGACAAAGGTAAAAATTTACTTTCAAAGATAGGTAATAGAACTAAATTGACATTTAAAACCTACATCTACATAGATTAGGTTTGGTAGAAAAAAATGAGCCCTATATGAGATCCACCACCTAATAAATATATTAGTTTTTGAATTCTAATAATATGCAAGTATGGGGAATCATAATGTAAAAAGATCTTCCATTAATTTTTTGATATTGTGATATTAGCTTGTTAAATGAAATGACTCATATGACCTTGATACCCAAAAAGGATTATCCAATCTAATCACATCCTATAGGTACATGCATAGAAATTACATACCTTGTGATACCTAAGGCCTAGCTAGGACATGTTATTGTAGCATGACATTTTTAAGTATATTACTCTATGTTAAATCAACATATTAAATAGATTACCTTCTATTAATGATAGTAGTAAGTAATCCACCTAATGAACATAGCTAATATGAGCAGATGTAACTTGGACACAGAAATAAAAATTTAAAACAATTGTGTTTTGTCCTAATAATTTTAGGTATGACAGTTGACTTCAACCCTGCTTGAATTTTATCAACCAAGTGCGCATTCTCTTGTGTAAAGGATTTTACATCACATAGCTTCTTTTATAAAGAATAAATATTCTATAGAACTCCTTCTTAGTTATTTACAAGATTAGAAAGTTCAATATATTTTATGGAAATCTCTATTGAAAGTTTCTCCAAATTTTTCTTTCAAATTTCTATTCAGACCATTTCATCAATTTTTCATTGGCCTCTATATCTTCACTATTGACTATTTCAATAATCTAAATTAAATGAGTTTTTATAGGTGCATTCTCCTAAATATCTTAAATATCAAAGGCATCAACAAAAATATCCTTTATCTCATGTAGTACCTTCTTTTTTTTATGTTCCCTTCTCATCTCTTCTTTCTTTGCTTCTCTCAATAAAATCTTTTATAAAATTTGCATTTTCTGAGAGTAATGTTTTTAGCATCAGATTTTGGAATCCCTATTACCTCATCTAATGTAACAAGTTTACTAGGGAACTTTCCCTTCTTATTAAATGACTTATTCTTAGGAGTGGTAGAACTCAACAATGTTAACTGCAATGATGAGACTCACTAGTCAATCTTTGTAATAATTAATTTCCACTAAAATGATCTCAGATTGAGTAATAATCACTTCTTGTTGAGGACTATCATCTTTTTTTTTGCCATCATGTGTAGGTATACCTACACTTGGAAATTGCATTGATGCTTGAATGGTCTCTTGATCTTTAGGCTTATTTTTCTCCTAAGTCCATATTGGCAAAAGCTCCTTTGTTTCCTCATTATGAGGTCTTGAGGTAATCACAACAAACTAATCTTTTTTCACTAGTATGTTTTCTTCTTCTTTCTCTTCATCAATAATAGTTGTGGCCTCAACATGTGAATCTTGAATAGCAATCATTGGAGTGCCTTCATTTTCCTTGATTTCAACTATGAAAGTAGGAAACATAGAGAATTGTCTAATTCTATTCTCACTATCCATATTCTCTCTACCTTGGGATAATCTAGAATTTGAATGAGAACAAGATTGGTGCATAGAAGATGTGAGTCAAAAGTCACCTTAGTAAGTGCTTCACTTTTAAGCTCTTCTTCTATCAAAAAATTCATTTTTTTTTTATTATCTTCTTGAACATCCTCAATAGTGAAAACATTATATTGTTCACTCTCCTCAACTTTCTTACTTATATCCTCTTCCAAGATTTTAGGCTCCTCAAAATCTTCTCTGTAATCAAGCTCAAATTTTCCTGATGTTACTTCATTCTTATTTGTGTCTTTGTCTGGAAATAATCCAAATATCACTTTCCAAATTAGAGTCTATGAAATTTGGGGACAAATCTATTCCTATATTGTTCTATGAACTTTGTTCTCTACTTGGGTGTCATATCAGGCATCACTTGGGCTAAAGTCCCTTCTCTTATTTTCTTTTCTATTGTTATTGTAGACTATGAATGTTCATTGAATATATTGTACAATTCCTCAGATATGAGATTTATAATTTCTAATGGGGTCATCTTGAAAGTTCCCATAATTTCTAATATTGCTTCTTCTATCTTTACTTTATCATTGTTAGTCAATTTCTCATACTTAATGAATTTGAATCTTGACAAGTCTATGCTACTTTTGGTGTTTTGATGAATTTCATCCATATTAGTTGGATTCTTATGCACAACCACCTTGAATTGGATGACATCATTAGAATTAGTATTTTCTTCATCTTCTTCATCTTTCTACAAGACTAGTTTCTTCCTTGGCTTCTTACTAGGTTAATTTGGATTAGTCTTCACTTGAGTTTTCTTTCTTTACCTGAGTTGGCCCCTATTGTTTGTTCTTTATTATTTGGTGGATTAGCCATAGTTATTGTTTTAGTATACCTGGTCCTCACTCTAGTGCTAGGAGGAGTAAGCTTTTTCAAGCTTTCCTTCATAGTGGGCTTGCCAATAGTAATGTGCTTTTGTTTCTTTTCCTTTCTCCTAGCTACTACTATCTCCTTACCCTTCTTTTATGAAACATCTTCTTCATATCTACTTTCTTCTTTATTATAAGATTGGCCCTCACCTTGACCTTTTTTTATCTATAATGGTTAATTCTACTCTTCACATTGACCTAAAGTCTTCTCAAGATTATTCATAATTTTCTTCTTTTTCCTTTCTAAGGTTGGACTCTTCAAACCAATAGTAATTTTTGTTTTTGGCTTTTTCATATAATTCTTCTACTAGTAATTTCCTAATGGCTGTAGATGTTTCATCAATATTTAGTTCATAGGAAATTACCTTAACCATTCTACCCTAGGTATTACAACTTATATATATGTATAATCAATATCAACAAGAAAACAAACTTCAACATAACATTGCTCAAATAAATATACAAGAATTTTTCTTCTCTTCCTCATATTTTTCTTGAATTCATAAAAATAAATTTTCTCATGAAATTATCAATTTTTCCTCCTAATTGTTGAGCAAAATTACTTATCTATTATCTTGCAGGTTGGTCTTGACTCGAAATAACATCTCCAAAAGTAGGAAATGTGTTTTGAGCATAAAAAAAATGCACATTAGGAGTGATCCAAATTCACATGAATTATTTTTATCCTTCCTAATTTCTCCAAGATTCTAACACAATTGTATCAATTGTAGCTTGGCAAGGTTGTAGTTTTGGTCTTTCTTCGCAATCTTATATCCCAAGTCCACTATTATGCAAGACACACTATTTAGTCAACTCAATCGGAAGAATTTGTGTGTAATTAAATGAACTAAAAATTTAATTAAAAGATCAATGATGCCATATTTAGACATCCCTCATCCATTCCATGTGGCCTTTGTCTATTCTTCAATGAGGTTCCTAGCTTGGCATCGCATAGTTTTCACCTGATCTATCGTAGGATATGGTGTGACTCGACGGATGATCTCCTTGGTAATCTTTATTAGTCCATTCTCCAATAATAATTGCATGTCATTAGTCTAGCTCAAAAATATCTTTATTAATTCAATTTTGAAATCATGAGGAAAATATAGGGCACAAACTAATCCTTTGTCAGTGACAATTTATGCTTAGCCTTCAATACCTTTTTTTCACAAAACTTATTGTAAGCTTCCCTCAACTCATAATCTCCAATTTCAATGTTTTTTCTAAAAAATAATAACCTTACATCATGAATCATAAGTACCTTTGGTGGAATCAATGACAATGCACCTAAGGGATTTCCCTTCAATGCAATCTCTGGTATATCTTGGAACTTTGGAGGTTGATAGGCTTCATTACTCACCAACTAAAAATTCTTCATCTCCTTTCCTACCTTCTTAATCTTATCAGATGTGCTCACTATCATCTCTTCTTGTTAGGGTTTGAAATTTTTTTTAAAAGCAATTTGGCAATAACAATAGCTTTACCACTTCACTAAACTAGTTGATGACAAGTTGTTAAATCTTCATAATTCTTTGTAAAAATGAACTATAAAATCAACTATATACCTTCTAATGATAGAATTGGGATTTCAATAAATGCTTCATATGTGGGTAGGTACATTATAGTTGGCTTGGTCATGGTATAAGAACTCAGTTGAAACAACAACTCAGTCAACACATCTTCTCAGTCCACATTGAAATACTCTATCACTATATACATAAATATTGATGCTTGACATTAGTAGTGTAAATGAACTTCTTACTCAGTTCTATCCTCAATACTTTCCTAATTCATCTTATATTATGCAAATATGGACTTTAACACATCTTATTTTAGGAACTATTGTATGATGTAGCATTCAAATATACAACTCCTTACATATCCATTTATCTTAGTTTGATGTAGTATGATCACCTAATCCATTGAATTAGGTGACTTCATCTTCATTGATTCCACTACTTCTAGCTTCTAACTTCTTTCTCCAAGTTTGATTAATAACATTCCTTGTTTTTTGTACATCAACTTTGATTTTTCCTTTTTTGTGTTTATTTCTTGGTGTTAATGCTTGGGTCTTGTAGTTCTTTCTTATATCTCCAATCTTACGAAAGCTGAAATAAACCAAACTTCCATCCAATAAACTCTTGTATTTTCCTCTAAATTGTGTCCTAATTCAGTTTTATGCAATATGACCATATTCACCATAGTCATGACAACTATACCATGTGTTGTGATCTCAATTATAAGACTTACCTTGTTTGGATGTATTTTTTTCCTTTTGGTTGTCCAATTGGATTTTTCCCTAGATTTTCATCCTTGATCTCTATGTCCATAATTTTGATAGTTGTAGCAATTCCCTTCAAATCTAGGTGTAACTAGTGTATTACTAGCCTTTCACCAACATTCATGTGCTTGATTTTTCTTACCATTCTTTCTTTTGCAGATTTTTTTTGTATGTCCTAGTTTCCTAAAATGATGACATGTAGGTTTGTGTTGTTTTGTCATTGCATTCCTCTATTCTCCACTCTTTGATGATTCCCCTTCTTTAAATAATGATAGGTGCTTGATGTATCCTAGTCCATAGGTGTTATTAGTTGTTCTTAGTGATCTCATCACTTCTTAAAAGTATCTTATAGCTTCATTATGTTTGTTAATCCTTTCCATGAGTTCCTTTTCAGATATTAACGCATTCCTTAGTTGCTCATTTTGTGATCTCAAATTTGTAATCTCTATGTCCTTTATGTTTAGTTCTTTATTTGCAAGTACTAGTTGATTCATCATGTCCAGCTAATTGTTTGTGAGCTTTTCCACATCAAATATCCTTTCATCAAGTCTAGTAGCCATTTGTCTCTTGTCTTCTTCTACCATGACTTTTTCTTCCACAACTTTCTTTTTCTATTTAGTCACTTCACATATCCTTTCATCAAGTCTAGTAGCCATTTGTCTCTTGTCCTCTTCTACCATGACTTTTTCTTCCACAACTTTCTTTTTCTATTTATTGATTTGGATTTTATGTTCTTTTTTTAGTCCTCTTATTTCTTCAACCAAGATGTTGTTCTTATCCAATAGGTCTTCTATAGTTGCATCACTTTCACTAGAATTGCAATTATCAAGTAGTCATTCTATGTCTTCTTCTTGTTAATGTGTATTATGTTTTTGAATAGCGAAATATTTCATTTTCTATAAGGTCGATCCTCTTAATTCCTCTCTTTTTTCTTCAAGATTTTGCAGTATGATATGTATGTCAAGATATTAATTCTCAATGATATTTTTCCAACTTATAAGCCTTTGACATCTCCAAGATCTCAAATCTCAAGTTGTTATACTTCTTCTAAGATAAAGAAAAAGCTCTTATACCAATTTTTTGAAGTCTATTGGGAAAGTAAGATACTGAGAGGAGGGTGAATCAGGATCTACAAAAATGTTTGACTTATTGAAACAAATAATCAAATCAAATGCATTCACCTTGAACCCATCTCATATCTAGATCATAAACCATATAATCATAAATGATAATGTTGAAATAAATCTAAGCATGCATCACATCCATAAGCATTAAAGTAAATGTAAATACATAACACACAAGATTGGGTTACCTAGAAACCCTCTAAGGTGAAGGTAAATCTAGGGTGGGGATGACAACCACAAATCTTTAGTATTGCAACAATAAATTGTTTGTGTTAAGGCTACAATGTTTGATCACTTATGGTGCTCTAATATATGAAGGGCCTACCCTACTAAGATCTTACAAGACTTATTCAATCTACCTTGATTAAAGTATTTAAAGATTACAACTAAGTAAGCATTCTGTTAGGATATTTATATAGGCCTCTTAAGACCACTCTGTTAAGAGATTTACCCTGATTCAATTACTAGAATGTATAGGTACCTAATCCTTGAGTTAGCACACTAATGTGAGATTATGGATCTCCATTTTCTAATTTATATTTAATCTTGTTATCAGATATATGTTTTTTGTCCTTCATTTCTGTACTTGAATTCTCTATATGGTCTCCTTTCTTCTAATACACATAGCCTCCTTTTCTACATCTTTTTCTCTCTTTGCATCATCCTTGATTTAGGTTTAGGGCCCTCATTAAATAACTAATTAGCAAACATTCTAGATCAATATCAATGATCTAGATTCATCCCTTTTGTCATTTAGTTCTTCCATTTTTCTAATTGGTTGTTCACCTAGCATAGGGATCAATAATCTCTGACAAAATGCATAACTAACTCAACTTACTCCTTGACCATCTAAGCATGTGAAGAAGTCATCCAAAATGGTTTACCTCATTTTTTGTGCTATTCCAAATGTGTGTGTCTACATACATACATACATACATACATACATATACATGTATATACATATGTATACATATGTATATATATGTATATACATACATATGTATATGTATGTATATACATGTATATACATACATATATATATGTATGTATATACATATATACATGTATATACATATATATACATATGTATACACACACACACACACATATATGTATATATATACCTATGTATACATATGTATATATATGTATATATATATGTATATACATATGTATATATATGTATATATATATGTATATACATATGTATATATATATATATGTGTACATATGTATATATATATATATACATATATATATATATATATATACATATATACATATATACATATGTATATATGTATATATATATATATATGTATATATATATGTATATATGTATATATATATATATGTATATATATATATATATATATGTATATATATATATATACATATGTATATATGTATATATATATATATATATATATATAACTTAACTCAAGTTGTTACTTTTCTTTTGAATGATTGATATATACTTTGTAACTTGACATGAACTATCTCATTTTAGCTCAATGTCCACTAATTTGTCTTACTCAACATATGTTGTCACTTGATTCATACTTGTGTACTCAAAAACCAAAGACCTTGTCAACCCAAACTTAAAAGTGAACAAGTCTAATATACATTACTCAACATTTACTATATGGCTCTATCATAGTGATGACCGACCAACACTGCCTAGGAAATGACTAAGTGTTTAACACTAATTAGCATCATGGCTTAGAGATCAACAATAGTACCCTATGATCCCCTCTAACCGATTCAATGACAACATATGTTCATAGTGGTCTTAGGACCCCTAGGAGTTGATTTGTTATCATCTAATGGATCAAAGGGGATTATAGGATATTTCAGGACCCCTTTGAATGCATTGATTGATAACATATGTTCTTAGGGGTCCTAGGACCCCTAGGGACATTTTAGATTCATTTTAAGGGGTATACTATCTATCTTATAATAATTAATTACCATATCCTATATACTATATAATATAATATAATATAATATAATATTCTATAATATGTTATAGTATAATATAATCTAATATATTTTAGTAATATATCTAATAAACTATATTTATTAAATATAGTAATTTGTAATTAAAAATTTAGTACAAATTATTGTTGATTAGGACCTCATTTATAAGAATGAAAAAAGACACAATTTGTACATCACATGGATCATGAGATAATCTAGACCCCTCAACTTTTAATCTACACTCCATTTTTAAAGTGATTCTTTTGACTTCCATAGTAGCAAGTCATGGATATTTCAAATACCGGATATGTGTGATACTAGATCTAATCAAATACCTAATATATTATATATCCAATTAGGTCTAGTAATTACCAAACCTTCTTGGTCAACTCAAAATATATGAATTGTAGTGTTTAGGGTTGTTCTTGTAGAGTTCAATGAGGTATTTAATGACTCCTAATCTGATGGAATTCACTAAAATGAATGAGGGTTTGCTGAAGACATTCTTAGCTTTGTAGGAATATAATTTTTGTCAAGATATTAGTTTGATAATTATTAATTACTTATTTTTAAATGAATATGTTATTTACATCTAACTGAAAAATAGCTATATCCTTCAAACCTTTAAATGTTTTTGAAATCTGAAAGATGTGTCACATTCTATGTTTCACCTAATACAATAAAAAGTAAATTTAAATTTGGTAATGGTTTTAATTGGTTAAGGTGGTAGACACAAGCCTTTTTTCCTAAAAATGTTGTAGTAGAAAATTCATAATTAATTATTTCTTTGGATTAAAAATACCCAAAAATATGTGTCACGACAAGGCATGAGTCTACTTCTAATATCTAAAATCTTGTAAACAAATATTATTTTTTTATTATGATTAAGGTGGTTAGAGATACACCTACTTCTTATTTTTGTTCTGAGATGTTTGTACTACTATATTAAAATATTAATTTTTGAATAATCAGATTGACTTATTTTTAGATAAGACCTAGTACTTTAGAAACTACATTCGGGTAAAAGCACAAACTTGTGTCACCCTTTTGTATAGGAAAAGGCTAACAAAAGTATCACTGTTCAACTTGAATGACATAAAATTTGTATTATTATTTTGAATTTGGAATTGAAGCAAACTAATGAAATGTGTAGAAATGGATAAATTTTAGGATTATAATTTTTAATAATTATTTGGAATAAGAATTGATATATTTTTTAATTTTTTATAGATAATATTTTAGGTTCCAAAAAATGCTAAAAATTAGGGGTTTAGTTCCCACCACAAAACTATATGGAAATAAACTTATTTCCCTTTGATCTTAAACTACATGTTATAGATAACATATATATCTAGAATAATCAAAAATAAAAATCAACTTTAGACCTATAGTTTCTCTTTTATATGATTTGAAATTTCAACTCTCCTAAAATTGATAGTTTTCATCTCCCACCACATTTTTCAAAACAAATCTATTCTAACTAGGGGAGAGGACCCAACACTTGAACACCCTAACTTAGCATATTCAAAACCTTGCATAAAAATTTCAAATCGCTCCCAATTTTTTACAATAGCTTACTTGGTAAGTCATATATTTATAACTAAGGTTTCAAATCCACATCACTCATTATGATGCCACATCAACATGCTTTTTGCCAAGTTGTCTAAAACAGCCCAAAAAAAAGTGAGACCAATGGTCATCTATAAAGGGTACCCATAGTTGAATAGCTAATGTGGCATCACATCATTGGTTAATTTCTATAACTAAGGGTATATTTTATTCAATTTTGGGTACTTAGAATTGTACTAACAACTTTAAAGTCACAAGTATTGGTACAACGTTGTCAAAAAGAATGGACATTAAGTCAACAAGTGTAGGTATTAGGTAAACAACTCCTATCACAACTATTGGAATGTGTTCAAGTATTGGGTCCTCTCCCATAGGAGAAAAATAATACATTCTAAAGGATGAATATCTCTTCTAGAACATTATATAATTTTTAGATTTTTTTGATATGATTTAATATTTTTTTCTTTCTTAAAACTAACATCTTTTCAAGTGTTAAAATACATGGTTGTGGAGTTTTTAAATTATAATATACTATATCTAATTTCAATACTATAAACTCTACATAAGAATATTCTTGAGTCTTAGCTCTATAAAATGGTGTTTATATATTATTAAAATAGTATCATTAAAAATAGTAAGAGTTATTCAAACACCACTTTTCTAAAGTAATTTTATTTCTTTAGTAATTGGATACAAAGTAGTATAAAGCATGCATTTAATAGACATTTCCAATTGGAAAAGTGTGAGACCATATAAAACTTAGCTAGAATGAATTTTTTTAAATCATATGTTTTAGAAAAATTAAATTTTAGATAGAAATACTCAAATTTAGTCACTCTGATAAGTCAGGCTAAAAGGTGACATAGATTTGTACTTTTACCCATTCACTTTCCTACACATTTTATTGTTACAAATTTTAAATATACATTTCAGAACTAATTCAAAATTGCATGTCGAGGTGATAGTTTAGAAACTACATTAATGTTGCCACTTAAGGATATAGTTTGGCCTACCATGATCCTACACATACCTATAGACCATCAAAAACTACACTTGATAACCGTGTGAGATGTTATTTTTTCTATATAATGCCCACCACACATCTCACTATTCATTTCTTCTAGGATCTTGATAGCTTAAATTTCCTAAATCCACTTTAAAAGCACATGTAACATCAACAGTCTTCCACCATATCTTACCATTTTATATAGTCACATACTTGAAAGCATGAATATTTAGAGTTATTATTGAAGAAGAAGGTTAAATATAGAAATCATGGAACAAACATTATTTTGTCACTGATGTCAAACCTACTACTTGTTGGTATGAAAATTTCTAATTTGGGTTGAATGCTATTGTTTGATTGATTTATGCAAAGATTTTGATAAGAAAGGATAATAAGAATACCTAGAGAAAGATTGAGTTATATGGTGTATTAAAGGAGCACCAAGACCAAGTAAGACTTTGATGATATAGTGTATTGTTTATCTACTTAAGGCTATAATGAAAGGATACTTGACTAAAGACTAAAAGAAGACTAAGAAAAGAAATATTTTTGCAAGCCTAGCCGAGAAAATAGTGGAAGTTGAGAAAGTCAATGCCCGTTCAGTAAAAAGTTAGTTAAAGTTGAGTGAAGCAAATTTAGTATGTGCCGAGCAAAGAGAAATCTAGTAGGTTTTGAGTGAATAAATTTTAGTTTGTGTTGAGCACCAATAACACTTAGTGTATGCTGAGCAACCTAGCGCTAATTGAGGATTAGAAGACAATGATTGCTAAGAAAACAACATGTTATAACTGAGTGCTAGTAAAATACATTTGATCAAAGATTTGATGAATTTAAGATAACAAGGTTGATTTCTTGAATTTTGTGAAGTGTGTGTAAGATAAGTATGATGAGCCAGTGGGACAAAATTCAAGATAAACCATTTTCAGACAAATTTTAAGAGGATTGTAAGGGAATTTTATAGAGGAACAAAATAGAAAAAAGGGTAGATTTAATGAATCTAACCTAACCCTAAGATGGACAATCATGGTTAAGTGAAAAAAATCTAAATTCTTTATATAATGAGATAATGGGCTAGAAGAAAAGTTTCATAGTATAAACTAGAGAGAGAAAAAGTGACTGGTGGTGTTGCTTCATTTGGTGGTTGAAGGGATGAATCTGTAGTTGGCATACTAAGCAAGAAGGATTAAAGAGGTGAAGGCTTGAAGGGTGAACAAGTTGTTAGATATGAAGGAGATTGAATGCCGAGTAGTATGGAGGACTAAATAAGAGATTTGTAATCTACAAGTGAATTTTTTTTTATCGAAGCAAGTCCTACTATTACTTTCAAACAATTGTATTAATCTGGATAAATCCTTTGGACTAACAGTCATAAGTAAGTCTTTTAATAGGGTGACATTCTAATAAAATTTTCTAAAGTCCTCTAACAAGGCTCACTCCAAACATAGTGATTACAATCCTTTAACCAAGGTCACATTTAACAATGTGCATTGTAACCTTTAATAGGGTTGGTTTCTCATAGAGCTCACTTTAAAAGAGTGAAAATTGGTAGCATGTTACTTATGGTTTTTCTCAAATTGGGCTTCCATGTAAAACCCTCATGTCAAATTGTCTAAATGATTTTCTGGTATTTTGTGTTTAAATTTCTACAAAGTTCATTTGACCCAGGATAATAATAAACTATGGTTTGAGATATTAGATGATCAATGCATGCACATATAATTGTTAACTACTAAAAAGTTTTATCTGTAAATTTGCAGCTTTGATAATTGATTCACCCCACTCTCAATTATTCTAAAGTATTCCAACAGTTGATATCAAAGCTTTTGGTTCTTGTGAAAGAAAAAGTTTGAGGGTACTTAAAGCTAAAGATCAAGATGTACAAAAAGGAGATCAGCCCAAGTTAAACAAGGAAAACTTTCCTACATGGAAAGGTTTGATGAAGTTGTATCTAGGAGGTCTTGGAGAATATGCATAGACAACTAGCACTACTAAATATGTTGTAGTAATTGGAGCCCCAACTACTGAACAACTAAAATAGAAGAAAGAGCACAATCGAGAAATATTGTAGATTGCATCTTCCCTAAGCTATTCAGTGTTTGATGACATAAAAACTTATACCACTTCTAAAGGAATGTGGGATACCCTAAAAAATATCTATGGAGGAGACAAGAATGTACTGGAGCCAAACCAAAAATTCTAAGAACAAACTTTGATGAAATGACAATGCAAGAAGATGAGACTATAGTCCACTATTGTGCAAGAATCAAAGATGTTGTAAATGAAACTAGAGGAGAAAATTGATTTATTGAAGATGAGACTATGATCAAAAATATATTGAAAACCCTATTTCCTATCTATGCTATTAGAGTATCTTCTATACAAGAACTAAGGTGTAATCCTAGTAGTGATCTAACCCTTGAAGGACTAGTTGGTAGACTCACTACTTTTGAACTTTCAAATTTTAATAATTTTAAATCTAAGAATATTGATTCTACTTTCAAAGCTAAGATGAATATCAAAGAATCTAAAGGAAAGAAATAAGTCAATAATGTTGGTAGTGATAGTGATATAGATGATGAAGACCTAGAAGAACTAGAAGCACTATTGGATAGGATATTTCACAAAGGCAAAAGGAAAATAAAAAAGTAAGTTACCCATCATATGTTTTAATTGTAGTGAATTTGATCATATTGCAACAATGTCTCTAGAGAAGAAAAATAATTGAAATGAAGACAAATTTAGAGATAGAAAAGATGAGAGTAACAAAGGCTATAAATACAAGGGAAAGAAAGCTTGTTACATTGTTGAAAAAGAATCTAATGAAGAATCATATGGTCACAACGATGAAGTTGTGTATGTTTCTATGAAATATGATATAGATGAGATGAGGCAACTACATTAGTATCCTATTTAACCAAAGGAGAAAGATGGGTCATTGATAGTGGATGTTCTTATCACATGACCAGTGACAAATGTAAGTTCATTACACTTGAGAATTATAATTGAAATAGTGTTAGATTTGGTAATGATACACCCTATCCAGTGAAAGGTAAAGGATCAATAAAATTGATAAACAAGATCATGTGCGACAATGCTTACTATGTAGAAGGACTTAACTATAATTTGTTGAGTGTGTCACAATTGAATAGTTTAGGATACAAAGTCAAGTTTACAATCAAGCAAGCTAAGATCTATAATGTTGATGGTGAAATCATTAGGTACAAAGATTAGACAAGAAGTAATTTGTTTTATCTTGACATGAATGAAGATAGTTGTCTTCGTGTGCAATTTGATGATGTGTGTCTATGGAACAAAAGATTATTTCATGTAAATTGTGGCAACTAGATTAGTATCACTAAGATGAAGAGAGTTAGGGGTTTTCCAAAACTAAAGAAGCATGATAATGTGATTTGCAAACAATGTTAGTTAGGCAACATGACAAAGTCTAGTTTTAAGATTAAGACTCATAGTTCAAAAGAAATTTTGGAACCAGTTCATATTGATCTATGTGGACCAATTGATGTGCAAAGCTACAAAGGTGACACGTATTTTATTATATTTTTTGATGACTACTCAAGAATTTTGATAGTTATATTTTTGAGAGAAAAATATGGTGCTTTTAAAATGTTTCATTATTATCTAGCTAAAGTTGAAAAGGAAATTGGTAAAAGCTTGAAATGCTTGAGATCTGACAGAGGTGTAGAGTATACATCAAATGAATTCAATAACTTCTGTAGTGGCATAGGAATCAAAAGACAAACAACTGCACCTACAATCCCTCCAAAAAATGCAATAGCTAAAAGGAGGAATAGATCTATGATAGATTGTGCCAGAATATTGATGATGTTGTTGGAAATATTCAAGACTATGCTAAGTTACTAAGAGGGGAAGGGTGAATCAGTAACTTCTAAAACTTTAACAATTTTGATTCTTAATCCAATAAATCAATTAGAACTTAGTTCATCACATGTGATCTAATTTCATGCATGAGAAACTAAAAATATGAAAGCATTCATAGCACTTTGAACACAAAGATTTGGTGACCTAGAAACCTTCCAAATAGATAGTAAAACTAGGGTGAGGATGATACCCACAAAATTTAGTACTATAGCATAAAGTTGGCTTGTTAAGGCTTACATTGATCACTTTTGATGATCCACCCTATTAGGAGCAATTAGGACTTCTAGGTCCACCTTGTGAGAGGATTTAAAAACACACAGTAAATTATGCACTTGGTAAAGAGATTTACAAAAGACTGTTAGGTCTACCTTGGTAAAGGATTTTGATTGGTTTACCTGTTAGGCTGAAGTAGTAGATCTATGACTTGCAAATAAGTTTGATGATAGAGATTCCTTAGTGTATTGATTATCTTTTTGTGATAGATATGTGTATGCTACTCCTTATACTATTATCGCCATTATAATTCTTTATTTTCTACTATCATAACTTGAACTTTTCGCATCCATATTACAATACATATGCTCAAACATTCACATTCTCACTCTTGCATCCACTCTCAATACTCAGCATCATCATGCACTTGGTAGATGTAGAAATTTGGTCCATATTGATAACTTTCAAGTAGTCTTGAACTTGGTCTGCACTAGTGACTCAATAGATATTATGTAACTCAACAAACACAGAGTCACTTGGTTAACAAGAAGTAGCTCGATTAACACTAGCTTCACATCACATGAACTATGAACTCAATAGACACTGAAATGCTTGATAACCATTGATAAACTCGGTGAACACTAAAATACATGGTTTGAATTTCTGAACTTTACATTGACTAAATATACTCAGTAACCACTAGGATTAGTCCAAAAGACTTGGTAACAACTATAGAGCTTGGTGGCTACTGAGTTACATGGCAAGTATTGTAGATTTTTTGATGAGCTTGGTAGCTATATAGAATCTAAATAAGTGTGTGTCACTAATAACAAAATTGACTAATATGTCAACAGATGGAGAAGAATGTTTCTTTAAAATACTAGAGAGAAGCTATCAGTACAACTATCTATACCTTGGACCAAGTACAAGTCAAGAAATAAATACATGAAGATAAAAAAAAAAATGAACTTGAGAATTACAAAACCTTTATGTACTACTATGAAGACAGGTGCATTGACATTGATGATACTGTAGCTACTAATCAACAAGAATCAGTGACTAACAAGTCATATACAATACATGCTCAGTTGCATTCAAAATCCAAGTTACAATAAGAAGTCAAGGTATATTCTAATGTTGATATCAGTTTATGAGAAAGGAATGTCAAGTTACCTAACAAAGTACATAGTGAACCTGAGATTGAACTTCATGAATAACCTATTATTGAAAGAAAAATAGAGGCAAGATTATAAAAATATGTCAAGAGACATCATTTAGCTAAACAAATCATTGGATAAAAAGAGGATGGGAAAATGACAAGGAATACATTAAGGAATGAGATATGTTTTTTAAGTATACATGAACCTAAATTAGTGAAGGATGCATCAGAGAATAAAAACTAGAATCAAGCCACGAAAGAAGAAATTGATCAAATTGAGAAGAAAAAAAACATGGACACTAGTACCAAGACTAGAGGACAAGAATATTATTGGAACCAAGTGGGTGTACAAAAAAAAATTGGATGAAAACAGTGAAGTAAAAAGGAATAAGAAAATGTTAGTCTGAAAAGGATATGAACAAGAAGAGGGAAATGACTATGTAGAGATAATTTGCCCAGTTGCAAGAATGGAAGGAGTAAGAACTCTACTTGCTTATTCTTCCTATAAAGAATTCAAAGTTTACCAAATGGATGTTGAATTTCTCAATGGTATACTAGAAGAGGTGGTTTACATTGAACAACATAAAGGATTTTTTGATCAAAAAAATAAGAACATGGTGTGAAAATTGCACAAAGCTTTATATGGTTTGGAGCAAGATCACAGAGCATGGTATGAAAGGTTACATAATTATCTTATGAAGATTGGTTTTGAGCAGACTGGTGACAACAACAATTTGTACTTGAAGATAGAAGGAGGTAAGAGAATTTTACTAGCTAATGTATTTGTTGATGATATCATATTTGGAGGAAAAAATGCATTGTGTAAGACATTTGCAAATGAAATGTTGAAAGATTTTGAGATGTCAATATTTCAAGAAATAAATTTTTTTGTTGGATTACAGGTTTATTTGATGAGATATGGTATTTGCATCACTCAATCCAAGTATGTAAAGAAAATCTTGAAATTTTCTGGTATGGAAGATTCAAGACCAATTAGTATGCCTATGGTGACAAGGCATAAACTATCCAAAACTAATGATTCTACTAAATTAAATCAAACATTGTACAGGTATGTGATTGAGAAATTACAACATGTAGTTCATAGTAGACCTAACAATGCACTAGTTGTTGGGATTGTTACAAGATTTTCTACAAATCCTAAGGAGAATCACTTAGTGGCTATTTAAAGGATTATGAGATACTTGAAAGGTACATAAGACTATGGTTTATACAACAAGATAAATGACAATTTTGAATTGAAAGCATATACTAATGTTGATTTGGCTAGAAACATTGATGATAAAAAAAGTACAAGTGGTGAAGCATTTTTCTTAGGAAAAAAATTGGATGCTTGGACTAGCGAGAAATAGAATTGTATTTCACAATCTAGTGCTAAAGCTGAATATGTGGTTGCTATTGTAAATTGCATAAATATGGTGTGGATACAATAGATACTCAAAGGAATGAAGGAAGAAATCACTAAATCTATGATCATTTATTGTGACAATACAAGTTCTATAAACATATCTAAGAACCCTGTGATGCATACAAAGACAAAGCACATTGTAATCAAGTATCATTACTTGAGAGAGTTGGTTCAAGACAAAGAAGTGAGAATGGAATATGTGAATACAAAGGAAAAAAATAGCTAATATATTCACAAAAGCTTTACCTAAGGATGCACATGAATATCCTAGATGTAAACTAGGGGTGATACCCCTATCCAAAGCTACTTAAGAAGCAAGAGTAGTGCCCTACATCAACTGAGTTGAATAGCATATTTTACAACTTGATGCAGTGGATCTTACTTTAGGAATTGCCTACAATAAGGAACGAACTAAACCAAAATATTTATACTCACATGCAAGGTGATAGAGGGAGAGCTTGAATTGTTAATAACTCCATGAGAAGATGTCAAATCTTTTGCATTGTTGCCAAATAAGGAGAATTTATTGGGAGTGTACTGAGGGAGGATATATAAAGAGAAAGAAGAAGAGTTACATAGGATATTTGAAGAAGAGAAGAGATTGTAGCCTATACAAAATAAGGACATATATTGATAGAGGGATAGATTTCAATAAAAGGTATTAAGTTTTTTTTTTTTTTTTGTTGTTAGTATTGGTTTGTCATCAATGCTAAAGAGGGAGATTGTTGAAATATAGAAATCATGAAACAATCATTATTTTTTCACTAATGTCAAACCTACTATTTTCTGGGAAGATAATTGCTAATTTGGTCTAAATTCTATCATTTGATTGATTAATGAAGAGGATTTATAAAGAAAGGATAACAAGAGTACCTATAAAATGGTTGAGTTATATGGTGTATATAAGGAGCACTAAGACCAAGTAAGACTTTGATAATATAGGTTATTTTTTATCTACTTAAGGCTACAATGAAAAGATACTTGACAAAAGACTAGAAGAAGACTAAAAAAAGAAATGTTTCTACCAAGCCAAACCAAGAAAATAGTCGAAGTTGAGAAAGTTAGTATAGGCAGAGCATAAATTTAGTTGAACTCGAGTGAAGTAAATTTAGTATGTGTCGAGAAAAGATAAATCTAATAAGTGTCAAGTGAAGAAAGTTTAATTTGTGTCAAAAAATAGTAAAGACTTAGTGTATGCCGAGAAACTTGGTGTTGACCAAGCATTAGAAGATAGTGATTGCTAAGAAAACAACATATTATTGCCAAATTCCAATAAAATGAGTTTGATCGAAGATTTGATGAATCTAAGTTAACAAAGTTGATTTAATGAGTTGTATGAAGCATGTGGAAGATAAGTATGGTGAGTTGGTCATACAAAATTCAAGATAAACTATTTTGAGATGTATTTGAATATTATTATAAGGGAATTTCTAGAGGAAAAAAAATAGAAAAGAGGGTAGATTCAATGAATCTAACCTTACCCTAAGATGGATGAATCTAAATCCTCTATGTAAGTAGATAACAGGCTAGAAGCAAAGTGTCATAGTGTGAACTAGAGATAGACAAGGTGTCTTCTGGTGTTGCTACATGTGGTGGCTAAAGGGATGAATTTTCAGTTGGCATACTAAGCGAGAAGGGTTAAGGAGGTGAAGGCTTGAAGGGTGAACAAGCTATCAGAGACAAAGGAGATTGAATGTCAAGCCATATGGAGGAATGAACAAGAGATATATAATTTGTAAGTGTATTTTTTGTTATCAAATCAAGTCCTCTTGTTACTTTCTAACAATTGTATCAGTCTCGATAAATCCTTTGGATTAAGGTTGACCTAATAGTCATGAGTATATCCTTTAATAGGGTGGCATTCTAATGGAATATTCTAAAGTCTTATAATATGGCTCACTCCTAATACAGTAATTGAAATCCTTTAATCAAGGTCACATTTAATAGTGTGCATTGAAAACTTTAATAGGGTTGGCTCTTCATAGAGCTCACTTTAGAACAATGAAAATTGGTAGCATGTTACTAGTTTTTTTTCCCAAATTGGGTTTCGACATAAAATCCTTGTGTCAAATTGTGTGAATGATTTTGTGGTATTTCATGTTTATATTTATACAAAGTTCATTTGACCTGAGATAGTAATATGCTATGGTTTGAGATATTGGATGATCAATGCATGCACATATATTTGTTAAGTATTGAAAAGTTTTATCTATACATTTGGACCTTGGATAACTAACTCACCCACCCCCCTGTCAGTTATTCTAGAGCATTCCAAAAAATTTCACACTATCACTAAACACATTTGGGCACTTCATCTTTTGTAAATAATGAATTATATTATCATAATATTTGTGTCTACCCATGTCACTTACATAAGCTATCTATTATTCTTGTAGTTGGTTAATCTGATTTGCATCTAATTTGGCATGTGTCATTATTTTTGAAAGTCCTTGACCTCTGACCATCTTGGTGATTGTATATCAATATTAAATTCTTGGATCATATTGATCCATCTATACCTTCTATGTGATAATTCTTACTAAGTAAGAAAGTATTTTACTATCGTGCTTGGCATGTATGCAACCATAGTTTTACCCATTATATAACTTCTACAAACCTTTACAGTTTTCACAACTTTATTTTTAGATAACTGATTGGGGATGAATAAGTTATCCTCAAGCCTTTTAAATAATTTACCAATTTTTACCAACTTAACTGATAAAAAGATTCACTCGGTAAAAAAATTGGTGATTGTTTATTGTTAATGTTTTAATCAGTGTAACACATTAAATAATAATTAAAACATATAACATTTACTTTTAATATTTATCAATGATTTGTATCATCATATAACATTTTCCATATGCAAAGCATGAAATAATAATTAAAACATTCATGCACACAATAACAATAGGATTTTTAAAATGGAAATCTAATTAGAGTAAAAATCACCAAGGACTAGTCACCCAAATAATTTTAGTCTTCTAAAGTGAGACTGGCTAAGAGCCAACCATGTTAAAGGTTACAAGAACACTTGTTATATGTGATCCTATTAAGTGATTTTCACCAAAGATCATATAGACCTTATCACCATTCAATGAATGGCCTATCTAAAGGGCTTACAAACATTCCATGGAATATCACTTTACAAAAGGATTTACAAATAGAATTGTTAAGTCTACTCAATTAAGAGATTTTATACTATAATGGTCAAAGAGTAACAATGAAATGGTCTAATTAACTTACAACTCACTCCACATGTCTAGATTTCCATTTCACTCTATTCATTCCTATATTGATTAGTAATCAATTAAATATTCACTCCACTTCAACTTGCAATTCAAATCTACTTAGTGTCAATTTCTTTAGCAACTTTTCCACCGACTTGACTAGCAAATAAACTAACAACATTCTCCTTCTTGAATTTTCCTTGTATAGATAGATGTTTGTCACTTCATCTTATTCCTTAGGGTTTCCATGATTTTGTCTCAACCACACAATCATTAATATACTCAAATTCATTGACTATCACACTAGGTAAAACATTTTTCAAATATTTCCATTTGTATTTTTACCTTAAAACTTGAAATTTTCTTGAATCTCAAAACATGTCTCAAATCTTCAACATCATATTATACCTTGTCACTTTCATCCATTGATCTTGTTAAAAAACATTTCTTTTCTTAGAATCTTTTAGAATAGTCTTGATTTTTTCTTGATGTTTTTCTTTACTCGATCTTTCACAAACTAGTCTTCCCTTATTGAAATATGATTTTCCTTCACCAAATGCTTGCATCCTTGGTTAATACTACACTAAATTAACACTATACTTTCTCTCTCAGTAACCATCCTCACTGAGTTATATCTTCTACTTATCCTTACATGGTAATAATTTTTTATTAGACTTTATTGGTTATATCTTTTTGATATCCTTTACTCAATTACACTTGACTTCTTAATGTAACCTTTCTTTATATTCTATAATTGACTACCATTTCTAGACCTATGTAACTTATCGAGTCCTTATATTTTTACTTTGCAACTTTATTTCTTGCTTAGTCAACAAGCTAACTTTCTTTTCCATCACCTTAAAACTTACCAAATAATGTAAAATAATTTTAAAAATATTATCCCACTATAGACCAATTCATTTTTTCCCAATTAGATTTTAGTACTCAAAACATACTTGTCATCACTTCTTCATTACATCTTATTACTTTAGCATTAATTTCTCTATTTCGAACAACATATTTTAGATGTTTCCCAAGTTACAAGAATCATAATTGTCAAACATCATGACATCAGTGATAATATAAAAATTGATCTAACTCATGTACATACAACTCATAGCTCAATAATATTATCTATATCACTTATGTCCAACAATATTGTTAGTTTGTGGTGACTAATTAGGGAAGTATTGTACATACTTCATAAATTATTTGGAGTTTGGGGCATCGACTTGAAAAATTAAATTGGGCTACTATTCACCAATGGTGGGCTACTATTCGCCAATGGCTAATATTTGACAATTGGCTATTGTTTATATTTGCCAATTTATGGCTAACATGTTGTAGCTAATTTTTAACCCTAAAGTGGAAAAAATACTTGTATAAAAGGGCTTAGGGTTAGGGATTGTTTCATAGAGTGTGATACAAAAATTGCTTCTTGTGGTGGTATTGAGCTATAAGGGATTGCAAATTGTAATCAGATTGTAATCATAGGATCTTAATAATATTGGACTTGCTATTTGGTGGACATAGCGCAAGGATTGGGTGAACCAGTTGTGCTCTTTTTTGTGTGATCTATTATTTTCTAATATTTTTTATATTTGCATGAAATTATTTTTTCTATCTATGGTTAAATCCTAACAAGTGGTATTGTAGAAAGGTTATTTTTTTCAATTATCCTCTATAGGAAAGTCTCATGGTTGAGTGGGACTAATTGTAGATGAGGGTAAGCTAAAGATTGACAAGTCTAATGGGCAGAGCTTTTAGTTATTGAAGATGCAAATAGAGGAATATCTTTATCCAAAGGATTTATGGAATCCATTGGGAAGAAAAAATAAGAAACAAGGAACTATGACAAATGATGACTAGGATCTTTTAGATAAAAAGGCACTTGGAAGCATTTGATTATGCCTAGCACCATTATTGGCATTTAATATTACAGAAGCAAGATGACAGAAGACTTGATTGAAACACTAGTGAAATTATATGAAAAGCCCTTTGCTTTAAAAAAGCTATTTCTCATGAAGCATTTATTTAATATGAAAATGGAAAAAGGTGGATCTGTTGTAGATCATTTAAATGAGTTTAATACTATTACTAGTTAGTTATCTTATATGGGTATTGATTTTAATGAAGAAATTAGGGCTCACTTGATTTTTTGTTCTTTGCCTGAAAGATGGAATGGCTTGGTAGTGGCTATGAATAATTTTATTTCTAGATCTAACACCCTAAAATATGATGATGTGATCAATGTTATTTTGAGTGAGGAAACTCATAGGAAAACCTTAGGTGGATCTTTGAATACACAAAGCAAAGGTTAAATGACTGAAAGGGGAAGTAATTCTAGAAATTGTGGGAAATCAAGAGGAAAGTCAAAGGGAAAGTGGTCTCAATCCAAAGGACTAAGAGATTGATGGTACTATGGTAAAATACGGCATAAGAAGAAAGATTGCAAGACTCGAAATAACAATGAAGGGGATAATCTAGAAGGGAACAAGGAAGAAAATGTGGTAAATAATAATTCTAAAGATGATGATTTGCTTATGTCTTTAGAATTCATGGGTCTTAGATTATGGTGCTTAATTTCATGCTACACCTCATAGAGGTTATTTCATTGATTATGTCCAAGGGGGTTTTGGGCTTGTTTATTTGAGGGATAATGAGCCCTCTAATATTTTTGGAAAGGGAAAATTTAAGATTAAGTTGTAGAATGAGAATCATTGCCTACTACATGAGGTAAGACATATTCCAAGGATGAGTAGAAAATTGATTTCAGAAAAAAAACTCAGTGATGAGGGTTGTGTAGTTACTTTTAATGATAAAAATTGGAAGGTTTCAAAAGCTTCCCTTGTAGTAGAAAAAGGTGTGAAATTATCCACCTTATATCTTTGTATAGTTTATATTGTTCCTTCTACTTTAATTGTTTCAAAGAAACATGAATGTTCAGGAATAGTTACTGCAGTTGAGTAGGGGGAACAAATAGCTACTATAGATTCTAGTACAGTGTTGTGGCACAATAGACTTTTTTACATGAGTGAGAATGGTATGAAAGTACTTCATTCAAAGAAATTTTTACCATGTCTAAAATGTGTTAATGTGGATTTCTATAAAAGTTTTGTGAAGACTGGGAAGAAAAATAAAAGAGAGAAATTAATCCTTGTACATATAGATGTACGAGGAAAAGCTTAGGTATTTCTCTTGGTGGCTCTCATTATTACATCACATTTATTGATGATGCAACTAGAAAATTATGGGTTTATTTTCTTAGACAGAAATCTAATGCATTTCAAAAAAATTGAAAATAGAAATGCTTGGTTAAAAATGAGACTAGTAAGAAATTAAAATGTCTTAGATCTAATAATGGTGGTGAGTATTGCAGTCATGAATTTGAATATTATTGCTCCAGTAATGGTACTCATAGATAGAAAAGTATTCTAAGGATTCCATAGGAAATTGGAGTGGCTGAATGTATAAACATGACTATAATGGAGTGTGCAAGGACCATGAGGTTACATGTTGGGTTTCCCTTACACATGTGGGTGAAGACTATTAATACTATTATATATTTGATTAATAGGGGTCCCTCTACTCATTTGGGTTGTAGTATTCTAGAGGAAGCATGGACTGGTAAGAAAGCTAGTTATTCTTTTCTCAAAACCTTTGGTTGTGAAGCATTTTCTCATATAGATTCTGAAAATAGAACCAAGCAGGAAGCTAAGTCAAAGAAATTTGTATTTGTTGGATATGGCATTGATGAATTTGGTTATAGGCTTTGGGATTTTGAAAATCATAAAATTGTAAGAAGCAAGGATGTTATATTCAATGAAAAAATGTTGTACAAAGATCTATTGCAGCAACATGAGAAGAAAGAAGATGATAATGTAGTGTTGGATGATACTCCAAAAGATGATGTTTTAGTAATTCCACATGATGTGCAAGAACTGCAACAACAAATACCACACACACTAGTGAATGTTATATGGTCATCAACGCTAATTAGACCTCCAGAAAGATTATCTCCCTCTTTGTATTCTATTTTCTAACCAATGCTAGTGAACTTGGATGTTATGATGAAGCCATGCAGGTGGATACTAAGATTCAGTGGGAGTTAGCAATGAAAGAAGAAATGGACTCTTTTCTAAAAAATGAGATATGGGATTCATGCCAATTTCGTGTAGGTAAAAGGGCTTTATATAATATAAGTCAGTTTAGAGGTTGAAAGAAGAGGATGGAGGTAAGAAAATATTTAAAGCTTCGTTAGTGGTAAATGGATTTGCACAAAAAAAGGCATTGATTTTGATGAGATATTCTCTCCTCTTGCTAAAATGACTTCTATTCGCACTGTTTTAAGTATTGTGGCCACTAAAGATTTGCACTTGCACTTGGAGTAGCTTGATGTTAAAATAGCCTTCCTTCATGATGATTTTGATGAAGAGATATGTATGGAATAGCCATAGGGATTTGAGGTTAAAGGTAAGGAGAAATTAGTCTGTAGATTGAAGAAAAGTTTATATGGCTTGAAGCAAACACCTTGGCAATGGTATCTAAAATTGAGAATTTTATGCATGAGTGTGGATACTATAGGTGTCATTTAGATCATTATTTTTATTTTAAGAGGCTAGATGGTCATAGCTAAATTATTTTATGTTTTATATGTTGATAATATACCCATAGTTGGGTCTAACATGGATCATATTAAGGGGTTGAAATGCTAGTTAGCACATACATTTGATATGAGGGATTTGGGAGCAGAAAAAAATCCTTGGTATGAACATTTTTAGAGATAGGAAGAATAGGAAATTGATGCTATCTCAGGCTGATTATGTTAAGAAGGTGTTGCAATGTTTCTCTATGGAGAAAGCTAAATCTATCAACACACCTTTACCTGGTCATTTGAAGTTGACTAAGGAGATGTTTCCAAAGACATAGGAAGAGGAAGATAAGATTCACAAGGTACCCTATTCAGCTAGAGGAAGCTTGATGTATACTATGGTATGTACAATGAAAATATTGCACATGCAGTGGGAGTCATTAACATGTATATGAGTCATCGAGGAAATGAGCATTGGAATGCAGTTAAATTGATTCTCAAATATTTAAGAAGAACATCTAGTAAGTGTTTACACTTTGGGGCTCTACTACTGACTTAAAAGGCTATGTTGACTCATATTTGGTAGGGGAGATTGATACCTGGTAGAGTACTATAGGTTATGTATTTACTATTGGTGGGGTAACTGTGAGCTAGGTTTCTAGGTTACAAAAGGTTAATGCTTTATCCACTACAAAGGTAGAGTATGTTGCTACTATAGATGATGCATAGGTATGGGTTTAATAAGCACCAACCTAAGTTATGCTGACATGAATCCAACTTGATTCATAACTCACCCAAACTTCTACACCTTTATACAAGAATATCACTAAAGAACCATGACTATTCCCTCCAACTTCCAACTTGGAAAACTTGACTCTTCATCCTCAAATGGTGTACCCACACATTTTTGGATCCATCAACATGCTAGGGGTTGAAAAAGTGTTTAAAAGAACAAGGAATCACTGCCAATCAGCAATCTAATCTCAACTTTCACTATTTTTTCCTAATAATGTAGCAATAGGCCTAGTAACCCTTCCAAAGGCAATTTGTGCTATAAGTGAAAAATCCTCCAAACGATCCTAGGAAAAAATTAACATTCTAAACACCCTTTATTCATTTTGACATGCTCCCAAGAAGGTAGGTTTTGATGTCACCTTTTAACCTTCTAAATCAGCAATGCATAATAGGCCTAATTGCCCCAATTTGGTCACTTTTACAAAGGAAGTACCAAACATTCAAGGAAATGAACCAAAGAAATGCATGGAAGATCTAGGTTAGAACAAGAAGAGGGGGCTTCCAAAATTTCATCCACTGGCTCAAACCCCAAGGCATGCAATTTAGCAATTTTTAGTATGCAACAAAGTTGTCACATGGAGATGCCAACTCCTTCTTGCCTATACAGTACAACTGAGATTTGCTCCTATCTTAAAACCTCAAATATCCTAAAATACACTTGATAATCTCCTATCCCCCTAAAAATTAGACTTTTCCAACTATGGAAATGGGAGATATTGCCATTTTTCTCCAAAACCCTAGGTAGTTAGGGTTTGTGATCAATTTTTACAAAACCCCTTATATCTCCAATCTCTTGGTGATTCAAGAGTTTAGAGTAGGCTCATTAGAAAGGTAAATCCTTAAGATTTAATAAAACCTAACTCCCCATTCACCACTAGCTATAAAATATATATAATGAATAGAAAACTAGCATTTTTGTAGGAAAAATAGTAGTTTTATTGATTCAAAAGAAAGATTTTTACATTGTATGTCTTCCACCTTCCTGTAAGGGCTAATGAAGACCTTCCTCCAACTAACCCAACTGAAATTTGAAGGTTGTGACCATTGGAGGGAACTTATTTCAAACAAAAGTTGTTAATATAAGATAAATGTTACATTATTGTCATGATTATGCAACTCATTTTGATTTGATGATTCTAACATAACTTTTAAAAGACCTTCACACTTCCTAAGACCTTTAACAAGACCCTAGGAGACTACTAGATCCCTGTCACCTCATGAAACAACTAGTGTATACAAATACCAAAAAAATTTCAAGGGTATGCAAGAAAGAGCCTAATTAACCAGTATGCTAGAATCAAGGTTTGAAAAGGCCTAGAAGACCTTAAGACTACTTAACTTTTATGGGGTGCTCTTGCACCATGATGCCTAGGTTGTTTAAAACTCAAGTTCCCATTTGAGGATAATTGATTCAAGGTGTAGCCATTCTTGATGATGCGTTTGTCTATCATCCAAGTGGCATCAATGTCGAGAAGACCTTTCCACTTGACAAGGTACTATAGATACATCTTATGCCTAGTCTTCTTGTAGATTTTAGTGTCAAGGATCTTCTCCAATTGAAGAGGTTGGCTTGGTGGAAGTTCTTGCAACCAATCAATATGTGACACTTCCTCATCATTGGTACCTATCATATCTACATTTCCTTTAAAAGGAGTTAGACCAGTAATTTTAAAAATAGGAGAAATGGAAAGGGATGGTGGAAGAGTGATTTCATAAGAATATTCACCAAAATTACGTAGTTTTTTGCATGGTCCTATTTTCTTCATTTGAAGCTAGGTGTAGTGGTCCTCAGGAAGCCTCTCCTTTCTTAGGTAAGCCCACACTTTGTCACCTACCTTAAAATGAACCTCCCTTCTCATCTTATCTACCATTTCTTTGTAATTTTGTGCTAACTACTCCAAACTATCATTGACTTGTTCCTACACCTACTTTATCATTTTTTTCTAATTCTTCCCCTTTGGCACTGATTTAAAATCATTAGGTGGTTCCCTCAATTCCATAGGTCCCTTCAGATGCATGCCATACACTTTTTTGAAGGGTGTCTTGCCTATGGATCTATTCAAGGAGTCATTAAAGGAAAATTTAGCTTGTGGCAACAAGAGATCCTAACTTTGAGTGTATTTTTTTTGTCAAGTACCTAAGGAGATTACCAAGAGACCTTTTTATGACCTCTGTCTACTTATCCATTTGAGGATGATAAGAAAAACTATATTGCAAATTTGTTCCCAACTTCTTATGCAAGGTTCTCCAAAAGTGACCTTGGAACTTGGCATCCCTATCTGATACAATGGACTCAGGTAACCCATGGATTCTAAAAATTTCCTTGAGGAATAAATGTGCAATGTGTGATGTATAATGGGTACTTGTGCAGGCTATAAAGTGTGCCATTTTGCTAAAATGGTCAACTACCAAAAAAAATTTATCATAGCCTTGTTTTGTCCTTGGGAGTCCTATAAAAAAGTCCATTGAAATAGCTTGCCATGGCCTAGAAGGTATAGGAAGGGATTGGTAAAGACCTTGGTTAGTAGATGTTCCCTTGGCTTGTTGGCATATGACACAAGTTTCTACAAATTTTTTGACATCATTTTGCATCTTTGGCCAATGGTAATACCTCTGAACTACTTCTAATGTTTTATATAGACCAAAATGGCCACTCATTCCCCCACAATGCTTTTCTTTAATAATGTTATCCCTCATTGAACACCTAGGGATACATAACTAATGTCCCTTAAAAACTAAGCCATCTTGAATGAGATATTTAGAGAAATTAGTCTTATATCTGCCTTCTAATGTAGTGCATATCTAATAAATGTTGTCAAAATTAGTGTCATCTTTGTAAAGGTCTTTGAGAAAATTTATCCTAATGCTTTGGAGTTGAATTTGCTGCACCAATGTGATTCTCGTGCTCAATGCATTAGCCACTTTGTTGGCTTGGCCCTTCTTATGTTTAATGCTAAAAGAATATGCCTACAATTGTTCCATCCATTTAAGATGTCTAAAATTCAATTTATCTTGTGAAATTTGATAGCTCAATGCATGTTTATTAGTGAAAACCACAAATTCCTTAGGCAAGAGATAATGTCTCCATTTTCTAAGAGCTTGGACCTTAGCATAAAGCTCTTGGTCATAGGTGGAGTATTTCTTTCTAGCATCATTTAGTTTCTATGAGAAAAGTGCAACTAGTTTGCCATCTTCACTTAAGACTACACCAATAGCTATGTTGCTAGCATCTATTTCCACTCTGAAAACCTTGTTCAAATCAAGGAGGGTTAGTATAGGATATTATGCAATTATATATTTAAGGTATTCAAAGGCATCATTGGCTTTTTTTGTCTATAAAAACTTAACCTTCCCTCCACCTTTAATGGTATCTAATATTGGAGCACACACATGGTTAAAATTCTTCAAAAAATTCCTATAGAATGTGGCTAACCCATGGAAGCTTTTAACATCACTTTGTGTTTTAGGAGAAGGCCAGTTAACTATTGCTTCAACTTTTGAAGGATCCATTTTCAAAGTGCCTTGAGAGATCGCAAATCCCAAGAATGTAAGTTCCTTTTGCAAGAAGGTAGATTTTTCAAGGTTGTTAATTAGTTTATGTTCCTACAACCTTCTGAATACCAAAATTAAGTGTTTAAGATGCTCTTCCAAACTGCAACTAAATATCAGTATATCATCAAGATAGATAACCAAAAACTTTCCATTGTAGCCTTGGAAAATCTCATTCATTAACCTCATGAAGGTTGAAGGTGCATTACTTAATTCAAATGGCATAACAAGTCATTCATACAAACCCTCTATTTTTTTGAATGTTGTTTTCCATTCATCACTTGGCTTTATTCTTATCTAATGATAACTTAATTTTAAATCAATTTTTGAGAAGTAGGAAGCACCCCCTATTTGTTCAAGCAAATTCTCTATTCTTTGAATTGGAAATCTATATTTAATAGTTATCTTATTGACTACCCTATTGTCAGTACACAATCTCCATTTTCCATCTTTCTTTGGAACCAAAATAGAAGGCACTCCACATGGACTCAAACTTTTTTGTATCAAAATTTTTCCTAGAAATTCACTAACTTGTTTAGAAATCTCAACATTTTATGTAGCTGTCACTTTGTAAGGGGCTTTATTGGGCAAAGAAGCATTAGGTATAAATTATATTTGATGACTTACATCCCTAATGGGTGGCAAGGAAGAAGGTAAATCAGTTGCTGCTACCCCTTGATATTCCTCAAGAATTTTTTGCACCTCTTTGGTGATTGGCTTAACTTTTTTAGACTTCACTTCCTCTCTAGGCTTATGAATCAGCACATACCCCTCATCTGATTCTTTAATTATTTCAAACATCTCCTTTTCATTCACAACAATAAATAAAGGCTCCTTTTCATGTCTTTAATCAAGGAAAGGTTTCAAGGTGTAAGTTTTTCCATCCCTCATTATGGTATAGGTATTCTTCCTACAACTATATGTTGCATCCATGTCATATTGCTAGGGTCTGCCAAGCAGCAGATGGAAAGCATCCATCTCCACTACATCACATAGGATAGTGTCCTTAAAGTCACCCAAGAAGAATTCCACCATGGTTTGTTTAGTCACAAGAGTTTGTTGACCTTTAGTAAGCCATGAGACATGATAGGGGAAAGGATGAGGATTCTTATCTAATTCTAACTATTGGACCATTTCCTTAGAAACAAAATTTTTAGTGGAACCAAAATCTATTAATAGGTTACATACCTTCCTTGGCATTTGACCCTTGTTTTAAACAAATTCTTCCTTTGTGGAGGCTCTTGTGCATGTGGCACTTGCAAAAATGCTTGTCTTGTCATCAATGCTATGCCTTCTTCTACTTCAAGTTCACTTTCCTCATGAACAAGTTGAGCTCTCCTTTCACCTTCATTTTTGTTTGCCTCCTCTAGGCATTTGTTGGAGCAATGTCCTATTTGTTTGTAGTTGTAACATTTTAGACGCCTATATGATTTTCCTCTACCCTTGCCAAAGGGTCTTCTACCTCTTGCATATCCCCTTGAACTAGATTCTCCTTGCTCTTTGGTCTCTTGATCAAGGGACTTATCTGATTTATATGACTTCCCTTTAGTCCAAGAATTTTTTGTTGCTCTATCATTCCTTCCTCTACCTCTTCCACCTTGTTCACTCCTCCTTTTGAACCTCTCTTCTACCTTGGAAGCTAACATAAAACATTGTTGGACAGTAGTTATGGTGGTTCGGTTCAATTCATCTTGAATTGACAATTTGATTCCTTGCAAGTATCTTGCAAGTTTCAAGTTCTTTGGTTCTACAATACTAGACTTCATCACAAAATTGTAGAATTCTTCAGTATATGTTGAGACATCCATGTCTTTCTGTCTCAATCTCATCCTCCTTTTATGTAGCTGCACTTCATAATTTTTAGGTACATAGGCTTCTTGGAGCAAGGTCACCATTTTCTTCCATGTGGAGACCTGATTTTTGCCTTTCTTTACCCTATTATCTTGTATAAAGTTTCACCATATCAATGTAGACCCTCTTAGCCTTGACTTGGATATCTTAACTTTCTAATTTTCAAGGATAGTTTCACAATCAAAGAAAGTAGTTAGGGCATTCACCCAATCTATAGTAGCATCAAGATCCATCTTCCCATCATAAGTGGGAAAATCAAACTTAGCATCTAAGGATCTCCTTTCCATGGACTTTAGAGTCTTCACAAGTAGCCTCTAATCTAGAGGACATTCTTCTTCTTCTTCCTCCAAAGGGGTTCATCATCACTCCCTTGTTCAAAATCACTAGAGTTCCCACTACTCTTCCCAAGATCTGCCTTAAGCCTAATTATCTCATCCGTCATCTGTATTATTTTATTATTTTTGAGATCATCCCTACTTATTTTCTTAGTCTCCTTTTTTTTTCTCTCTCAAATACTTCACAATCTTAGCATTTTTCATCCTTGATGACAATCCATCTCCTTCTTCTTCAAACATGATGGAAAAATATCAAGCCTTAGAGATCTTAAGGCTCTCATACCAATTGATGTAGAGGTAAAGGTTTAATAGGCACCAACCTAAGTTATTCTAACACCAATCCAACTTGATTGATAACTCACCTGAACTTCTATACCTTTATACCAAAATATCACTAAAGAGCCATGACTATTCCCTCAAACTTCCAACTTGGAAAACTTGACTCTTCATCCTCAAATGGTGTACCCACACATTTTTGGATCCATCAACATGCAATCGGTTGAAAAAGTATTTGAAAGAACAAGGAATCACTGCCAATCAACAATCTAATCCCAACTTTCACTATTTTGTCCTAATAACGCAGCAATAGGCCTAATATCCCTTCCGAAGGAAATTTGTGCTATAAGTGCAAAATCCCGCAAAGTACTCTAGAAAAAAATTACCATTCTAAACACCCTTTATTGATTTTGACATGCTTCGAAGATGGTAGGCTCTGATGTCACCTTTTAGCCTTCTAAATCAGCAATGCATAATAGGCCTAATTGCCCCAATTAGGTCACTTTTATAAAGGAAGCACCAAAAATTCAAGGAAATGAACCAAACCAATTCATATAAAATCTAGGCTAGAACAAGAAAATGGAGATTCAGAAGTTTCATCCATTGGCTCAAACCCTAAGGTGTGCAATTTAGTAGTTTTCAGTATGTAGCAGAGCTATCACATGGAGATGACAACTCCTTCTTTCTTATATAGTAAAACCACCATTTTCTCCTATCCTAAAACCTCCAAAATCCTCAAATACACTTGAGAATCTCCCATTCCTTGAAAATCAATTTTTTCGATGGTGGAAATAGGAGATATTGCCATTTTTCTCCAAAACCCTAACTAGTTAGGGTTTGTGATCATTTTTTACAAAAACCCTTATATCTTTGATCTCCTGGTAGTCCAAGAGCTTAGAGTAGGCTCCTTAGGCTTTGATAAAACATAACTCTCTAGTCACCACTAGCCATATAGTCTATACAATGAATAGAAAACTTGTATTTTTGTAGGAAAAGTAGTAGTTTTATAAATTCAAAAGAAAGATTTTTACATTATGTCTTCCACCTACTTTTAAGGGCTTATGAAGACCTTTCTCCAACTAGTCCAACCAAAATTTGAAGGCTGTCACCATTGTAGGGAACTTATTCCAAAAAAAAGTTGTTAATATAAGATAAATGGTTCATTATTGTCATGATTATGTAACTTATTTTGATTTGATGATTCTAAAATGACTTTTAAAAGTCCCTAAAACTTCCTAAGACCTTTAACAAGACCCTAGGAGACTACTAGATCCATGTGACCTCATGAAACAATTGGTTTATACAAATACCAAAAGTTGTTCAAGGGTTCACACAAATAGGGTCAATATGCAAGAAAGAGCCTAATTAACCAATATGCTAGAATCAAGGTTTGAAAAGGCCTAGAAGACCTTAAGACTACTTAATTTTGATGTGGTTCTCCTAAACCAATAGACAAAACACATTTAGTTGGGGTACCATTTCATTTGATTAGTTTTGGATGATGGACAATTAAAGCTAGATACGATACTTATAGATGACAATCTAGTAGATATGTTTACAAAGGTAGTAACAATGAAGAAGCTGAATTCCTCTTCAACTTTGGTTGGTCTTCTATACTAAACTAGAATAAACAAATACATAAGTCCAAGGTGGTTTGATCCAGTGGGAGTCCCATGTGGTAGCAGTATTGCTATAGGATTAGTCTCCAAGTGGGAGATTGTTGTCTAATGTGGAGTCTAATCATTCCCCAAGTGGGAGATTGTTAGTCTGTGGTGACTGATCATGGAAGTACTATACATAATTCATAAAAATTTTGGGCTACTATTCACCAATGGTGGTATACTATTTTCCAATGGCTAATATTCACTAGTTAGCTATTGTTTATATTTGCCAATTTATGGCCAACATGTTGTAACTAATTTTTAACCCTAAACTGGCAAAAATACTCATATAAAAGGGCTTAGGGTTAGGGATTGTTTCATTGTATGTGTTCCAAAAATTGTTCCTTGTGACGATATTGAGTAGTAAAATATTACGAATTGTAATTAGGTTGTAATCATTGGATCATAATAATATTGGACTTTCTATTTGGTGGATGTAGCCTAGGGATTGGGTGAACCATGTTAAATCTTGGTGTCTTGTGTTCTTTTCTATGTAATCTATTATTTTTTGATATTGTTTATATTTTCATGTAATTTTTATTTTTGTCTATGGCTACATCCTAACAAATATCCCCTTTCTTTCATCAATATCAATTGTGTACAACAATCTCCCCCTTTGGCATTGATGAAAACACATCATCGTATCTCTATTAAGTTCTTCCTTGACCACATTAGTATTCATCTTCTTATTTCTTGTACATCTCTCCCCTTCTTCATCACATCATATTCTCCTAGATACTCATATCTCCTTAATCTAGTTCTCTCCATATTACTATACATCTCTCCTATATGATCATATTTCACATTCGTAATTTACTTCTCTCCTTAGTCTCAATTTCCCTCTTTGACAATAATCAAATAGTCATATACTCACCCTAAAAAATATTCTCCCCTTGAAAATAATGCCAAAGGTAACTCCAAAACTTAAACAAATGTACCTCATACGTTGCATGTACTTTTCCATCCCCTTACATATTTCACATCCTTCACATCTTTAGGCATCTCCTAAAGAGTGACCACCTGCATAAACTCACAAATATATATTTTCATAAACCATGAATTGATGCAATCATGCATCTTCTACTTTAATTTCACATACTCCATCATCACTTATTTCACTTGAATTTTTTCTCTCAAACAGTGATACATGAGATGTATATTGATTTTTTCATGTATCATTGAATTCTTTGATATGTTTACAACTCTTGTATTACCACAATGGATTATTACAAGATTAGTCACTTCCTCAAGAATTCCTTATATTATTATTTTGACACACACAATATTAGAGAAATTAGTTATAGAAGCACATATTTTTCCTCAATAGTAGATTGTGAAATATAACTATGTTTCTTACTTATCCTTTGCACCAATATTTCTCCAAAAATAAATCTTCACCTTTTGTACTTTTTTTGTCATCCACATTGCTTGTCCAATTAGAATTAGTGTAGACTTATAACTCAAAATATTCATCTTTCCTATACCATAAACCATAGTCCTTGATCCCTTTCAAATATCTAAAGATTCTAGTAATAACAATCACATGTGTTTCCTTAGGATTAGAAGAAAATTCTACCATTGTTTTGACAACATGAGCACTATCTAGTCTACTATGTACAACATACTCTAGCTCTTACCAATCATATATTTGTACAAGGTCTCATTTACTATGGTAGTGTCATATTTTGTTGATAGTTTACAATCTATAATCATCAGTGTACAAATAGATCTTTAATCTTCCATGTCAAAGGCTTTCAAGATCTCCTTGATCAACTTGGACTATGTTATGTGTATATCATCAATTACTTGTTGAATTTGCAATCCAATAAAGAATTTGATCTCTCCGAACACTGATATCCCAAATTCTTTTCTCATTTCACTAGCAAATATTCTACGCATCAATTCATCTCCTCCAAATATAATATCATTAACAAATATTTCAACAATCAAGATCTAATCATCATATTCACTTTTTAAATATAGGTTAATATTTTCACTAATTTTGGCATAACTAATTCTTATCATATGAGAATCTAATATTTCACACCATGTTCAACACTCTTGCTTCAATCCATATATTTCCTTGTGTAGTTTGCATACCATATTTCTCTAATTTGTATCCACAAATTCTTGTAGTTACTCAGTGTAGACTTCTTCCATAATTCCATTCAAGAATATATATGTCACATGTATATTTGATAAACCTAGAATTCTTTGTAAGAAACATATGCAAGTAGATTTCTTACACCTTCTAAACTAGAAATAGGGGAAAATGTTTCACCATAGTTAATTCCTTCTTCCCATGCATATAATTTGCATACTAGTTTTTTTTTTCTCCTTTTACTTCTTCATTTTCATTCAACTTATTCCTAAAAATCCACTTTGTTCCAATAACATTCTTATCATTTGGTCTCGGTACTAATTCCCATGTGTTTTTCTTCTTAATTTGATCAATCTATTCATTCATAGCATTAATTTAGTCTTCAATTTTTAGTACATCCTTAACTATTTTAGGCTCAAATTCAAAAATCAAACATTTGTTTTCTCTCAACTTACTTCTTGTTATAAATTCAACATTCTTGTCTAGGATTATATGGTTTGGCGAGTGATTCCTTCCAACATCCTATTCTAATACAAGCTTGGTCATACAATTTCTTCACTTGAGTGAGGATAAACAATATGTGGAGTTACTATAGATCATTTCTTGGTGACTACTTTATGTTTCTTGATGACTACTTATTTTTTCTTGGTGAATGCATGTCAAAGGTTGGGCAAGGTATCGGGAACTCCTTCCTAAACATAGAAAATTCTTTGGTGGTTTTCATGTCCTTTCATACATTTTCCATCATTCTTATCTACAAACTCATCAATTCTCACATTTTCACTTTTGACCATTTTGTTAGTAGCCTTGTTCAGACATTATATGTTTTTTTCTTAGTGGAATAACCTACAAATATACCTTCATCACCTTTTGAATCAAATTTTCCATTCCTAGTATAACTTAAAATATAGATTTTTATAACTTAAAAATATCTTAAAGTATAACTTGGTCATCTTCCCTATCTAAAATTTCTTACATATAGATTTATCAAGTTTTTTAAAGCTTGACAACCCACTCACTCTTTTATTTCTACTAACCTTGATTATGTTATCAAAATTTACATGACATAACATTTATGTCATAGCTAAATATCTTCAATACTTTCAAAAAACCATGCATTCTTAGTAGTATTAGGGTAGAATAAGTTACCTCTTGTTTTTCCTTCTATGCGAATTAGATTTCTAACAACATCATAGATCTTCATATTTTGGTTTAGTAAATTTAGTTGCTAATCCATGTTATTCAATTGTGCCACACTCAATAGATTGTATTTAAGTCCTTCAACCTAGTATGTATTTTCACATCTAGTATTCTCATTCAAAATCATGGAACCTTTTCCTATTACATGACATGAGGCATCATTTCCAAGTTTGATACATCGTCAAGCATAATGTTCTAACTTATCAAACTTATCAATATCACTAGTCATATGATGAGAATAATCCACCTATCAATAATCCATGTATCATTTTTACTGTCTAGAGAAATGAGAGCTCTTTCATCTTTATACCTTTCTTCTTATTTTGAGTCATCTTTCATTACAACATAAACTACTTCATCACTTTCTTCTTGATCAATAATTTCATACTTGGTTTCCTCTTCATCTTTTTGGTAACAAGCCTTCTTTCCTTTTTCCTTATAATCTATGTATATTTTGTATTTGTTCTCTGTTGTTTCATTCATTTCTTTTTTTCTCTTGTCAATAAGTATAGCAATGATAAGACCAAACTTATTAAATTTAAAAAAAATCAAAGGTAGTTTACCTCTATACTTTCCTTTTCCTTTGGGTAGCCTATTTTCTAGAAACTTTCAAGCTCCTTTAGTGTTATCTTCTCTTAATCATAGTCACTATCATTCTAACTATAATGGAAACTCTTCTCTCTTCTTGAATTTTGAATGGTTAGAGATGAATTGCAAGTAGTTTCAAACTTAGGTACACTATTGTCAAAATTATTAATCTCAAAAGTAGTTAGTCTACCAACCAAAGACTCAAGAGTGATGACATTACTAGATATAGATCTTAGCTCCTAACTAGAAAAAAATCTGATAGCATAGATAGGTAATAGATTTCTAAGAACTTTACTTACCACAACTTCTTCACTTATTATTACATTAGCTCCTCTGATAGAGTTAACCACTTCCATGATTTGATTATTGTATTGCGCAATAATCTTACCTTATTTCATTCTCATGTCATCAAACTTTCCTCTAAGACATTTAGCCTATTGGTTCCAAAAACCATACATTGGAAATCCAAGAGCTTTGCCAATTTTCTCAAAAGGATTCCTTCATCAAGTTTTTGTCAATGAATGGGAATAATCAAAACTCCCTTTCACTTTAGGATTCACTACACCTAGGTGGGTAAACCTTCACTTTGAACCTAGTCACCTTTCTCAAAGATTTTATATAGAGATTTTAGTCTTCGTGAGTTCTTAGGCTAGAAACATCCCTAAACTCGATTGAAACAGAGCTATGTGATTTCTTGAAATGGTTCAACATTTTGTATAATGTTTATAAACAATTGGTTTGGTGCTTGCAAGAAGGAAGTATTTAGATTTTTGATTTCAAATATAAATATGATATTTATATTCCAGTGATTTTGTTGGTGTAAATAAGCATTTACTTATTACACAGTACTTAAGTTTACTTAGGTTAATGCATTATTTTATTATTATGCATAATTTTATTATTTTGTAGGTGAGAAACTTAGGAGTTTGGGTACTATTATGAATTTTCATGTTGACAACACAAAAATAAGCAATTCTAATTTAGCATGTGATGTCTACAACAGAGTTTGCATCATTAACTAAGTTGTCATGTATACAACATAGTTATTCACACTCCTATTATAGGACATGATGTCTAAAACATTAATTTTTTTGCTACACCTTTGTAGGCTTATCCTCTCATCATCACAGTTACTCGTGTGCTTAATGGAGGATAGCCCACACCTAATGGACATGTGCCTAGTTGTATGACTTATCATGTTGTTGATTCCTATGCATTCTAGAATCATTCCAAAGGCCTTTATATACAAGCACACCTAGTGTACTTTCACATTGAATTGAATACATGTTGTTATTCTAATCATACTCTTTCTGGTCTACTATTGTGCTTGTGATTGAGTTCCTTGATCTTCGGTGAATTTTTCCCTAAGGAAAATTCTTACACGGTATCAAAGCTTAGAGAATTTCTCTTCACATAGCTATTTGAGACCATTGTTTCTTTAGCATCTAGACCTAGATCTAAAGTATTACAGTCATTGAGAGCATCTAGAGCCAGAACGAACCTCACCATTATGTCTAGAACATTGATTCAGTGAAAATTAACTATAAATTTTCCTATGATGGGCCAAAGTCAATTTTGGGGAAAAAAAAATTTGCAAATCGGCACTTGAAGGTCTGATTTGCAATTTCAAGTATGATCTATTACATCTACAATTTAATTTAATTCAAATTGGTATTTTAATTTTCTCTATATTTTTTTTAGTATTTTTTGCAATTTTTGGAAGAATTTTTTAGAAATTGTTTTACCATTTAGGCCTGTAGAGAAAAAAAAATTGTACAAGCATCGGGTGGTGACACCCCAGCCCTACAAATTTATTGGTGAGCATGGCATTTCAGTGGGCACACTTTACAAAATTGGCATTCAAATTCCTACTAATGTTTTGTAATTCTTATCACAATAATATTTCATGGAAATCGGTGTCACTCTTGCCAAGTTTAGCTTACACTACCAAACTGATAGGCATCACACTAGCCAAATCTAGCAACTTCCACCAACTTCTTTATTTAAACTCACTATGGAAGCTTGCTAGTTTTATTCACATCGCATTTCAATTTTTTTCATGGATGTCAGACTAAATTCTCAATAGCCTCACTGTTGGAAACCTTCTTGATCATTGGCCCAGCCACCAACTACAAATTTTAAACTTAAGCATCATTAGTTGTTATTTTTGCATTCAATAGCCCCTTCATTTGTTGGCACCTACCAAGAAAATTACCAACATGGTTGAATAAAATCTGGTAGCACTCTAGTTTATGATGCCACCAACTACAAAGTGCTCCACACCCAGCAGACCCCATCCACAGACCTCCACGGTGGACACACACCTCAGTAGCACAATTGCAATGCCACATTGACCCAAAAATTGGACACATGGATCCTTTGCCACCTTGGCCAACAGAGGAAACTGTGTGACATGTGTCACCATAATAGTGACACATAAACTTACACAGTCAGCAATCCAAATTAATTAACACATCATCAAGATCCATGCAACCCTACCAGTCATTTTTTTCGTATAATTCCATATAGAGGATGTCATCCTTATGTCCCCACCATGTCAACAAGGGTGGTCAACTTTTTTCTTATGTTAGCATTTTATAGCACTAAATTTAATGGTCATATAACTATCATTTCCTAACATTTTTGAATTATTGTGATAGCCATTAGATAGTCAAATTTAACATAGTAGTTTGCTGCCTAGACCCCTCTCTAGATGTAATTTTGATTTGACAATCTGACTTTGGGAGGCCACAACTCAGTCATCCAGACTCCAAATCAGGTGCAATTTTTTTTTTTTGGGTATAATTTCTTGAACCTTTTAGTAGTGTAGTTCTTTTCTAGTTTTAGTACATGGATTTGTCAAAAATTGCATCTTTTGGAAATTGTACCTATCCAATCCTACATTTTGCAACTTGAAATGCTTTGTATGGGCTCATCTAGACTCAAAAATAGGTTCCATTTTTTTGAAAATGCATAATTTTTCATCTACTTTCTAAATCTACAATTAGATTATAGGGTTGTGTGGAAAAAAAATCACTTTTAGACTTAGGGTCTTTTTTGTATTATATTGCTTTCATGACTTTTCAAAATTGGTGTACATCTAAGCTACAATACTTAGTGATAGATTTGAGTTGAGCAAAGGGAAGTTATAAATAGAAAAATTAGAAGTCCAATTTGTACATTTTGACAAGTGGCCTATTGTACATGCACTACATATAAAGTGCCCAAAGCATCTTCTTCTTCTTCTTCTTTTTCTGTGGGGGGGGGGGGTGTTCTTTGATTGAGTGAATAGGAGGGTGTATTGTGTTTTTGTGTCTCTCTTGTGCATTTTTATTTTCTGCATCATGGGTTCACCTACAGGTCAACTTCTAACTTCAAACAATTATTCTACATGTAAAGATATTACATATGGAGTATATTAATTGCACAAAGTTTAAATCTTTATGTTAATGGTACAATCCCCAAGCCACTGATGCTACATCACTCTTTGATTGAAAAATTAAAGAACAATAGGCTTTAGGAATTATTAGGACTTATGTACATAGAGATCTCTTCTTCAACTTTTCTAGTTTCAAGGAAGCCAAACCTACTTGGGTAAAACTTGAATCATTGTATGGTAAGGTGGATGAGGAAAAGGGATACCAATTTGAGGATGACCTACTTGTCTTGGACCCTAAGAATTTTGACACAATTCAAGATTATATCAACAAAGCCAATGAATTTAGAGCACTACTTAAAGATTATGGTAATCCCATGCAGAATGATAGGTTGATTCGTCACATCCTAAAGAGGCTACCTTCAAAGTATGCTTCCTTTGTTTTGAGTTATAACACTCATAGGTTGACCATGGGAAGTACTTTCCAAAAGCCTACATTTGATGCATTTGCAGAAATGTTGATTTTTGAACAAACCACTTGAGTTGATAGATATGGGACTTCTCACATCATCAAAGACCAAAGCATTGGTGGTTAGTGATGAGAACCAATCAAGTTAAGGAGGAATAAGTTCTAAAAATAGCACAAAAAAGCAATGGAAGAAAAAGTCACAATCTAAGACACAAAAATCCTCCTCACGGCAAGGCAATTCTTCTTCCAACAAGAAGGGAAACAATGAAAAGAAGGACAAACTTTTTTGTGCATATTACAAGAAACTAAATCATGATGAGCATCATTGCAAGACTAAGATAATCAATGAACTAGAAAACCTACTCAAGAAGAAGAAAATCAATGTGCCAAGTGCTTCCAAGGATTCAACTCCACCCAGTTCAAAGGGAAAAGGACAAGCACTTATGGTAAGTTCAAGTTTTTCATCAGAATGGATTCTTGACTTAGGTCCCTCATATCATATGGGTTCTTCAAAGGGAGACTTATCTTTATTGAAGCAGTCATAGGTACCACACATCTTTGTAGGAGATGATACAAAAATGGAAGTTGAAGGGAATGTTGGATAAATTGTCTAATTGTGTGTTGTCTTTGATGTTACACAAATGTCATATTAGTTGGTACATAGTGCTTACTAAGCTCACTTGGTTGGCAAGGAAATTATCTATGTCTACTAAGCATTCTTGAAAATTACTCTACGTAGACAGTGTCTACCAAGCTCACTCGAGCATCAAAGGAAATTGTGGCAGAAAGTAGTGTTAACCGAGCTCTCATGGTTAATGAAGGAAAGTTAGTCAGAGTTACTGTTTACCAAGTTCACTCAATTTCCAAAGTATTTTGCAAGTTTACAGTGTTAACCAAGATTTTTTTGGCCAACACAAGAAATCATTTCAGGATCAGTGTTTACTCAACAAGGTTGGCCAATGAAGGATTTTGAAATTTTGAGAAATGAAGTTTAATTATTTCAAGTATTGATTCTAACTAACTGAGGTAATAATTATTGGTAATTGTAAGTTTTAAATGAGCCAACTTTATAATCTAAATGGTATAAATGAAAGGTCAAGTTGAGATTCTAAAATATATGAGTGGGTATGAAAGTGTACTAATTGTTTAGAGAAGAAAGTGTGAGCGAATTTGAAGGATGGTCAGATATCCTTGAGGAGTACAAAAGCTATATTTGATCATAAAGGATCTAGCATGATGCAAAATAGTGATCAATAATTAGAAAATTTAGTGGCATATCATTCAGGTCATTTCATTGTTACTTTCTTACCATTGTAGCATGGATTCCAAAATCTCTTAGCAGAGTTAGTTTAATAGCCAGTTGTAAATCCTCTAACAAGGTGATAGTTCCATTGAATTTTTCTAAAGACCTTTTGCAAGGCCACTCCTAATAGGGTGATTAAATCCTCTAATAGGGTCACACCTAAGAGTGTGTTTTGTAACCTTTAACTAGGTTCGCTCCTAACAGGGCTCACTTTAGAAGACTAAAAATCAATAGCTAGTTACTTAGTGGTTTTTTGCATATTGGGTTTCCACATTAAATCTAGTGTCTCATGCATTCATGTTATTTCTTTCATGCCTGCATGTTAATCACTATTAATTTTTAAGATCTATTACATTTAACATACACTACATTTACCGAGTTATAGCATTTTAAGTATGCTTACTGAGTGATAGTAGTAAATAGTTTTATCTAACATCTAAGGGATTTATGAAATGTTTTTATGGTAGATGATTCACCCTCCCTCTTAGTTACTCCATCTATATTTCCAACAATTGGTATCAGAGCTTTTGGTGCTTGTAGGAAACGTTTCAAGGATCTACGCTAAACATCCAGATGTCTTACAAGAGAGAAATTCCAAGGCTTACCAAAGATAACTTTTCAGCATTGCAAGGTCTCATGAGATTTCATCTAGTTTCCATTGGTGATTCAAGATTGAAATAACTTGATGAAGAATACACAACTCCTTCTAGTACATTATCTTTTGGTGACATTGTTGACAAAAAGACTCATAACACCATGATGATAGACATTGCATCTACTCTAAGCTATGAGGAATTTGATGATATCAAGGACTGCAAAACTACATTTTCCATGTCAAACAATCTAAAAGATATCTATGATGGTGATGAAAATGTTAGGAGAGCCAAAGTAGAAAACCTTAGAGTAGATGAAAATGAGAGAGGATGAAAACATTATCAAATATGTTGAAAGGATCAAAGCAAGTGTCAGTGCAATCAAAGCTTCTAGAGGAGAGATCAAGGAAGAAATAGTTGTAAGTAAAGTTCTTAGAACATTGCTTCCCATTTATGCAGTTAGAGTATCTACAATTCAAGAAAGAAGATGTGAGACAAATCATAAGATAACTTTGGATACCCTGGTAGGAAGATTGATAGCCTTTGAGCTAGATAACTATGGCAATTATGTTCCATCTTCCAAGAATATTGAATCTACATTTGAGGCCAAGCTTTTACTTAAAGAAAAAGGCAAGAAAATAAAGGACACTCCATCAAAAATTGAAGAATTAGAAAAAAGTTCTGGCAATGATCTTGAAGTTGTTGAAGCTCTACTTGCAAGGAAATATTCTAGAGGCAAAATAAAATACAAAGGTAAAATTCCCCTAATCTATTTTTCATGTGAAGAAATTGGTCATATTGCAGCCAGGTGCCCAAACAAAGCTAGCAAGGATCAGAAGAAAGGTCACAAGTGCAATGGAAAAAAAGATTTCAAATCATTCAAGGATAAAGTCAAGAAAACATGTTTTATGACTAAGGATTCTGATAATAGTGATGATGAAATAGTTTACATTGTTGTGAAAGATTAATCTAATGATGATGAAGAAGATAAGATGGCACTTATCTCTCATGTGAGAAAAAATGATACATGGATCATAGATAGCAGTTGTTCACATCATATGACTAGTGACAAAACAAAGTTTGAACACTTTGAAGACTATGATGGTGGTAGCATAAGGTTTGGAAATAATGATTCTTGTTGCATAAAAGGAAGAGGTCAAATCTCATTAACCAAAGAACTTGTATGTGATAATGCCTATTGGGTTGAAGGACTAAAACATAATCTATTGAGTGTGGCACAACTAATTAACAATGGATTCAAGGTAGAATTCATGCATGGCAAGGCAAGACTACTGGATGACAAAAGAAAATTGATTGGTGTAGAAAAAAGAAATTAGATTGGAATATTTCCATATCAAAGAATAGATTGCAAACATATTCACCAAGCCATTACCTAAGGATGCATTCTTGTATGTAAGAGGTAAGTTAGGGATCATTCCCCTATTTGAAGCTCACTAAAATAAAGTTTTAGCGATGCATCAATAGGAACCAAGTTGAAGATCTATTACTTGATTTAGTATAGTCAGGGGAATATTGCATATGAATTAGTACTCAAGGTACATTGATACTCATTTGGTATGTGTTGTCTTTTCCATGAGTTGTCAAAGAGGGAGAGTTTACTGTCATATCTTTTTGAAATTTATTTGAGGGAAAGTTTACTATTTGGAGAAGAATCTATGTAATTCCTTCACAAAGGGAGATTACTAAATTAGAGAAGTTTGTGGCATAAAATCTAAGAGAGAGAAATTTTGTATTAGAGAAAGGTTTGTTTACAAATTTCATTGTGCTATGACATATTGTGTTTCCATCAATGCCAAAGAGGGAGATTGTTGGATACAATGTGTTGTCTTTGATGTTACACAAATGTCATATCAATTGGTAGATAGTGTTGAGTGAGATCACTTGGTCAGCAAGGAAATCTTCTATGTCTACCAAGCATTCTTGAAAATTACTCTACATAGATAGTGTCTACTGAATTCACTCAAGCATTGAAGCAAATTGTGGTAGAAAGTAGTATTAACCAAGCTCTCATGGTTAATGAAAGAAAGTTAGTCAGAGTTAGTGTTTACTGAGTTCACTCAATCTCCAAAGGATTTTGTAGGTTTACAGTGTTAACCAAGCTTCTATTGGTCAACACAAGAAATCATTTTAGGATTATTGTTTATTGAGCAAGGTCGATCAATGAAGGATTTTATTAATTTGAGAAATGAAGTTTAATTATTTCGAGTATTGATTCTAGCCGACTGAGGTAATGATTATTAGTAATTGTAAGTTGTAAATGAGCTGACTTGATAATATGAATGGTATAAATGAAAGGTCAAATTGAGATTCTAAAGTGTATAAGTAGGTATGCAAGTGTATTGATTGTTTGGAGAAGAAAGTGTGAGTGCATTTGAATGATGGCTAGATATCCTTGATGAGCAACAAAGCTATATTCAATTGGAAAGGATCTAGTGTAAAGCAGAACAAAGATCTGTAATAAAAAAATTTAGTTGCATCTCATTCAGGTCATTTCATTTTTACTGTCTTACCATTGTAGCAGTGATTCCAAATTCTCTTAGCAAAATTGGTTTAACAACTAGTTGTAAATCCTTTAACAAGGTGATAGTTCCATTCAATTATTCTAAAGACCTTTTGCAAGCGCACTCCTAACAGGGTAATTAAATCCTCTAATAGGGTAACACCTAACAGTGTGTTTTGTAACCTTTAACCAGGTTGGCTCCTAATAGGGATCACTTTAGAAGAGTGAAAATTAGTAGCTAGTTACTTGGTGGTTTTTTCCATATTGGGTTTCCATGTTAAATCTGGTGTCTCATGTGTTCATGTTATTTCTTTTATGCTTGCATGTTAATCACTATGAATGTTTAAGATCTATTAAAGTTAACATACATTGCATTTACTGAGTTACATCATTTTAAGTATGTTTACTGAGTGATAGCAATAAATAGTTTTATTAGACATCTAATGGATCTATGAAATATTTTTCTGGTAACTGATTCAACCCCCTACCCCAACCCCCCTTCTTAGTTACTCCATCTATATTTCTATCAAGGAAAGGACACATGGAGATGGAAAATGGGGAATTCAAAGATGTTCTCTACATTCCAAATCTTAGTTTTAATCTCTTCTCAATTTACTAAATCACTCACCTTGGAGATGATAATAAATTTGAGTTCCTTCCAGATTCAGTAATGGTGCAAAGTCTCAAATATGATTGATTGGTTGTAGTGGGGAAAGTCAATCATGACGAGAGGCTTTATTCCTTCTCCCACTTTGTGCCTAAGTCTCCTTCACATGCCTTGTTGACTCAATCTAATTCACAAATCAAATTATGGCATGAGTCATATGCACATCTTTCCTTCTACTATCTTCATCAACTTCACTCAAAAAATATGGTTAAAGGTCTACCTACCATCAACCTTTCCAAAGGTGAGTGTTCACTAGAGGAGAAGTTTGATAAAAGGAAGTCTTCTAGAGCACCACTTGTTCTTTAGTTAGTTCACATGGTACTAGTAGGTCCTTTTATAGTCACATCAGTTAGCCAAGACTGCTACATCCTTACTTTCATTGATGACTTTTCACGCTACACATGGGTCTACTTTCTTCATCACAAGAATGAAGTAGTTGATAAGCTTCAAGCCTTCAAGATTCATGTTGAATAGCAATCAAGGAAAGACATTAAGGTTCTACAAATGGACAATGAAAGTAGATATGTGAATACAAGACTTAAAGACTTTTGCAAACTTGAGGGTATCTATCTTCACAATCCACCAACATTATGAATTCTTAATTCCATTGCAAGTTGCATGATACAAGACAATTCTCTTGATCCTACACTTGAAGTTGAAGCTATAAGCAGTACTAATCACATACTTAATGGGTCTCCTCATAAAGCCTTAGATGGAAAGACACCTTTTGAGGCATGGTGTGGCAAAAAACTAGTTATGAAACACTTTAAAGTCTTCAGTTGTATAGCATGGGCAAACATATCTTCCACAGGATGCAAGGCACAACCACCAAGGCCTTGTACTTTCATTGGATATGAAGAAAATGTTAAAGCACATAGACTTATGGATCCTAAGACACATGATATCTCTGTGGAGAGGGATGTTCACTTTGAGGAAAGTTCACCCAGCTTATCCTCTAATCCTCTCCACACTTCATACACTATAGAAAATGATAGTGGCACTAGTAGTAGTGATTCAAAAAATTCAAATATGTTGGATCTGATTGACAAATCTAGACATTGGTCACAATATTAGCACACTCTACATACATACATTGTCATAGTGATAGGTCTAGCACAGTAGGGTACACCTTATCTTCTAGCTCCAACAATAGGGGATGACTACATAGCAGATATTTCAGGTTTGTTTGTGGAGTCATACATAGAAAATTTTGGGGACATCATTGATGATATAAATCTTCTCTTTGATGAAGAAGATCCTTCTTCAGTTGTTGTGAGGGATCACTTTGACCCTCATGTCCATTCTCTACATGATCAGTCTTCATCGGTTGATATGATTGCGGATCCTTATATATAGCAGTTGCAAGAGATCTCTTTATCATTTGAGGAGGTAGTTTGTTATTTGGGATACGTTCTTAATCCATCCTTGCTAGATCTATATTTGTTCTTTTCAATAGTGTTGGAAGGGGCAACCATCAGTACTGACATAGGGACAGTTGAGTAGGTTTTAGAGGCATCATTGATCATTGGGATTCTTTCTACATAGAAGGAAAGCATCTCAATTTGTAACTTTTCCATTGTTTCTACCAAAGGGGAGGAACATTATTCAACACTCATGGACTAGATTCTACCTTGGAGCATCTATCACTGATTGGCACTCTTCATTGGGGGGCCAAGGGGACTACCTTGTCTCTTTCTTCTTTTCTCTTATGGTGGGGATTTTTTCCTCTTATGTGGTTTTGTCCTGCTCATACTTTACTTTTGTATATACTTGATGTATGTCATAATGGGGGGTCTTGATTACTCCATCAATCCATGCATCTTGTATTTTCATCTCTCTTTTTGGGGGAGGGTTTTTTCCATGAGGTTTTCCCTCTTTCTCCACTTTATGAGAGATTTCATTTCATTATATACATGTGTACCTAACATGGCCTAGTATTCAAAACTCATTATGAATTTATTTCTAGTTTTTGTGAGCTTAAGTGCATTCCCCTAAGTTACACTTAAGGGGGGGCTGGTTCGTGTAGATAAGTATTTAGTTATTCCACATTACATAAGTTTACTTAGGTTAATGCATTATTTTATTATTAAGCATTATTTTATTATTATGCACTATTTTATTATTTCTTAGGTGAGACACTTAAGATTTTGCATACTTTTATGAGTTGTCATGTTGACAACATAGAAGTAAGCAAATTTAATTCTGAACATGGTGTCTACAACACTAGAGTTTGCATTATTAACTAAGTTGTCATGTAGAAAACATAGTTATTTGTACTCCTATTATAGCACATGGTGTCTACAACATTAATTTGCATGCTACACCTTTGTAGGCTTATCCTCTCATCATCACACTTACTCCTATGCTTAATGGAGGATAACCTAGGCACACCCGGTGGACATGTGCCTAGTTGTATGACTTATCATGTTGTTGATTCCTATGCATTCTAGAAGCATTCTAGAGGCCTTTATATACAAGCACTCCTAGTATACCTTCAAATTGAATTAAATACATATTGTTATTCTAATCATACTATTTTTTTTCTACTATTGTGCTTGTACTTGAGTTCCTTGATCTTGGGTGAATTTTTTGTTAAGGAAAATTCTTATAGATTTAAATAGCTAGTGCCTTCACTCATTCAATAAAAAGAGTCAATCATAATAAAGACTACTATGTATTCTATAGTCAATGAATACATAATCATAATAATAAAGACTACTATGTATTCTATAGTCATAATAAAGACTACTATGTATTCATACTAGATCTATACTATCATCAGATTTTGGAATCCCTATTACCTCATCTAATGTAACAAGTTTACTAGGGAACTTTCCCTTCTTATTAAATGACTTATTCTTAGGAGTGGTAGAACTCAGCAATGTTAACTGCAATGATGAGACTCACTAGTCAATCTTTGTAATAATTAATTTCCACTAAAATTATCTCAGATTGAGTAATAATCACTTCTTGTTGAGGACTATCATCTTTTTTTTTGCCAACATGTGTAGGTATACCTACACTTGGAAATTGCATTGATGCTTGAATGGTCTCTTGATCTTTAGGCTTATTTTTCTCCTAAGTCCATATTGGCAAAAGCTCCTTTGTTTCCTCATCATGAGGTCTTGAGGTAATCACAACAAACTAATCTTTTTTCACTAGTATGTTTTCTTCTTCTTTCTCTTCATCAATAATAGTTGTGGCCTCAACATGTGAATCTTGAATAGCAATCATCGGAGTGCCTTCATTTTCCTTGATTTCAACTATGAAAGTAGGAAACATAGAGAATTGTCTAATTCTATTCTCACTATCCATATTCTCTCTACCTTGGGATAATCTAGAATTTGAATGAGAACAAGATTGGTGCATAGAAGATGTGAGTCAAAAGTCACCTTAGTAAGTGCTTCACTTTTAAGCTCTTCTTCTATCAAAAAATTCATTTTTTTTTATTATCTTCTCGAACATCCTCAATAGTGACAACATTATATTGTTCACTCTCCTCAACTTTCTTACTTATATCCTCTTCCAAGATATTATGAACAAGATTGGTGCAAAGAGTCAATCATAATAAAGACTATTATATTTTTATTGATCATGAATGGAAAATTCAAATCATAATTCTAATATCTTTGCATTGAATAAAAAAACATATAAATATTTTATTTATCAATAAATATAATATATTAATTTATATTAAAATCCATGCTTCAGAACATACAATACTCCTTACAAAATCTTAATATATCCCATTGACTTCTCATCAAATATGTGTCATTTTTACTCTTCTTTGAATGTGTCTTGTTGCTTTCTTCTCAACATACCACTTTATACACACACACACACACACACACACACACACACACACATATATATATATATCTTCAAATGCCTCTTCAAAAGTCAAACCTCAATAATTACAACTTTAGAATAGGCTACAACTCTTCATTATATTTTATTAATTTTATAATCGCAATCCTAATTAATTTACTTATATTGTGTTGTCAATAACTAACCTTGATTTAACAATTTCTATTGAAAATTTAATTGGAAAGTGAGATGCTGAGGGGGTAGGTAAATCAAGATCTCTAAAAATTTTATCACATCAAACATAAACCATAATTTACAAACACTTCTTTCACCTTAATCATTCAACATCATGTAATACCATGTAATAGCATATTTACCATCTACTAGCGTAAAATAAACACATAAACAAGTAATCAATACATGGCACAATATTCGATAATGAAGAAACCCTCCAAGGTGGAGGTAAAACTATGGTGGGGATGACATCCACAAAATCTTCACCACTACAGTTAAAATGTGCCTATTGGGATTACAATTTCATCACTTTCTATGATCTACCCTATGAGGAGTCTTCTCTACTAAAACCTTATAAGAATATTAAGTATACCTTTACAAAAGGATTTTAACATCACAATTAAGTGAGTACTATATTAGGAGATTTATAATAGGCCTATTAGGAACCACTCCTATTCATATAAGATTTTTTTGAAGTGAAGAACTTGTAATGGAACAATCATTACTTTTTCAAGGATGTCAAACATGGTACCTGTTGGACAATTCTCTTTTGGCCTAAAAACTATCATTTAGTTAATTGATGAAGAGGATTTGAATATAGGAGATAATAATAGTACCTCGAGAAAGGTTGAGTTATTTGATATGTAAAAGAAGCCTTAAGACCAAGTAGGACATTGATACTATAGTGTATTGTTTATCTACTTAAAGTCTAAAATGAAATATTACTCAAGTTAAGACTGGAAGAATATCAAGTATGAAAAGTGTCTTCTAAGCCTTATTATGTAGTTAGTGAAAGCCAAGCAAAAATCAATAGATGCCGAGTAAAAAAAAGAGGTGTCGAGAAAAGATAACAAGCAATGTGAGCCAAGTGCTTGTTAGTATATTCTAAGTAAAGTTTAGTTGATGTCAAGCATCAGTAAACTTTAGTGTTTGTCAACTAATCTAGTGTAAGTCGAGTAGAAGAATATTATGGAAGCTACAAGTGACAATATATTGATGTCGAATGCTAGCATTATGTTAAATCATATATTTGACGAATCTAAGCTAACTATTTTATTTTCTTCAATTGTGTGAAGTGTGTCGAAGATAACTATGATGAGCCAGTGGCATAGAATTCAAGGTAAACTATTTTGTGGTGAATCAAAGGAATATTGAGGAAGATGTTTCTAAAGGAACCAAATGGAAAAGCGGGTAGGTTCATTGTATTCTACTTAATCCTACCTATCACTAAAATTGACAATCGTGGTTAAGCATCAAAAGGTCTTAATTGTCTAGAGAGAGAGAGAGAGAGAGAGAGAGAGAGAGAGAGAGAGAGAGAGAGAGAGAGAGAGAGATGGTTAGAAGAAAAGGCTATCATGTGCAAGAACCTAAGGGAGACAAGGAGCCTAGGGTATTTCTTCATTTAGTGGCTAGATAGTAGAGATTGCAATTGGCATGCAAACTAAGAAGGCTTAAGAGTATGGATCCTTGAAGGGTAAACAAGCTATCAGATCTAAAGTCTATAAATGCTAAGATAAATGAAGGACTGAAATAGAGATCTATAATCTATAAGTGAGTTGTAATTTGTTATCAAATAAGGACTTACTATTACTTTCTAATCATTGTATTTGTTTAGAGAAAATCCTTTGGATTAAGGTTGACCTAATAGTCATTCATAAATCCTTTAACCATGTGACATTCTAATGGAATGGTCTAAAGTAGTCTAACAAGGCTCACTTGTAATAGGGTGATTAAAATCCTCTAACCATATCACATTTAATAGTGTGTATTGTAACCTTTAATAGGGTTTTCCTTTTATAGGGCATCACTTCAGAATAGAAATAATTAGTAGCATGTTACTATTAGTTTTTTCCCAAATTAGGTTTCCATGTAAAATCCTTGTGTCAAATGTGTTATTGCATCTATTATGTTTCATGTTTACATTTTTACAAAGTTGTTTTGACCTAGGACAGTAACCTACAAAGTTTAAGTATTGTATGATCTAATGGATGCATTCATAATAAGGTTTTATCATGGATATGGGTCTACTAAGAATTAAAAAGTTTTATTTGTATATTTGGACCTTGGATAACTAATTCACCCCACTCTTGGTTGTTGTAAAGAATTCCAACACACTCTATCAATAGATTCACCTAATACACTAGTTATAATGTAACAATACCTTGATCCTTTGGTTTTTACTAAAAATGTTGATAATAGATCTTCTCTATCCAATAAGTAATCACCTCAATGTGACTGATTTATACTATCTCCTCACTACATTTCTTGATCTCCTTGATCCTTCACAATTTTTTTGATATTCATCTTCACATACAAGCATTCCTCTAACTCACAAAAACATTTTTTTTCTTGAGACCCTTCTTTAATAGTCATCTCATTGAGCTTTTAGATCACAATCAACAGTCCATATTCTTCATTTTTTCTAATTAACCTTTCCAATTTTTTTATTGGTCCATCATACTACATAGATATTAATGATGCATAATCATGGTTATAATTACCTCCTTGATCATTGCTTCAATTTTAGAAACACATGATTCTGAGAAAAATGGCTTACATAATATTTTATGTCATTGCAAACTCATATACTCAAACTCCATAACTGGGCACATATGGCCTCATAGCACTTGACTATTCTTGGTTCTTCATGCTCTCCCTTAGCTTGAACGATGCTTGGATTAAGTTATTTTATCTCTTCATTACACATCTAGCATAGAACTCGGCTTATATGATGTGCTTCCCTTTGGATAACTTGCTAACAACTAATTGCTCTGTGACTATTGATTGCTCAACACAAAGTGAACTTGTGCACATCTTCTCTTTATAGCTCGGCCTTCATTGTGGCTTGGTGACAGTATTAACAAACCAACTCTTCCTAGTGAATGACTAATTATTTTGAACTAATAGAGAATACTAAGATTTCCTTTAGGGAAAATAATGTCTCCAAAAAAATTACCTTGGATTATAAACTTATAGCATTTTTTTGTCACTAATAATATCTCTTTCACTCCATAGATATTTGGTTTCCATAGTCTTAACAATTTGATTTCTTGCAAAGTATATTGTAATAAATTAAATCTTGGTTTTAAATTATTGGTTGTAGGTTTGGAGAAAATTAATCCTTCTCTTGAAGCAATTTATGAAATCTATCTCAAATATTGTCATTTCTAAACATATGTATTCCTATAGGTAGTTTAGCATTGATGTTTTCGTGTAGATCCTCAAACTAGAACTAGTTGCACTTTTAAGCTTTTTGTGAATGTGAACATAATATATCAACATGGTAATGAATATCACTCAAACAAAATTGATGATGTTGATGATAGGAACATGGCTGAATAATGGCTAGAGGTTCTGATCTCATATTTCAATTAATGGTACTTTGAAATTATTTCCTACCTTGATTTTATATTAATGACTTAGCACTGAGTTCCAATATTGAACTTCCTCATTTCATAATTTAGTTTCACTAATGTGCATTCTTCTTCCTCTACTTGGTTATGAGTTACATATTTTTTCTTAATTCTTGTTTGATGTCTCTACATTATTTTTTGGATACACTCTTAATTTGATCAGTGAACCAAGGGTTAGTGATATACTTTTCTTTCCACTTCTAATTGATTTTTATTTTGTTTTTTTTTCTAACTCTACAATACCATAAATGGAGGGCTTGATTTTTGCAAAAATAGGGCTCCATTAGCAGACCTTGTTTGGGACATATTCCTCTTGTGGTCATGATGAGTATCCCAGCTTTCTCCAGGAGAAGAAAACCATAGTCAATCTGCAAAATGAAATTGGGTGGCCCCAGGCCCCTCAAAAGTGAACACTAATTATTTCCTTTATCAAATGCCCAATTTAGATTATGTAACACTTTGAACCTACAGATTATGGAATTATTTTCCTTCATCTCCTTACTTTGTGGCCCATATTTTAGACTTGTACAAGTTGGATCACCTTTATAGACTACTTTTTTTTTTTTTTTTCATCAATGTGTTCTTTTTTTAGTACAAAATTTCTTGAACCATTCAATGGAATATTCATACAAGCATCAGAATGAGTCCACCTTTCTTGATTGTTATCTTGCACCAAATATGCTCCATCTCTATATTCCATATGGTGTTTCTTATCATAACAAAGTTTTGAAGATAGTTAATATTCAAGAAATGTTACCTCTCTCTCATTAAGGATTCCATTAGATATGACACTTAGAAATTTTCAGAACTATACTTCAACACATTTTCTTCATTGTGTTTGGCTGATTCAATCTCATCTTTACATATTTGATGTATTTCTGGCTCATAGGAAGAACTAAAATAGTTCTCCCCTTCTAAAGGCCTACTAGCTTCATTATTATTCTAATGAACTTGATTACATATTAAATCCTCTTCAAATAATGGATTCAATAATGTAGAGAACTCATACATATCTTCTTTTTCTTCCTCTTCAAATGATGAGTTCAAGAACTTAGAGCATTCGAGCATACCTTCATGAGAGCTTTCATCCAACTCCTTAGATGTTCCATCACATACAATATCGGTAAATAGTGCATCCTTACTAAATTGATCCTTCTCATTATCATCATCTATTTCATCTAGTACCTCCTAAATATGTGATGATCCATTAACTTATTTATTATAGTGGATTGAGTAAAAATTGGACCATTTCTATCAACAAGTTTCTTATACTCCATGTCTAATAAATATGAAGTCTCTTCTATGTTGGGAGACTCCTCTTTCTCAGTTTTACATTCACTCATGCTATTTTCCGCACAAGTCTCTTCATAGATGGATTCTTCCTTAATTTATAGATCCAAAATTTAATCTATATTTGAATATAATACATAAATTACCTCATGTGCATCTTCAATATTGCATTCATTATCTTCTATAGTAATTTCATCATTCATGTGTTTGAGAAAAATAAGGAATTGATGATTATGTAAGAGACCTAGTTCTCGCATTATTTTGAAAATATCAAAGGATGGAGGTCTACATTCTTAAGGTATTTATTGATAGGCATTAAACATCCTCATAAATAATTCTATTATAGATTCTTCTTCTTTATTTTCTAAGTTAAAAAATGCATCTGAAGGACATACATAACTTGGATGCTCTTCTTCATCTTCTTGTAATATTTGAATGAAAAGCTTCAAATTAGGGTCATCTAGCAAGATTCCCAACCCATGAAACTTTCTTATGAATTCATTTTTTGGAGGCATAATATCTAAAAGTACTTCCCAAAAAATATTCACCATTCTTATGATCAAATGTGTTTTAGATTCACCATCATATCTTTCCAAGTTGAAAAATGTATCCAATGCATATATTTGTTTTCTTATTTTTATTACACATTCTCCATAGTACATGATCTTGTCTTTATCAAATTAATTCTTCTGAATCTTCTCACTCATCAGAGATACCAATTTAAATTTAGTTGAAAAGATTTGCTACTTCTTTTAAGGAATGTATTGATTTGCCAATCTTCCAGGTTCTCACTTGTAGCAGAGTACACTTCCAAAAAGACTGATAGAACTATTTTATAGTTCTAGTTTGCAAAATCTAAAATTTTGGGTAACATGATAATATATATTATGAGAAACTCTCCTAGTAGATTTGCTAATTTGTTGGTTCCCAAAATGAAAAATTGGAAATCCAAGAGCTTTGCGAATTCTTCAAAAGGATTTCTTAATTAGTTCTAGCCAACAAATGGGAATAATCCAAACTCCCTTGCACTTCAGGCTTCACTACACCTAGGAAGATAAACCTTCACTTTGAACCTAATTTCCTTGCTCAAAGATTTTATATACCGAATTAGTCTTTGTGAGTTCTTAGGTTGGCAAGGTCCCTGAACTCAATTGAGACAAATCTACATTACTTGAAATGGTTGAATATTTTTTATAATATTTATCAATAATTTATTTGCTACTTACTAGAAGGAAGTATATACATTTCAAAATTCAGCTATAAATTCAATAATTGCATTCCAATTATTTAAATGACTAGTGTATCTTTGCTCATTTAGGCAACATAGTCAATCACAATGAAGACCATTACATATGACTTTATGAGAAAATATCTATCCAAAATATCATCAATTACTCTTGAGTTCTACAAAAGATAATTTTTATATGCAATTCTATGTTAGCCAAACTAAAATTATCTTCTTAGATGGAAAGTTCGAGTAGCCAGAGATGAGAAAATGTGTGTATAGTTCACACCATCCATGTTTGTTGAATACAAAATGTGTGAAAAAAGAACCAGGCAAAATATTTGGTAGAATAATTCAATAATCTTCCTGTTATTCATGAAGAAGGAATCTAAATCATAATTTTAATTACTTTGTAGTGAATTAAAAAAATAGAAAAGTTATATTTATCATTGAATAAGCCATGCTTAATAATTTATGTAATAAATGTTAAAAAATATGAATATTCTCATTGACTTCACATCAAATATTTTTCCTTTTTATTCTACTCGGAATGTGTCTTTTTCTTTTTCTTTTCCTAACCCACCACTTATATCTTCAAATACCTCTTCAAAAGTCAAGTCTCAATAGTTTAAAACTTTAGAATAGGCTACACCTATTCATTATATTTGATTAATTTCTTAATTGCAACTTTGACTAATTTACTTATATTGTGCCTTCAATAACCAACCTTAATTTAACAATTTATCCAAAAAATAACCTTCGATTATAAACTTTCTGCTTTTTTTCTTATCACTAGTAATATTTATTTCATTTCATAGATATGAGATTTCCATGGTCTTATAAATTTTATTCTACAAAAAGATCCAAGAAATGATCAATGTACTCATCGCTAAGAAACTAATATGGCATGCCATCCTTGTTGTTAAGATGGTTTAATTATTATGTCATGGTATACTCTTGATACATATTTAGAGTTTTGAAATGTTATGATATGCTCATATGGAGCATGTTATCTCTTTGGGTGGATTGATTTGCAATGAAGGATGTATAAAATCTCCACAAATGCAATGGATCTACCAAAAACACATCATCAAGCCATGAATATTGTGCATCAATTAAGAAGATAATGAATAATTCAATTTATATCTACTCCCTTCATGGATAAAAAATTCTATATCTTGAGGAGTAAGTACTAACAAAGGATCCTTGAATCTTCAAATGCTTGGAGGAATTTTGGTTGCTTGATTGCTTAAATGCTTGAAATTTTATGTTTTATTTCTATAATGATTATGGATAGAACGTGGATGTGGTAATGAGGTTCCTAGGATTCATTTTATACTAATTTCAAGCACAAAAATAAATAAATTTGATAGGATTACCCCATTATTAAATTAAAAACCCTATGACAAAAATTGGCTACCAATCAATCTATGCAAACTCCTAATTCCACATAGAAATATCATGAAGTATCCATGAAATGATCAATGTACTCACCGCTAAGAAACTAAACCAAGATCAATTTCAAAGTTCAAACCATGGCCTTAGGAATATAAGAATGGAAAGATGATCTAAAGTATCTCACCCAAAGAGATAACATGCTTCATGATGTGGTTTTTGTAGATCCATTGCATTTGTGGAGATTGCCTACATCCTTCACTTTGATTTTGAATCTTTTTTGTAGGTTTGGAAAAAATCAATCCTCCTCCCAAATAAATTTCTAAACATCTATGTCATGACCCCTCCTAAAAGGGAATCCTATAATTATAATTGAATAAAATACAATAATAGTTCATATACTATTGTCGATTATTCACAAAAGAAATAATATTGATATACTATATAGATAAATATTTATGGTCTATTTATTCTACTTAATTATTTATATTATTTAAAATAAATTAATATTATTCGTAATAATAATAAATATAATCATTATTATTAATATAAATTAATAAATAAATAAATTATGTAATATACATTAATAGGCCTAGCCGATGGCATTTATATTATAGATATTTTAATATAAATCTAATAAGTGTAATACAAAAATATACTAATAAACATAATACGAACTAATACATAATCTAACATATATAATTAATAACCATTGAGTAACATCTTTGAGACACGTCCACTCAAGTTGGGTTAGCAATATTTATGAGAATTGGAATTTGAATGAACAAAGGAAGCATGGAATGAGGAGAGTCCGCATGGAAGCTCATACTAAAATCTTTGCTGAGTCTCACATTAATTTTGATAGGTTACAGTAGCAGTGTGGTGACGTAGATACCTATTCTCACACATTGTATAGGGTGAGTCATATCCTCCCCTTATGCAATAAATTAGTTACCATTACTAATAAATTATTAATATATAAGAATTAATAAGGACAAAATAAAATGGGATTAATGAAACTAATTTATATTTATTTTAATTATAAGTGGAAATACTCTTGGATAATAATTAAATAAATAATAAGAGAGGTTTCTAATTGGGAGAGAATCCTAATTTTAAATGTATATTCTACCTTATATGCAAGTTGTTATTATATATGTATATATAATACAAGAAATTGAAGATCTTTGAAAATAAATACAAGTTATATATATTTCCAAGTATAGAACAAATATTTGGAGTCATTTATAAGGTTTTAAATTGGAAACTAAGAGTGATTAAAGGACATCCAAAAATGGGACACTACAAGTGGTATCAAAGCATCTTTCTTGCCAGCTTGTGGAAAATAGTTAATGCAAAAATACTAGAGGGATCATAGAGCAATAGAAAGGGAAGGAAGGAAATAGTCCACCAAAATGAACAATCAAATAAGTAATGAATTAAAACCTTTCATGGAATAGACGAACCAAACTACTCAAGCACTCATGGAACAAATGGAAAGAAATGCTCAAGCTATAACTGAGCAAAGTGAAACAAATCAACTCCTCTTGGAAGCCCTTCATAGTATAAACAAAAATGGAAGAGATACAAACTCTCACCAATCTAAAGATTATAACCAATTGCATATACCAAAATCAGCACATAGACCCACAAGACCCCCCTTCCTACTTGGAGAAGAACAAGAAAATGAGGATAGGGTAAATGAAGTAAATAATATAAATGAGTACTCTAAAATTGATCCTAAACTTAGAAGGGAGATACCATTTAAAGACTATTGTAATGCTCAAATGAAGTCACTATCTAACAGAAGAGACAAATACACCAAGAGAAAGGATTGAGAGAGGAGATAAATAAAGTGTCTCCCAAAATTTGATAGATCAGAAAAAACTACAGCACACTCATGGGTACAATTGTTGGATAATATCTTTCCTTAAATCCTATGACAGAAAGAGGTACTATTCAATGTGTTGTTCTTGATTTAGGAGGAGTAGCACAAGATTGGTGGTAACATGGCCTTATCAAATAGGGACATAAACATATTAAGAGTTATGATGAATTCACCCAAAAACTCATAAAGTGATTTGATTGAATAGACTTAGAGTGGTAATTCAAAAGATTAACCCAACTTAGACAAGAGGGATCAATGATGGAATTTGCTAGGGAATTTGAAAGGTTATCAGCCATGGTACCTAAAATATCACAAAATAGACTCACCTATTTATTTATAGATGGATTGAAGGAATCAATCAAGAGCATAGTGGGAGCACATGAACTAAAAAAATTAGAAGATGCCATCCAAAAGGCATTAAAAGTTGATACACATCCGTCAAAGGATAGGTCCAAGAACCATGCACCAAGCACACATTCTAGGCATTATGAAAAAGAAATAAAGCACTCCAAGGAATTTCAAAAAAATAAATTATGTTACCATTGCAAGGAACCATGGGAACATGGCCATAAATGCAGAAGATAGCTCAAAAGCTATCATGACAAACTAAAAAGAAAAAAATTATGCTTTCATTGCAAGGAAAGGTGGGAACCAAGACACATATGTGGAAAGAGGGGCCAATTTTGAAAAATGGATACCACACATGATGAGGAAGTAAAGGGAAGGATGAAAAAAATACCTAAATATAATCAAGAGAATAATGAAGATATGAAGGGCCAACAAGAACTAGATGAGCTGCTATTTAAGTGGTGATTCAATGAAAAAAGTAAACTTTGGAAAAATGAATAAATATGTATATATGAAATGAAAGAGATTATAATAATTAATGAATCAAATTACCTCCTAAGTAGACCACCTTGATGGATGTCAAGTGTTGCAATCAAGGCCGAGAGGGCCAAAAAAAATTTCTTTGCATTAGGTAGGATATTTAAGAAGGAAAATAATTTTGATCAAAGTAGATCACCTTGATGGATGCTGAAGTGTTGCCATCAAGGCCAAGAGGGCCAATGTTTCACTCTTGGGCTTATATTGGGAGTAGAATGTTAAATATGGACATTTAAATAGACCACCTTGATGGAATAATAGAATATTTCCATTAGGGTCAAGGAGGCCAAAGTTTTTCTCTTGGGCTTAGATTGGTTAAGAAAAATTTGACATCATGTCAACTTGATTCAGTTAAGAATCTGCCAAGTAAACTACCTCATTAGATGATTGATGTCTTCCATTGAGGCCAAGGGGGCCAAATTTTTGCTATTGGGATTGGTAGTATATTCATTTAGAACTAATTTATCACAACTCTTGTTTTCTTCGAAGATATTATATCCATGTTCATGCTAACAACTACTTGTTCTTGCAAGATTCGTGATCAATAAAACACACTAGGGAAGTATATTTTGCAAATCATTTGATTTACTTCATTGTGAGAAAAAAATTATAAATAAAGAACATATGGTGTCTAGATTGTGTATGTTTTGTGTCTTCATCTGTTTGCATCATGTCTGCTTTGTGTTTTCATTCATTAAAGGTGTATGTCTTATAAAATCTTCTAAGCCTTTGTATGAAAATATGTTTCTTGTCTATGAAGGAGCTTGTGTATGAATGATATTGCTTGAGGACAAGAAATTTTGAGAAGGGGAGACTGTCATGTCCCCTCCTAAAAGGTAATCTTATAATTATAATTTAGTAAAATATAATAATAGTTCATATACTATTATTGATTATTCACAAAAGAAATAATATTGATATCCTATATAGATAAATATTTATGGTCTATTTATTCTACTTAATTATTTATATTATTTATAATAAATTAATATTATTCATAATTATAATAATAAATGTAAATATTATTAGTAATATACATTAATAAATAAATAAATTATGTAATATACATACATTAATAGGCCGATGGCATTTATATTATAGATATTTTAATATAAATCTAATAAACATAATATGAACTAATACATAATCTAACATATATAATTAATAACCAATAAACCACATCTTTGAGACACATCAACTCAAGTTGGGTCAATGGTATTTATGAGAATTGGAATTCAAATGAAGAAAGGAAGCATGGAATGAGGAGAGTTGGTGCCAAAGCTCATATGGAAATCTTTGTCAAGTCTCACATCAATTTCAATAGGGTACATGAGTTTTTCGCTCTACTAGGGTTTCTTGCTTCATGCGAACTTTTAGTTTTCTTGTCTACGACTCTTCATCTGAGCTTTCCTTCTATAGGCACCACTTGTCAAACCACATTTACTGCGAGAGCTTTTAGGTTAGGATATAATGGCTCCGGCCAACGATGAACTAGTTGTTTCTGGTATACACGCTGCTGCTTCAGACTGCCATGGTGCTGCCTTAGAACAAACACCTGCGCAAGTTTGTCCTAAAGGTCTTTCATGAGTAATCCTAACATTATCCTTCCTTTGCAATATTTTAATGCTTCTTGTGACTAGTTAGAGCAACATACCTTGATAGATTATTTTGTTGGTAGGACTCCTCCTAAAGCTATGCCCTGAGACTAGGTTAACAAGTGTTGGACTCCTCATGGAGTCCACCTTGATGCTGTGCAAAACCCTACCAAAGGTTTTTTTTAATTTCACTTTGCTAACCCATCGCAAGAAGATGTAGTCTTTAACAATGGACCTTGGTCTGTGCATTCCTCTCAACTTGTTTTCCAAAAAAGGTCTCGAGACTTAATAGTCTCAGATGATAAAAAGCTTAGGGTTCTTGTGTGGGTTGAGTTTCTAGGTCTTCCCTTACCATGCTAGCCTTTCATTGAGTCCATTGCCAAAGCCCTTGGCAAAGTTGTCACCAAGGAGGCTGAGAAATTTTTTAATGCTCACCCACAATGACACATTTGTGTCAAAGTTGATCTTTCCAAGGATCTAAAGGATTTTGTGGAAATCCATATTGGAGCTCAAACCTTTTCCCAGAAGGTTCTCTACTTGAATCTACCTAACACCTATTATAGGTGCCAATCCATGGAACACAAGATCAAGGATTTCCCTCTGGCTATGCCTAGGGTCAAGCCCATGCCTAAAGAAGCACCTGCCAAATAGGCCAAAGGAAAAAAGGAAGAATGTGTTACTGTTGGGCACAATGGCAAGGCTCCCTTGAATCCCTTGTCCCCTAAGCAATCTTATGTGGTGGTCACCGTATTTCCTCCCATTCCCACAAAAACGTCCACACCGGCTAGCGTGGGGAAACAAGTGGCTTCCACAGTACCTAGTCTGGGGGTTTCATAGGTTGCAAACCCTGCTAGTACGCAAGGGATTAAGGTGGCCACCAGAGTTTTTTTCTTGGCTAAGGTTCATGCTCCTCTTGTAGTTTCTTCCATCGTGTCATTAGTGACAAGGCATTCTTGCAATCCTCCTGGATGTGTAGAGATACTAGAAGTAAAATGGTAGGCTGTCAGGTCAAGGGATTTCCTATCTGACTTCCACTAGGTTTCTACCTTCTTGTAGAATAGCTACTCCTCTCTTGAGGATGAGGATGGTATGGAAGAATTCTCATGAACTTCCTCTCCTAGAATGTTCGAGGTCATACAGACCTCCCCAAAAAATTCTATGTCCAAGACACCCATCATAGACTTGGTAATTTAGAGTTTCTCTACCTGCAAGAAGTTAAGATTTGTGGTTTCATACTTTTTGCTATGTGTTGCATCATTTGGCTGGATGGCATTATGTTTTCCACTTAGCATGAACCTGCCTAAGGTGGTGTAGTTACTCTCCTATCACTTTGCCTTCTTTCTACTATTATTTCACACGGTGCTAACCCCATGCATAGATTTATCTGGCTTTTTCTTTTCATTCACAATCATTCTTTTGGAGTCATTAATGTTTATGCCTCCAATGATGCTATGGAAAGGTCCCAAATGTGGGTTTGGCTAGCTGAAAACTTGCCTCCTACTACTTGGGTCATGTGTGGAGACTTCAATATGGGTTAAGTGGCATCTAACAAAGATGGCATTCTACTCCTTCGATGGACAACTGGGAAAAGAGAAGCTTGGTACTATATGCAAAATAAATTGGGCCTTTTCAATCCCAATACAAATCGCCACTAGGGTAGTGGGGTCTAGCACACTTGGTCCAACTTTTGAGCTAACTCTGACCACATTTTAAAATGTCTCAATCGTGTTATGATCTCTGTGCAATCTTTTTTCTCTTTTTTTGAAGATCGAGATCTGCCTGTCATTCTCCTGATAGATGTGACATTATCGGACCACTATCCCATCTATTTTGTCATTTATTGGCAAACAGCTATCCCCAAGGTGGCTAAGTCTTAGTTCTTCCTCAACACATCTGTGCTGCTACATGCTTCCACCATCTCGCACATGCAATGTGTCTAGAATTTGGAGCCACGTCCACCATCCCAGCAAGGATGGATTCAATGGTGGAACAATGCCATTACTAGAACTACTCAATTTCTGTAGATCTATGGGTGCTAGCTGGTAATTTTCAAGAAATGCTCTTATGAAGCCAACACCCTTGCCCTCAAAAAAGCCTCTGAGGCTCTCACCTTCAACCCCTTTGATGTGGATTTGCAAATTCACCTTGCCAAGCTTCACCATGACAAGAAAATTGCTGACAACTATGCTACTCATGAATCAAGGCCTGTCTCCACTGGTTGGAGGTTGGTGATAAAGCCTCAAAGGAGTTCTTTTAGGCTCTCCAGGCCTATCATACCAATGTTGGGATTAAAAAGATCAAAAAAGGAATGATTGTTCTATCCAATCTCCTTGGCATCTTGTAAGCATTCATTCTTCATTATGAGAACGTCTTTGCTTCGCAAGGAAATTTGGTTGCTTAGGAGTAAGCTCTCAGAAAGTGTATCTCTATTACTCCAAACAACCTTGCGGTTGAGAAATGTGCTTTTTGTGAACAACTTCTTTCCCTCAGAGACCTTAAAGAGGCAATTTACTCCATGGCGGATGACAAGTCTCCTAGGTGTGATGGCTTTCACTATGAATTTTACAAACACCTCTGGGAACAAATAGGTCCTGACCTGCACAAAGTCTATCTCGAAGCATATCAAACTAAAAGCCTAGGAGTAATAATAAATAAAGGTAATATCAAATTCATACCTAAAGATGGTGATCTTGAGGACATATGCAATTGGAGGCCCATTACCCTTATGAATGTGTCTTATAACATCATTTCCAAGGTGCTTTCTCTCAAAATCAGGCACATGTTGCCTTTAATTATGTGACCTGAGAAAACTAGCTTCATCAAGTCCAGATATATTCTTGGCAACATCATTGTTGTCTGGGAAGGTATGAAATGGACTTGCAACTCCATGTAGTAGGCTATCTTTTTAGAGATAGATTTTGCTAAGGCCTATGATCACATTGAATGGCCCTTCATCTTGGCTATGCTTCAGGCTCTAGGTTTTGGTCCCAATTTTCTTCAGTCCATGGAGATGCTCTTTGGTGATACTAATGCTTGCATTAGCATCAATAATTCACAATATGAGGCTTTTGGACTTTTTCATTCAATCAAGCAAGGTCGCCCTCTAGCTCCAGTGCTTTATGTCCTTGTTGCTGAAGGTTTTGGTTATTTGCTAGCTCATTTTGTGTCTTCAGGGCTAGTTCATGGAATTTACCTGCTTGAATCTTCCTCCTAGTTAGTCAATGGTCATTTTGCTAATGATTCCTTTCTTATGTGTCTTGAGGATGAAGAAAACATCAAAAATACTTTAAATTGTCTGGACACCTTTTGTCAAGCCTCTGGCTCTGCCATTCAATGGCATAAAATTCTCTACTACTGCCAGTCTTTTTTGCCAGCTCCACCTTGGCTCAGGCAGTTCTAGTGGAAATGGGTTACTCACCGGGAAATCTTCCACTTTCTTGGCATTCTCTTTTCCTTCCAGGCCTCTCATGTGGAGCTTTGGAATGCTATGCTTGCCAAGATTAGCAAAAAGCTCGACTATTAGATCACCAAGCCACTTTCTCTTGCTGGTAAATTCTAGATTTGTTCTAAGATTCTGGCCACCACTCATGTGTACTATTCTTCCTATTGGGCACCCTCCAAAGCTTCCTATCTCAAGCTGGAATATTTGCTCATAGAGTTTCTTTGGGCTTCTGCTTCTGACCATCATGGTTTTCATAGAGTTGCTTGGGATTTTTGTTGTCTACTAAGGGAGTCTGGTGGTCTTGGCCTGCTTTCCACTTGAAAACAGGGCCTTGCTCTTTATGAAAAAAGGATTATCCAACCTATTTCTAGGGATGAAGCCTAGAAGATTTTGGTAAGGCACTGCATTTCTTTCGGCTTCCTTGTTAATAGGCCTATGTGGAAGGGGATTGGTTTTCAAACCCTTCCCATCATGCATGAACCAGTGGCCATTCAGGGCTCATTTGTTATTAAGAGTATCTAGCAAGCCTGGGAAGCTCTTAAGCCATGGCTTCATTGGGCTGGAGATGAGTTTCACAATGGGCTCTCCTTGAATCAACAGAAACTTTTGTGGTCTTCCCTATTTTCAATTTAGGGTAGTCCTCTCACCAAGATTCAATGTGCCAGTGCTCTTTGTTTTTTCAAACGTGGCATCCAAACTCCTAAGGATTTCTTTTCAAGAGTCACCATGAGTTTCAGGTCATGGGAAGATATGCAAGTTTAGTACCACCTTGTCAGTACAGATCAACACACTTTTGACCTTCTGTTGTCTTTCATCCCTATGCACCTAGTTCATAAGGTGGGGATTCAGTCTATTCGGCCTTGGTGTCATGATTGGAAGTGGTATCCTGCCACTCCATTTGCCAATTATAAGCCCACTATGGGGTACAGATGGCTCTCACCCCATCTTCTGATGGTTGACACGCTTAACCAGTGGTGACATTTGCAATCTTTGCTTTCTCAATGGACAAAACATTTTGAGACCATTTGGAGTGCTATTACAGAACCCAAGATTTCCCACTTTGCTTAGTGGCTTTCCTTCCAAGGTCTTCCCCTGGGACCTCAGCTCAAGAAAATTGGGGTTCCTGATCCTAGATGCCCCTTCTATGGTCAACTTGAGTCCTTTTTGCATATTTTCTAGTTTTGTAAGCGTGCTCAAAATTATTGGGACTGAATTAGTGATTTTTTCAAGCCTTTCAAGGCTGAACCATTTTCATGGCACATGATCCTATTAGGTGATTCCCCCAGAATTCCTCAAAAATTCACTCAAATTTGGCATACCTTCAAGATGGAAATTTTGTTTTCTTTGTGGAAAGATAGGAATGTTGTTCTATTCACTCACAGTTTTTTGGATGTTAACATTGCTATGTACACTAAGGCATGCATTTGTAACAATGTGATTATGCAGATCCAGTGCAAGCTAATAAAGTTGCTCACTTATAGGAATTGTTAAATCACTAAGGCAATGCTCCTTGCACCATTGCCAGAGTTCCTCTGGATGCCTCAACTAATGCCTCTATGCCTCATGGTTGCTATTCTCAATGCCAATCCTTAGGCCACCACTCACACATGCCATGCTCCCAAGCTTCCCACCACTGCTCTCGCAGTGGTGGTGATGGAAAATGGAGGCATCGCTCTACTTCCCCACCTTGTGGTGGTTCTGGCTAGTCCTTGGCTCCTCCCCCTGGGCCTTGGAAGGTGCATTCTAGGAAATTTCCTCATCTAGCTTTGATGATTTCTCCTCCGCAACCAGAGGTTAAGGATGCAAAGGCTGCCCCTGATCCTATTATTGTTGATGATGGCTAGATTGTTCCCACTCTGCCCCACAATCCCACTGATACGTGGGAATTTCCTGATAAAGATGATCCTCCTCCCTTGGCTGGCACTCCCTTGGCTGGCACTGCCTTGGCAGCCTGAGATTGTTTATTCTATTTTTTTTTTTATGAATAGTTGTTATTTTTGGCTGAGGTTGTGTTTTTAATTTCATCTTCAACCATGTGAACTCTTTCACGAGGTGATCATGTATCCCCTTGCCCCTTTTTTGGAATTGTTTCCATAGTATATTTTATTAATAGAAAAGGACTATTCATCAAAAAAAAAAATCAATAGGCTATGATAGTAGTGTATGCGGTGACGTAGATACCTATCCTCACACATTATACAAGGTGAGTCATATCCTCCCCTTATGCAAAAAAGTAGTTACCATTACTAATAAATTATTAATATATAAGAATTAATAAGGACAAAATAGAATGGGATTAATGAAACTAATTTATATTGATTTTAATTATAAGTGGAAATACTCTTGGATAATAATTAAATAAATAATAAGAGAGGTTTCTAATTGGGAGAGAATCCTAATTTTAAATATATATTCTATCTTATATACAAGTTTTTATTTTATATATATATATATAGACACACACACACAAAAGAAATTTGAGATATTTGAAAATAAATACAAATTATATATATATATATATATATTTCCAAGTATAGAACAAATATTTGGAGTCATTTATAGGATTTTAAATTGGAAACTAAGAGCGATTAAAGGACATCCAAAAATGAGACATTACAATCTATCTATACACTTCAAAGCCCAAGTTTTATCGTGTACCTCCAATGTTGCTATTTCTAAAAATATTCTTTCCAATAGGGGGTTAAGCATCCATATTTTGGCATAGATCCTTGAACTGGTTCTTCTAAGCATTGTGCAAAGGTGAACATAATATATAAAAATGATAATGAATATCACTCAAATAGAATTAATGATATTAATACTAGGAATTTAAATACATGGTTGGACCATGGCTAAAGGTTTTGATCTTGTCTTATAATTGCCGATACTTTGAAATGTCCTCCTTCCTTGATTTTAGATTATCGACCTAGTACCAAGTTCTAATATCAGTCCTCTCCATTTCATAATTTAATTTCACTTATGGGTATGTGCAGGATCATGGTGTACCAAAAAGTGGCAATCTGAAAAATCTATAGTTCTGAAATATCTCAAACCATTTCAAAATCTATTCCAATATTTTTCCCACCCACCCTGATACTAAATGAAAACAGTTAATATCTTTGTAAGGTCTACTATATCTTTTGATACCAAACCTATATGTTCAACTTTAAAAACATCCTAAAAATATGCTTTTGGCCTTTTTTAATGTATTTTTACTTCAAACATGTAGCTGATGACATTTTTTCCACCATAATTTGATGAAATGAAAAGGGTTTCTTAAGAATATTTTTATTTTTTCGCAAATGTAAGGTTTGTCAAATTATGAGTTTAGCAATTAATTATTACTTATTTTCTAATGGAGTTATGTATAAATTGTTGACTGAGACACTAATTGAAAAACAACTATAACTTTCAAATGGTACAACATTTTTTAAATCCAAAAGATGCATCACATTCTATATTTCTTCTACTATAAGGGAGAAAAATAAAAAATTGAATTTTTCAGAGTTTTGAATTAGTTAAGGTGGTCAGACATGAGATTTTTTTATTCCAAAAATACTAAAGTTAAAAATTAATTATTAATTATTTGTTTAGAATAAAAATACCCAAAAATATGTGTCACATCCAGGCATCAGTCTACTACTTATTTCTACAATATTATTAAAAAATATTATCATTTAATTTTGATTAAGGTGGTTAGACATATGTCTACTTCTTATTTTTGTTTTGAATTTTTTGTAATATTGCATTAAAATTCAAAATTTTGACCAATCAATATTTTTTTTTTTGAGATAAGTCCTAGTAGTTTAGAAACTAGATACAATGTACTAGAGATTCTTTTCTCTCAACTTTTTGATATAAAGTTAATAAAAAGTAGAAAATTTCACATCAAGTTGACCTAACCCTAATTTTGTAATTTTTAATTGCCACTTAAGAGCATAGTTTGGTTGACCATGATCTTGCACATACCCTTATGTGCATTCTTTTTACTCTGCTTAATTACAAGTTACGTATTTTTGTCTTAACTCTTTCTTGGCACCTTCACATTATTTATTTCATACTCTCTCAATTTGATCAATAAAAAAAGGGCTAGTGATACATATTTCTTTCCACTTCTAATTGATTTTGAACTTATGCTTTTTATTCTCAAATTTGCAATACCATAAATGGAGGGCTTGACTGTTGCCAAAAAAAATATAGCTCCATCACAACCTTTCCTCTAAGTGCATTCTGACCTCCTCCACAAAAATGTATGAGTTTCTCTCACATCTCCTTAGCACTAACACAATCTTTGACATCATTGAATTCCACATTATTTAAGGGAGAATAAATCTCTATCATTAGGGGATTGTGTTCTTGGTTTTCTCTCATCTACATAATTTTCATAGGTTTAGTGGGTGGTAGTATGTATTGTTCATCTAGGTAGTATAATGTAGAGTTTCGAATTCTAGATGGACACAACGTCATCATGTCTATCCATGATGGAAAGTTATCCTCGTTCAACTTTGGTACCTCTCTCTTATACATCTTCAAATATTTACCTTAAGTCTTTCAAACTTGTTCCTCCAAGCACCAAATGCTCTAATAGAAATTATTAGATAATTGAGAGGGAGGTGACTTCGTTACCCTCATTCCATTTAAATAAATAATTTACCATTTTTTTAACTTAAATAATTCACATATGCACTTGATAAAAAAATTAACCTTTGTTAACTAAATTACAAAATAATATAATAGTTTTCACATGTAGAAAATGAAATAACAATTAAAACATTCATGCACACATTACAGTTGGGATCTGTAGCATGGAAACTCAATAAGGGTAAAAACCACCAAGAACTAGTCATCCAAAATAATTTCACTCTTCTAAAGTGAGTTGGTTAAGATGTGGTGGTGTAAAATTGGATTCTAGTTTGGTTTGTATCTTCTTTGTTTGAAGATCTTGGTTTTACTTGGTACTGACACTTTGTTTATGTTTGTGTGTAGACCTAGAGGATATTCATGTAGGAGATAGAATTTATGATGTCATGAATGACTTGGTACAATAGTTGAGTAAGATTTGTTGGCATCAATATTTATTAAATGTTAGCAGATGTTGAAGGATGTCTTAGATTTTGTTGCTATAAAAACATCTTTGTCATTTTCATGATTCGCTTGTTAGTGATGGTTTTCTTCATGGTCTTTGGAGATGGTTGTATCTTGAGGACTCATGGGGTTCTTGGTATAGGTGTGGTGTATTCTTAATTTGACATGTTATCCTTCGTGTTAGGATGGTTTCATTATTATGTCATGGTATACTCTTGATACATATTTAGAGTTTTGAAATGTTATGATATCTTCATATGGAGCATGTTATCTCCTTGAGTGAGATACTTTAGATCATTTTTCCATTCTTATATTCCTAAGGCCATGGTTTGAACTTTGAAATTGATTTTAGTTTAGTTTCTTATCGGTGAGTACATTGATCATTTTTTAGATACTTCATGATAATTCTCTGTTGAATTAGGAGTTTTCATGGATTGATTGGTAATAGGTTCTCATGGACTCTTAGAGATAGTGGTGGTATTAATTTCATTTGGAGTAGAGAATTATCTATTAGAAATTTGTTTAGAAAAGCTCCACTTAGGATTTGTCACAAGGTCTTAACTGCCTCTTGTGTACTATAAGTTGAGTGGTAGTATCATGTAGTGATAGATTAGTCTTTTGGTGCAATGAAAACCCTAATCTAGCAAGTGGTATCAGGTCTTGGTCATGGGTTCAACTCCTCAAACCCTTAGGAAATGCTAAGGGGGAGATTGTTAGAAAAAAATTCAGCACTCCCACTAGGATTTGTGACAAGAGTGTAACCATCTCCTATGTACTATAAGTTGAGTAGTTGTATCAGGTAGTGATAGATCAATCTTTTGGTGTAGTGTAAATCTCACTGTAATAGTATTTGTTACAAAAGTTGATAGTTTTAGTAGGAAGTATGAGGGGAATCACTTGATATGACTTGAGAAGAGCTTGTTTAGATTAGTCTTGATTTGAGACATGGATATCTTAATGAGTATTCCCATTCCCCACTCTTGGTCTACTCAGAAGTTTACTGCTTGAGAGGTATTGTCCATTGTTTCTCTTGGGTGTATTATTTTTATGCTTATCTTTTTTGTAGATATGGATCTTAAGTTATGGTGTTAATTAGTTTGGAAGGGTCAATTTGAAAGATGGTTTAGCATCGTTTATCTCTTTAGACATATGTTGTTATGTTTGTTGATTTTAGAAGATGGTCTTTATACTAGGCATGTTCCTTGGATTAGGAATGGTTATTCCTTGGTTTAGGAATGGTTTATAAGTTTGATCTTCTTGTGAGAGGCTTGCATCCATTATTGGTTGTATGGTATATTTTGGGTGTTATTTTGGCTTCTTGTTTGGGGTTTTATGGAGGAGATCTTACATGGCATAGTTTATATCTAGAGTTTGTTGTAGATGGATGTGATGCAGGTTATGATTTGCATGGTTTCTTTTTTGTTTTGGTTACCTTCTTGGATGTTTAGTTTCACTTATATTAAATTTGGGATTGGTTGGAGATTGTAATTGCTAGATTTTACTCATTTATGCCATGTAAGAGATGAAATGGTTATTCTTTTATATCTTTCCTTTGTTGGTTGGGGAGAACTTGGGAGAGTGTTGGATCTACTTGTTATGAGAGTTATTTGTGTAGCTTATTGGTTTATGTCTTATATATGTCCTAAATAATACATGGATTTTAACTTCTATGAGATGTTGTGAGTAGATTCGTTATCGATTTGATATTATCTTTTGTAGTGAGAGACACTTAGTGTGTATATGGTAGGTATTGCATTAGAGAATTTTTCTTGCAAGTTACAAATTGGATATGTTGATGTTGTGAGATTCACTTTCTATACCTTTGGAGGTATGGATAGTTAGATGGGTTAGCAGTTCATATGGGTGTTTCTTCAAATATGGTTTTTGATAGCTATAGATACATGTGATTACCTTTGGATGAAGTGTTTGTGCTTGCCATTTTAGTTGGTGCATGATTTTAAGATTCTTATGTGACAAGTTGGGTAGATTTCATTTTGAATGGCTTCTATGTATGTCTAGTAGTAGTGGGATATGGGAGGTGGGATCATTCATGTTCGAGATGCTAGAAAATCTTATTTTGTTGTAGGTACCAAGGTGAAGCATATTGCCTACTTTGATCCATGATGGTGGATGTCTTATGAGTGATTATTTCCTTGTTCATTTATATGCTTGCAGATTGACCCTATCCAATGTATACAATAAGTGGGAGATTGTTAAGATTATGTATGTTGCACACAATACATATTATTGTTTATATTATTTTATTTTATTTTATTTTGTAATATTGCACCTAGGAGTACCTAGATGAAAATGCAACATGTAGAGATTCTCATGGAATAATATTATTGAGTTGTATTGACACTTTGTGATAATTTTTGATGTAATTATTTAATATTGGGGAAAAAATATGCTTGATATTAAATGTGGGTCAATGGGGGTTTGGTAGCACATGTTTTTGTAAAACAACTTGGTGGTTTTGTGAGATCTTTCTTCTATAAAAGAAACCACATGGATAGTTATCAATGAGTAAGAAAGGAGAATATTTGTGAACCTTTGGAAGCATGGTGTGAGATGTGTGGAATCATGTTTGTTCACATGGATTGCTTGGTTGTGGCTATAGATTTGAAGGTTTTTCATGGTTGTATTAGAATAGTGTTTTTGCTAAATAATACGTGGTGATCAATGCTTTTAAAGACTGGGTTTTCTCTTTCAATGAGGGCTTCCTAGTATATATCTTTTGTCACGTTTTGTGGGTATGTTTTCTATTCTTTTGCATATGAATTTGAAGTGTTAATTTGTTTCAAATTTTTTATGGATTATGTGGAAATATTGATATTTTTTTTTTTCAAGTTTCCTTATAGTCTTTCTCTTCTTTACTCCCTCTTTCATCAAATGGTGTCTCTTTCCTCCTATCACTGCTTTTCTATTTTCATTACTACTAGTAAGCTTATTGCCTCTTCCTCTTTGTTTGTTAGTTTTGTCTTTTCTTTTCTTACTTCTCTTTATCTTTTCTTTAGCCTTCAATGCTAACTTGTAAAATTCTTCCAGATTTCATAAGTGTGGACAAACTCAACTCATCTTGGATGTTATATATAGAAATGCTCCAAAATACCTTGCCACCTTTTCCTCTATGTTTTCTTAATGAGAAACCCTTATGTCCAACTTATCAAAATCTTCTATGTACTTTTGTATATCCACCTCCTTTTTCTTCAATCCCTAAAGTTTATTACAAAAATAGACTTTATAGTCCTTGTAAGGAAATTTATCCTTTTATCTTCTCCACCATCCTTGGCCAAAATATAATTTTAATGACACAATTTCTCCATATCTTTTCTTACAAAAAATACCACCATAGAAAATCATGTCCCTTCAACCTAGACTTAGAAATATTTAACTTTAAGTTTTCATCAATATCTTCACAAAAATAATCATCAAGAGATCCAAACCAATAAATTAACTCTTCATCATCTTAATTTCCACTATACGTGGGTAATTTAATATTTACATTGGATTCAACTATTCTATTGTATTTTAGAATATTTACCATCATGGCATCTTCTCAATTAAATTTATCTTCCTATGGGAGGGCCTCTATTTCCACTCCTAAAATTATTATTATTCATCTAAACCTACATTTTTTATTCTTCTTCTTTCCCTAGCTTCCATCCTTTCCCTTAGAACTTTCAACTCCCTAGCAACTGTAGCACTCATTCTTAGAGGAATTATATCTTCTTCCTCCCTTCAAAGTCTTCTTCTTCAACATAGAGGAACTCTTTCCTTTAATCTATAAAAATATAATATGGAGGGATTTGGCCTAATAAAATGACCAAAAACATTCTCCAAGTGCCCAATAACCCACAAGGTGTACACACTTTCCCTTTAAGGATTCTTGTCTTAAATGATCTCAAATGATCTTCCCACAATTCAAGGATTTTAGAATGTCTTCTAGGATCTATTTCAACACATTCAAAAAGGTTCCAACTTACACAAATTTCCACAATAGAATAGATAGCTTAAACCTCCAACAATTAGTAACAAGTACACTTTTATCCTTGTAGCTCTCCAAAACTTGTTTTATGCATTTTTTCCAACTTCATTCAATACACCTAGAAAAGAAGCTTAAATATCCATTTTTTATTTCTATAACATATGTATAAATTAGGTATAGCTCATGTGGGCTAATTATACAAAATATGGAAAACTAGAACTAATTTAGGCCTAATTCGCCCTCTTTTACAAATAATGTACTCTTTAAACTTTGAATCAAACTCCCAAACTTTTGGAATCACCTTTTTTTTTTTTTTTCCAAATGAAGGGTTTAAATTTTATTTTTACCATCCACACAATTTAGGGCCCTATCCAACAAACCCTCACCAAATGAGGCCTAAAACCTAGGCCCTCTTAGAAACTTGATCAAAAAACAATTATAGAACTCATCCTTTTGGCTTTACACAAATTTATAATACACTAACACATTTAAACATCAAATAATTCTATTTTTAATGAGAATCTTATGTTACACTACTCCTATGACACCAATTTTGTCCATTTTCAAGTGTCCAAGCACATGATGGTTTAAATGCATTTACATGAGATTGTAACATAAAAGGAATGCATTTACATGGGATGTTACATGAGATGTTACAATGCATTTACATGAGATGTTACATAAAGAGAAATGGAGCCTTTAATGCATTTAAACCCTCAAAATGTGAAGAAACTTAAGTCTGTGTGTGGGTAATCAACTTTTAATGGACAAAATGAATTGAAAACCTTCACAAACTAATCTAGAAATACATAACAATTTTATAAGATACCCCAACTTTATCCAACTAGTTATTAGACCAAATATTCAAATAAGAGTAAGATTCATACAACAATTTCTGGAAAAATAGTGAATGCAGCGTTTGTGCTTTACTCAAGTGTTTGTATAGATATATGCCTCTAAGGGCCTACAAACTTTTAAAGACTCATACCAACTTCCCAAATTTATTTTGAGTTTTTTGGGTTCATTACACCAAGCTCAAATATCCAGACTAAATAATGAACTAGTCCTTGGGATTTAAAAATTTAAATTCAGAAAATTATAATTTAAACTTATTTATATTCCTCGATAACCTATTTAGGTCACTTATTAGAAAATTATTACATCTTTGAGATATTAGAAAACCTACTTAAGTAGTTGAGGCATTATATTTTTAATTTATTACAATTTGGTCCTATGGGCTTTATTAGGACTGCCATAATATTTTTCAAGTCCCATGAACCCAATATAGTTTCTCTCATGCCCTAAGATCCTCCATGGTTCCTTGCCTCTAGGATGTGCTCCTATTGTGAACTTTTATTAAGATGCTATACATATCAACAAGAATTTTTATTGTAAATAGTAACAATGACCCCTCTATAGGCCCACAAAACATATATAAAACATCAAAATGGGATCAGACATTAGCATAACATACAATCATCACTTTCCTCCCTCAAGGCTCATTTATTTTTTCCCCTTTTAAGTAGATTATACAAGGACTCGGTTATTTAATATTTAGACACCTAACTTTGCATTGTATGAGTGAGGTAGCATATAAATATTTTCTCTTTGGAAGATAGCAAATCACTTTTTCTACACATCTATCTATACACATACATCTACATGTAGTTAGCTCCCAACTTACATTGTATACATAAAATCTAATTTTTGTACAACATTCTTATACACACATCCATGTGGAACTAGTTCCTACCTTATATCATCATGGCACCTATTTTTGATACTTTTCTAACCTAAATATGGACTATAGCTATATTTTTTAAATTTTTAAAGTAAGTAATAGTATTTTAAAGGATTTCAATATATTAATTCTACACATAAAGCATTGCTAGCCCAAATTGGGACTATATCTAGATTTTCGTAAAGTTTTATACTATGAGTAGTATTTTAACAGATTTTAATATATTAATGTTACAAATAAATCATTTATATTGCACAGCCTTTGAGAAGAAACAAATAGCAATAAATCTAGAAGATAAAAAACTTTGAGAAATTTGCATTTAACTTCTTTTAAATAGTATATGAAAAAATAGATCACACTTACAATATTCCAAAGATCAAGTTTTCAAAATTTGAAAAAAAAATCAATCTATCTTTAACCATAAAGATAAAATCTCCTACTAACATTCAATTTTCTAAATTACTATTTAAACTCTTTTAATATTCAATCATAACTAACTAATTACTATAAATTAATTATATTTAAATATAGATTTTTATCATGTTAACCCAAGTATAATATAATTAAAATTGTTTATCTTCTTAACAATTTACTATTTAAATGACAAATTCAACAGTTTCATTAATAACAATTTCGAATTTCGAATTTTAATTTATTTTAAAAAATAATAATACTCTTTTAAAATTAATCGTGTTGCCTCATGAAACAAGAAATATTTGTATAACAGAAATACCATGAAAGCATTGAGCATGAGAAAAGGAACAAATAAAATAACTCGCAGCCAACTTCCCAGGCTAAAATGAGCTTAAATTTATAGTAAAATTTCCGTTAAGGAAAAAACACAAGCCATATATAACTTATTATTAGCATCCTAGAGAACAGGATGTCGGAAAAGAAAAGAAGAAAAGCTCTTTGGCTCTTAAAATCTACCTAGCTGCTAGTTGATTAATCTAATAATAAACCTTAATCAACCATTCCTTTATGTTTTGATTTCTCTAAGCGAAAATCGATCTAAACAAACATGTTTAAATCAAATCCACTCTGAATCCCACCAAATGGAGGCATTGGGGGAGAGGGGCTCCAGAGCCTCAAAGACATCTGCAGGAAAATTCACCTGTAAAATGCTGTCAGGAGTACAAGAATCCACTTCTTGTTTAATGGCACAGTCAGATATTGGAGCAATATCTTCTGGATAGATCAAGGGCATTTTATCCCAATGACAATTGACGTTATTGTTATTGGTTGGAGTAAATTCGTTCTCAATTTGAGCTTTGTTATTAATTTGTTGCTGATGCTGATCATTGAAACAAACAATAGAGCTGTTTTGGACGGAGGAAGTTGCATCCTCATCTGGCCGCAACAGGAAATCCAGAATGTTGGTGTCATTAACATCAATGAACAAGCCAGCCTCTAAGTCATATGTACTGTCTTGTGTCAAAGAAAGTTCATGATGAAGATGATCATAGTCCTCCATGTTTTCAAAATTTTCGGATTGATCAAAAGGCACAAGGCTAGTAGCATTGGATGACATGATCTCTCTCTTATTGCAGCTCAGACCCACTTGCCTGTAGTGCTTGGAATGAAGCCTGGAACTTCTGCAGTTGTTAGCGGCGATATCATTATTGTTCAGTGTAGATGACATAGCTGAACCTTCACTGGATTCCTCAGCTACCAGAGCTGTTCCTCCACCCGGATTGAGGATGTTGGTGTCAGCAAACAAACTATTAGATTCTACTGCAACGAGATCCTGCAATTTCACCATGAGAGACTCATCTAATTCATTTGAGAAGAGTGGTTGTGATTTCTGTCTCACTCTTCGGACCTCTAATGACTGGACACTTTGGAATTGATCCGCTGTTTCATCTGGAATTGTGGGGTTAAATGAGGTGCCTCCAAATGCAGTGACCTGCTCCAGTTTAGAAAAATCATCAAATGTACAAAACTGTGAAGTTTTACAGTCAAATCATGGCATATCAAAATTTGAAGCTGTTAACAAAATTTGAAGTTGTTAAGGTTAACTCTTATAAATCCCTAAGGATAGCTGATGTGGATGAATAAATGGCAAGTTGCCAAGCTGAACTCTTATGTGGTGGTATAATAAGATGAATGAAATACTTACGTGCAATTGAATTCAAAGAAAAATTCATATAAACATTTATAAACTCTTTTAAAGCCATAAGGGTGGCTGATGAGGATCAATGAATGGCGTGAGAAGATAAAAAATGGAAAGTGAAGAGTTCATTTTATCTAAAATCATATTGAGTTTAATAAATTTGAATTTAAATCTGATGTTCGAAAACGTTTAATGGAATAAAGATGCTACAAAATCAAATACGCTACGTTTTGAGAGTACCTGCGGCTGCTGCTGCTGCTGATAAACTGAAAAGTCAGTGAAATAGTTGGTTTTGTTCATGTCAGTTGAATGAGCTTGCACTGGATGTGCATTTGGTGAGTATAGTTTGGGGCTTTGCAGAGCACGCATCATTCTCTTCTGCCTGGTGCTCCAAAAGTTCTTCACGTCGTTGTCAGTTCGCCCAGGTAAATAAGAAGCAATTTTAGCCCATTTATTACCTAGTTTTGCCTGCATTTCCATTACTAGCTTCTCCTCTTCTGGTGAAAACTTACAGCCACTTCTGTGACAAAACGCAAAAGCCACACTTCTTTAATACAATTGCTAGCTTTTCTTATTTTATAATTGATGATGTTCATAAATCCTCGAAAACAAAATACGCTACATGAATATATAATTTAGAAGAGCTCAAAAAATTTCTATATTTCTTACACAAGTTTCTCACAACAATCTAAAACAAAACAATTTTAAAATGTTCGTGCCCGTGCCTGAAAATTATTTTGTCACATAACACCTAGAAGGTCACGAGTTGGGCTTAAATAATATTAAAAAACAATATAGATATAATGGAGATTAAAAATACACTAAATACTAATAATAATCAGGTCAGTCAGGACAAATAATTACTAGAAATTCACGGATTCGGATTGGGAAGAAAAGCAAATATAATTCGGTAGTTCGATTTCTAAATGTCTGAATAAAATGAATACAGACGTTGACTTTGGCAGATCGATTTGTTAAAGTCGTAATAACATGAGTAGACATTGATTTTTCACTAAGATTAATTCTTTTCAGATGAGAGATTCAATTATTTTAATTTAAATAAAGATTGTTTTATTTATTATATTTTTAAAAAATAATATGTTAATGTGAACATAACAATCTCTGAAGATACTAATCTATAATTATCAATAATGAATTATTTTATCATTATATTATATTGTGTGTTTTAATAAAATAAAATAAAAATTAATTTAGATTAACTATAATATATTAAGAAGTGAGGATGTGAAGATTTCATATTATTTTATGAGAAAGAAAGTGAGATAACTAAATAATTAGATACTTTCTAAATGATATATTAATAGATGAAGAAATAGAGGCTTTTGGTTTGCACAGTGTGTTTTGTATTCAACATTAAATACATTCAATGGTCCATCATCAAGAAGAGGAAAGTGAGTGATACCATTGCAATAATCAAATGGTACAAATAGTCCTATAAACTTGACTAACCACTAATGATTTCTTGTTATAGTAAAATTGTTTAGCTAATTTTACAAATTTGTTACTCACTTTTCTCCTTATGATGATAATTGGAAAATTGAGAGCATTCCAAAATGTCAAGCAAAAAAGCATACATGATACAAACTAGAAGTCGTTAAATCTTCATGTGTGTTGCACAATGTTGAGTGAAAGAGTATAAATAGTGCAAACTAATACCATGTTCCTATGCAAAGAAGAGATAGAATGTAGTAGAAGTGTTGTCCTTGAGAATTAGAATTGTGGAAAAGAGATAATATTGAATATTGTCCTAATTTTATGGAACGTCTATTATTTTGGTAATGAAAATAAGCTATGAAAAAAAGAGGCCCTAAAATAAGTAGTGGGTGCTTATTGAAAAAGATCCATTTGTCATCATAACTTTACTTCCCTCATTTTTGTGTTTCTAAATTATATTTTATTATTTAATCACTAAATTTATTTTCCTTTTTTATATAAAAAACTAATATTAAAATGTTTAGTAGCAATATTAGAAGCTTTGTAGGACCATAAGCTCCCCAAAATCCTCCTCAAAATACTATGTGATGGTTGATAGTCAAAATAAGCCTAAGAGTTCTATGAGGCCTTGCTGTACAAGCTTTTACGTCTTCAAATAATGAGCTAATGAAAAAATAATTCTAACTATATAAAGAATTTCAAAAACAATAATATTCAAATTATAAAAAGATATTTATTATTCAATTACACTTAAAACACAAATTAATAGATTAAGAAGTTAAAAAGATATTTATTATTCAACTAAACTTAAAACATAAATTAATACATATTAAGAAATTAAAAAGTTGTAAAACACTATGAAAAAAAATTGTTAACCAAACCAATCTAAAACACAAATTAATATATTAGCTATGTCATATTACTATTTTATAATTATTACTTTAAAACTATAATTTGAGATCAATAACTAAATATTAGATTCAATTATATCTAGAATATTATAATAATTTCAAATTCACTCTATTACAAACGTTCTATATTCTTCTTCTTACTCTCAAAATATTCTATAAATGTGAATTTTTTTTTGTTTCCTTCACTACACCCTTCTCCATGCTTTGTGTCTAACCAATTATCCTAATAAAATCTTATAGGCTTCGTCTCAATATATTCTTATATAATTTAATTTTAATTAAATCATTTTACATACTGTCATTTAATCTTCAACATTTTATTTCATCCTAAATTAGGACAAGCCTCAATATATTCTTATATAGCTTAATTTTAATTGAATCGTTTTATACACTATCATTTAATCAGCAATGTTTTATTTCATCCTAAACTAGGACATGCCAAGAAGACACTTCTTTGTTAAAAATAAATTGATCAAAATTCAGTATTTCATTTCCATGGAATTTTTATTTCAACACAACATTCTGTTGGATAGTTTAATTGTTATTAATGGATAGTTTAGATCGTAATCAATGATTTTACACGTTACCACTTTTATTCTTAAAGCGGGCACTATAAACCTCACCGACTACGTAAAATTCTTGCAAGGGTCAAATATAGAGAAACCCTAGAACACAGAAAATCGGTATGTATGGAGAAAGATAAAAGCTTCGACAATCTTACCTTCTGTATATTAAATATGAAGTATGGTGTGTTTTGAGATGAACCTCTGCAATAACCTCTATTTTACCAACAATTCAGAGTAATTGACTGATAAAATTAGTTAGTTCAGTCACAAGTGTTTTTATTTCCATGCATTTGTGTTTTCGTTTTTTCCAAACTGTTCTGTGTTTTTATTTTTCCCAAACCTTATATTAGTGTGTATTTATTCAAGCTATTGAAGAGACAATATGAGATTTTTATTCACATTTCTCACTGTAAGAAACTTTATGCCATAATTAATCCCTGTTCAAGTTCCATGATCTGTTCCCTAAGTTTACAGTTAATAGTGTTCTTCATGAATCATGGCTATAGAGTGAAAATTTACGTCTTTTGATTAAAGTTAGTCTGTTCATACATCATTTTGCAAAAGAAAATAAAATCTGAAACTTTTTAGCATGAATCAACAGAATTTTCACTAGATTGTTATATCCCAAACCTAAATCCAGAGTCCAGATGCTTCTATGATTGCAATTGCGAGCAGTTAAATCCAAGAATCCTTCACTACACAAAAACACATGAGTTGCATGATACATACCTTTTGAGGTCTGGTTTGAGCTTGTTAACCCATCGTAAGCGGCATGATTTACCAGTACGGGGAAGCAAACCTTTGGCTCCAATGGAGTTCCAGTCCCTTGCTCCATACTGCCTTACATACTCTATCAGGATTTCATCTTCCTCGGGCATCCATGGCCCTTTCCTTAAAACCTCTTTTCCATTGCGAGTGTTATGACTATTTCCATTCCCCTTCTGATCGGCCCTCATCTTTTTCTCGTATCGCGTCGAAGCCCTCAACTACTTCTGGATCTCCTGCAAATACTTTGCCTTTGCAGTCTTTAGCATCTGCTCTTCAAAACCAGCTATGATATACGAACCTCCCTGTTTACTTTCTAAGAAACCTGAATGGAGACAATTATGAATGGATTTAGCCTAGAACCACTGAAACTGACTGAAATTGCAAAGATTCACGAGAATGCACCTCCGAGTTAAATTTTCTTACAGATATCTTCTAAAATATTATTGTTCCCTACAAAATTAGTGGCAAAGATTTCTTATTTTTTCTCACAAGCGTTGCAATTGTGTCTAAATGTCTTAAATTTATCAGTCTATCTTTCACTACTTGGTATTTTGCTCTAAAGATTTCTTCGATGTGTCAAATTCTATCGGTCTTTGCAATGAGTGAAGATTGCCAGAAACTACGAAAGAAAACAATTTTTGTCCTACTGAAATAATATTTCTCCAAGGCTTGACATTTTTTCATTTCTTGCAAGTTACCAGTTCAAAGATTCATAGAAACAACGAAAGCAAGCAGATTTCAAATCTTTCCTGAATGCGTCATCTGTCATTTCCGCCGGCAAAGCATCACTGAGGCATGGAACACAAACAAAGATTTCCCTACTATCGAACAATCTTTAGTCGTCAAATTATTTTGCTCCTCGCAAAGTATTGCAACTTCCTGGCGCAAAGCTTCACCGAAACAAGGCAGGCAAAGCAAATTTTGCCCTATTTTATAGAAGTATTTCTTTCAAGGTGTCGATGTTTTTCCGTTCTTGGAAATTGCTGGACAAAGACGGTGAGAAGCAAGGAAAAGGAGATTTTGCAGTATCACCCTAAAACTACAATGCACAAGAACACTTCAGACGGGGAATGCTGCCAACTTTTAACACAATCGACCTCAAGAATTGATAAAAGTATTGAACTTCAAAGCAAAACCACCAAAAATCTAACATGAAAAGAACATCAAATTTCTGGATTTCGTCAAAACCTTTCCTCCTTTTGAGATTTCAGCAATCGTCGTAAATCCTTGGGGTTTTGCATTTTGCGAATTTGCTGAGCAAAACTTGCAGAGGCTTTGCCTGAAAATTTATAGGAATTTAGGCTTCCCCAACAAAGATTTTATGTAATGTATCAAATCTACTCAAAATCCAAACTTGCGAAAAATGAGCACCACAATCAGAGTTTTTCGCCAGCCGGCTCGTTAAAACTGCCTCGATAATCTGCCGGGAAAATAACAATATATACCGACGGTTACCTTGCCGTTACCGATCTAATTTTCCGAAGAACTTCTCACCTTCGGAAGACTTCTTTCCAATCTTTGCCGTCCACGTGGCTTGTTTAAGACAAGAAAACAATTGTATTATTATATGTTTCTAGTCATAATTAGATGATTAAAAGAAAGGATTTAAACCTGTAAGCATCTTAAGCTGACGTAGTGCCGTGCTTAGTGGAAAGTATTTGTTTTACCATTTATAGGTTGTAATATTCACGTGAAGATCAGGGCTATTTATTGGCGGGGGAGAGATTTCCGGGCCTTTGTCTCCCACGCACAATTAAGAAAAAAATGTGCTAAATTGTTTCCTAAATTTTTACTTTGTATTGAACGGTACAGTTTGGGTATATTATTTCGTTAATAAAAAAAATTAGGATGGAATTTATATTTTTCAAAATTATAAAAAATAAAATCAAAGGAAATAAAGTGTATCCTTATTAATTTGTATGAAATCTAAAATCTTATAAAGTACTTGTATTCCTTTAAAACAAACTTTTTAGGTTGTTTGTTTTTATTAAATATGTAATTTTTAATTAATAACTAATGAAATATTTGATGTTTTTTTTAATTTATTATTTGATTGATTGTGAATTGTAAGTATATCATTTTAACTATGTTTTCTTTTAATTATTAAAAGATCAATAATTTTCTTCACTTTTTATTTGAAGGTATATGGTCATTATGTATCAATTGTTTTAGTCTATACTTTACAATCTAACCCTAAGGTTTACTTTAGGATGCAAGTGATAGAGTGATAAATAAGATTGAGATTACAAGTGCAAGCTCTTAGCTATATAGGCCATGGTGAAAATAGGATTGTGTAAGATTATTACATGTGTCTTGATCTTATGGCTTGAGACATATAGTGATACATATCCCATGAGTAAATTGGATAAGATGTTGAACATGTAGACAAAGTACCATAACAAACCCCCCATAGGTATGACTTTAGGAGAATGTGCACAAATACAAATTATGCAAATTGGGTCTCATTTACTAGGGCTTGTTAGATACCATGTTTCCAACTAGCAAGAAAAATTATTGTCCCCTACTAGCTTCCTCTAGTTCAAAGATATTTTTTGATGAATAGTCCCTTTGAATTTTATTTAAAAATATATAAAGTTACACGTTCACAAAAAAAGGGTTGGGGGATACAAAATCACCCATGAGAGTCACTTTGGACCAATGTAGGAAAACTATAACCATCAACTATTCATTAAAAAAATAGTTTTGAAAGCTCTCAAGCTACAAGAGCATCTATAGGTGTACAGTGTACTTTCTCAAAAATGGAGAAAAGTAAAACAACCTAGAGGGAAAAAACTCCTTCCTAAATGAGAGAGAATACAAAATGCTCTCAATTAAAAATGACAGGGATAAAGACTCAAGTGAGTGAAACTTCCCCATCATAAGAGAGACCATGCCAGAAGCTCTTAGCACCAAGGAGGATCAAGAGGTTAAGAAATCATGGAAGATACATTCAAATCTTTAAATTCATAATATGTCATTTTGAGTCATATGGAATCACTATTTAATGCATTTGCAATAAGTTGCCAAAAGTTGTTCAATAAGGTCCTTAGTTGGTCAAATTGAGTCAAAAGACCCATGGAAGAGTGAAAATGATGTAAGTTGGTTATTAGGTCCATTTGAAGATGTTTGAAGTGTTTGCAAAGTCATATGTCAGAAGAATACAAAATTACATAAGGGTATGTGCACAAAGTCATGGTGCCAAAAGTGAGGTATAAATGGCAACTTTATTTTTGAAATCAGCCATTTCTAAACTTCGATAAGAATTTGAAGATAGTTACACTCAAAATTCTACGAAATGACAAAAAAAAGTAGTCCTTTGAATCTAGTTTGTAAACTACTAATTCTTTCTCAAAATGGTTTATTTTTAGGTCCTTAAAAAAGGCAGCCACAAAAAGTGGTACTATTTTTTTCAGAGAAAACATAACATAGTTCAATGTGTGGCCTCCCTAATTTTTATTTTTATTTTGAAATCCTTTAATTTCTCTAGTCAAAAGCTACCTAACACTATGTAGTTTATCCCATATTTTTCAAGTAATTTTATAATATGTAATTTTTTTTAATGAATTTTGTAATTGGGCACATTCCAAAAATGTGAAATATCTCTGTGCTCCCCATAAAAATTATTCAAGACTAATCTAAAATTAAATTTTATTTCTTTTTCAAAATGTGTAGAATGGAGTCTAGTTTCTTCAAAACTAACTTATTGCAAAATTTGATGAACGAGCTAAAATCTATAGTGCAATTAGTAGATGTTGGTTTTTTAGAGAAAATGGACATACTTTAAAAATAAATTATAGTTGAAAGGCTTGAAATAGTATGAATTAGAAATAAATTATATGGTTATATAGCTAACACAAATATGTACAATATCATGTAACCTGATTTTATCAATACTCAACCAAAAGGCAACTCAAGAAGGAGAGCACAAAAGAAAACTCAAGCATTTGTTGTATGCTTGCTGCAAAATACATCCCACACCAGTTTAGAGCCTCCAAACCTTTGGGTTGGATCCCAAAAGAGAATACAAGCCTTAAGCTTGGTTTAATCCAATGCTTTATATAGCATGTGCATGTAATAGTGTTTACTTACTATAGTGTGTGTGTGTGTGTGCAATGTAAAACATTTTTTTAATTCAAGGCTTGCATAACACGTACACACTTTGTTAGCCTTTCAATAGACATAATGGATAGGAAGAGAGAGAGAGAAGGAGAGAGGTGGTAGGGAGATAGGGTAGAGAGTGAGAAAGAGTAGAGGATGAGGAGATAGTAGGGGATAGGATGCACACACACACACACAGAGAGAGAGAGAGAGAGAGAGAGAGAGAGAGAGAGAGAGATTTCACATAGTACGTACACACTATATGAAAACACCAAAAAATGGTTACAAGGAAAGTTTGGGTCGCTAATGACCCATATTCTCTATTTTTTGTATGTTTGTTGTTCTACTATTCTAATAAAAAATATGGGTTTTATGGTATTAGAAGCTAGAAAACACCAAATTAAATCATTGGATACACTATTTGAAGGGTTTTTGAACATTCTTTGTATAGAAAAGGTTAGTACACTCCTTTTTAAATATTCTTTGTTATTATAGAGACAAATTTCTTTGTAATTTGACAAGTTGTTTAATATATAGTGAATTCATTAAAATTTGTATGTTTGAATGAATTGTTATTTGGAAATGGTTATAAATCTTCATGTATGAATAGTTCATTATAATTTTACAAGTTTTTAAATATATGTTATGTATTCATTGAAATAATTGTAATTTTTACATGTATTTGAATGATTTGTTATTCACAAATTGTAAATAATTTAGATGTTTGAATAATTTGACATATATAAATCATTATCATGCCAGGGAAGAAACTAAAAACTCAAACAACAGAAGAGAGGGAGATAGATTTGGCAATTTAAAGAGATAAAATGAAAGTGCTATGTGAACAAAGAGAAGCAATAATGAAGAATTGTCTTTGGAAGAGGAACACAAACCACTAATACAAAGAAACAAAGAGGAAGAATTGGAAAGACAAAGAGAACGAATGAGACTTTTATGCTCAAGAAGACAATTGAATTGCGAAGGTACACCATATTCCAATATTGGCTCGTCATATCATCATTTCATGTTGAAGAGATGCCAATTTCTACATCTAACAATGTACATACTCCATCATGTCATGTGGAGGGCACAACATCAACATATCAAGTAGGTGATATTCTATCGTTTGCATCTTATTGCCAAGGCGCATCATCTTCAGTTCAAGGTACTCAATTCACTCAAGCTTATGTTGATGTTTAGAATATTGAAGGAATGAAAGAGATTATTGTTGAGATAATGAGTGTTGCACACATTGCATAATATTGTTATATTTTATTATTTTATTTTATTATATAATGTTCCACCTAGATGGACATGCAACATGTAAAGATTTCCATGGGATATACTTGATGAGTTGTATATTTCATGTAATTATCTAATATTGGAGAAAAGAATTAAATGACCAATATTAAATGTGGGGTCAGTGAGCTAGGTAGCACATGGTTTTAGCACATGGTTTATGTAATACCACTTAGTGGTTTTGTGCGACTTGCTACTATATAAATAGCCACAAGGGTAGTTGTTGTAAAGTAAGAGTGAGAAAGGCAAGAGTTGAGCGGGACAAGGCTTGACAGGTTAGCCAAGGGAGCATTTGTGAAGGTTAGAAGCATGACATGGTATGTGCGGATTCATGCTTGTTCACATAGTTTTCTCGGTTGTGGCTATGGCCATCAAGGCTTCCATGGTTGTATGACAATGGTATTTTTTGTTGAATAATAAATGGTGATGGATGCTTTTGGAGGCTAGGTTTTTCCCTCAATGAGGGTTTTCCAAGGTATATCTTGTGTCACAATTTTGTGGGTATGTTGTTTATTCTCTTGCATGTGAATTTTAATTCCATGTTTATTTCAGATCTATTATGGGTTATGTGGAAATAGTTATATTCTTTGTTGCCAAGTTTCCTTACAAGTGGTATCCGAGCTATGGTTTTATTGTAACCCTAGATTGAATCCATGGGAATACATGAGAGGATAAAAGAAAAGGGCAAGATATATGAATGATTTATTATAGATCTAAGGGTTTTGGATTTGTTGTTATGATGGGATGTTGGTAGATTTGGGCATGTGAAATTTTTGGACAAAAAGATTTTTTCGGATGTTTCATTTAAATGAAGGTTTTAGGGGGAGCTTGTAGAAATGATTTCTTGGGTAAAAACAAACCTCACCATTGGATCTGGGTTGACATTTCCATAAATTTTGATATATAATATGCCCTAGTTTGGCCATGTTTAAAAGAAACGAAAGAGTTTTTTGGTTTTAGCCCATGATGGCCGTCAAATTTAATCCTGTTGAAATTTTCGTCACAATAAAAAATGAAAAATCGCAATGAAACTGGTAAAAAGACTGTCTTAGTAAAATGGTCATAACTTTCTCTCAGAATATCATATTTCAAAGTTCTTATAGGGGTTGGAAAGCTAATTTAGAGCACTACAAGTTGGCATAGGTTTGGTTTTTTGATTTTGACATTTTATCAGGTTTTAAGAACCCTAAAGTCAGATGTTATTTATTTTAAGCACGAATTAGGGCATAATGTGGGCATATGAAGTCAGATTTTAGACTTCGAGTAGTCAACGAAAAGCTCTTGGAGACCTCTACACATTGGTTTAGATTTGGTATAGGTTTGGCATGATTTATTTGTTGATATATTTATTTAAACAATTTATGGTATTTTGACTATGGTAACATTGTGAGTTTATGGCATTGGAGATTTAAGATTTGATGTCATTGTTTACTCAAGTTTGGTCTCATGATGATATGGTTATCAGTGTTTAGTTTGGATATGTATGATGACTTGTTGGATCTACAAGTTGTGCAGTGTTGTAAGCAGTCGATACTTATAGGTTGCATTTATAGCTTGGTTATGGGTTGTCTTTGCCCATTGATCTTTCATTATTGATGCATATTCAGATTGGTGGCTTGGATTTGGGTTGTCTATGCCCTAAGTCACATGATTTACTATTTTTTTCATGTAGAAGGGATGAGATGTTGTTACCAAGTACAGTCATGGTGGAGGATTGCGGTTGACTATTTTATGCTAATAGGTTGGACACTTTGAGAGACAAATGCTCGGTTCATGGATATGATCATGGTGCTATAGATTTTGGCATGACATGATTGACTATACAGAGGATGGTTTTTTCATCATGATGTCATGGATAGCTTGGATACATGGTTTAGTGGGAGCTTGTGACAGTGATGAGGTGATAGTGCAGGATTAGTTCCTGGTTTGGTTTGGATCTTCATATAGGAGATGGATTTTGTGATGCCATAGGTGACTTGGTACCACAATTGAGTGGGAGTTCTTGGCATTAATATATTTATTGAGTGTTTGCAGATGTTGGAGGTTTGTCTTAGATCCTGTTGCTGCAAAAGCATCTTTGACATTTGAATGGTTCACTTGTTATCTTCATGCTGTGTGAAGATAGTTAGATCTTAAAGACTCATGGAGTTCTTAGTTATCTTCATAGTGTGTGGAGATGGTTCTTTCTGGTATGTGCAGATGGTTCTTCATGGTATGTGGAGATGGTTTTTTCTTCATAGTGTATGGAGATGGTTGCCTCTTGAGGACTTATGGGGTTCTTGGTAAAGGTACAGTTTATGCTTTTATTTGACATGTTATCCTTGGTGTGAGGATAGTTTTATTATTATGTCATGGTATACTCTTGATACGCATTTAGAGTTGTGACATGTTATGGTATGTTCATGTGGAGCATGTTATCTCTTTGGTTGAAATGGTTTAGATCATGTTGTCATGTTTACGTTCCTAGGGCCATGGTTGGAACTTTGACATTGATCTTGATTTAGTTTCTTGGTATTGAATACACTGATCATAAGCTGGATACTTTATGATATTGCTATGTTGCATTTGGAGTTGGCATAGATTGATTGGTTACAGGTGCTCATGGATACTTAGAGACGGTTGCGATGCTGATTTCTCTTGGATTAGAGAAGTATTTGTTGGGACGGTTGAAAGTCTGAGGGGCAGTCACCTAATATGGACTTGAGTGGAGATTTTTCTTAGATGAGTCTTGTTGGAGACTTGGGTATCTTGATGAGCATTCTCATTCCCCACTCTTGGTCTACTCAGTGGTTTGCTACTTGAGAGGTATAGCCCATTATTTTTCTTAGGTGCATTATATTTATGCTTTTCTTTCATGGATATGAATCTTGAGCTATGGTACATGAGTTAGTTCTAGAGGGTTCAATTGAGAGATGGTTTAGCATTGGTTATCTCCATGTGCATATGTTATTATGTTGGTTAATTTTAGGAGATGGTTTTATATTGGGCATTCTCCTTGGATTAGGAATTGTTATTCCTTGGTTTAGGAATGGTTTATTGAGTTTGGTCTTCTTGTGAGAGGCTTACATCCATGATTAGTTATATGGTATGGTTTGGGTGTTGTTGCGGCTTCTTATTGGAGTTTTATGGAGGAGATCATACTTGCACAGTTTACATCTAGAGGTGTGTGTAGAAGAACATGATATAGGTTATGATTTGCATGGTTTCTTTGGTCTTGGTTAGCTTCCTGGATGTTTGGTTTTGCCTACATTGGATTTGAGATTGGTTAGAGATTGTGATCACTAGTTTGTGCTCATGTATGTCATGTGAGAGATGACATGGTTATTCCTTTATTTCTTTCCTCTGTTGGTTGTAGAGAATTTGGGAGACTATTAGAGACTTGTTATGAGATTTATTTTCATAGAATATTAGTTTATGTATTGTGGATGTCCTTGATACTATATGGATTCACTTCTTTGAGATGTTGTGAGTGGATTGGTTATAGATTTGATATTATCTTTTGTAGTGGGAGCTTCTTGGTATATATGTGGTAGGTATTGCTCTTAAGGCTTGTGATTGCAGGTTATAGATTGGATATGTTGACGATATGAGATTCACTTGACATACCTTTGGAGGTATGGATAGTTGGATGGGTTTGGCACTTGCTGTGGGTGCTATTTCAGCTATGGATATATTTTGACAACTATGGATACATGTGATAACCTTTGGATTAGGTTATTTGTGCTTGATATTTTAGTTGGTACAAGATTTTATGATCTTCTAATATGACAGGTTGGGTGGCTTTCTCTTTGGATGGCTTCTATGTATGTCCATTGGCAGTGGCAAAATATGAGGTGAGATCATTCATGTTTGAGATGCTAGATACTTTGATTTTTTTGCGGGTACCAGGATGGAGAACTTGGTGTATTTTGATCCATGGTGGTGGATGTTTTGGGAGGCATTGTTCCCTTGTTTATTTATTGTCATGTCCCCTTTTCAATTAATTAAAAATAATAAACTTTGCTAAGGCAGGCAGGCTCCAAAAAGGTGAAGTTTCAAAAAAATGGGCTAATCTTTGGAAACCAATGGACTAATAAATAAAAATTATTATTAAAATATATTTTATTAACCCTTCTTGGACGTGAGTTAGGTTTATGCCCTTTGGAGGCATTTTGGGCTCAATTCCAAAACTTTTGTTATTCTTCAGAGGCTGCCAAACCTGTGGAGAAGGAGACCCAATAATGGGAGTTTGCAGGTTTCTAGGAAGGCTAAGGATGGGAGTTTGAAGCCATTCCATGTGCATTCTCATGCAGAGTTTGCCTTTGTGTTGAACAGTGCAGATTTGTGGTTTTTCGAATGTGTTTTTTGTAAGAGTTTGGTGTTTCCGGTTGAGTATTTCATATCAGTTTGGGTTGCTGCTATATTTCATACTTTTAGATATTAAAATAGAGCTGAATATATTTATTTGGTCATGATTATACTTCTGTGATAGATTATTAGTATTTTTGTGGTGTTTCCGGGCTATTCTATGTTGTTTACGGGAGCTCGATGAGCATTATTTTTATCCTCCGTTTGGGAGCTGCTGTGTAAATGTTATATAGATCTAAAAATTTCATTTTATAGGCTGTTATGCTGCTCAAATTTTTGTAAAAATGTCCAGTTTTAGATTTATTAATAATAGGTGAAGCTGTGAAGCTTTTGGCACTATTTCTAGCATACCCGATTTGGGGTTTATTGAGAAATTGGTGGATCTTTGAAATGTTGGTTGTTTGATTTTAAAGATCTGATTTGAGGCTTGAAATATCATATAAAATCAAAGAAAGGGACATTTCAGTGGTATCAGAGCTATGATCTTGCCAGCCTGAGGCTTTATAGAAATTTGCATGTCAGTTTTGACAACTACCCAGATCTTGCATGTCATAATTTATGGTTGCATGTTGCTTCTAATCAGTTGTATGATACTTCTAATCATTTTCATATTAGTTCTTGGTGAATTTTGTGGTTGCATGTTGCTTCTAATTAGCTGCATGTCAAAATTTATGGTTGCATGCAACTAAGTGAAAGAGAAAAAAGATATTTGCAATGAGAAAAGAGTAAAAAAAATTTCATCAAACCTCCAGTTGAAAGTAAAAGTACAAAATCCAAGGAAGAGAAAAGTATGGCTGATCCAGATGAGATGGCAAAGAAATTCTTCCAAGACATCCAAAATACTCAGAAGCAAATAGTGGATAGTTTGGTAGAAACTAGAGAGGCTTTACGAATATTGACAGAAAAACTACAAGGAGTTGCATCTATTAATGAGAAAGGGAGCACTTCAGAGGAGCCAAGAAATTTGAAATTCACACCATCTAAATCAACCAAAACTATTTTCTTGTCTGCAGATGAGCCACTAGTGCCAAATCCAGCCATTAATCCCGTGGAAGAGGTTACAGGTAACTTTATTGCATTAAGAGCTACTTACAATGGCTTAGATGATGACTTTCGTAGTTTAGTTCCTTTTAGAGAATATGTGGATATGATGAACACTTTGATGCCCAAGAAAGAGAACAAGAGGGAGCATGACATAAGTGAAAGAGAGCTCAAAAATAAAATAAGCAAGTTTACAGCACCTACTTTTGATGGAACAAATAAAATTTCAGCTAGAGCATGGCTATAAAAATTATAGACTTTCTTCACACTTAACCCCATGAAGGAGAGTGATGATGTTCAATTTGCAAGTCTACACTTGGAAGATGCAACCTATGATTGGTGGTATCATGTAATGACTACTCAAGGTCATGATCAGGTAACTACATTTGATGATTTCAGTCAAACAGTGATAGATAGATTTGACCTCAAGGATGATGAAGAGTACTTTAAAGAATTGTCAAAGTTGAAGCAAACCAAATCAGTTAATGAGTATATAGAAGAGTTTCAAAAAGTGGTTGTTATGGTACCTAATATGAGTGAAAAGAGGATTGTTTATCTCTTTCTTGATGGTTTAGAAGATTCTGTTAAAGGTTTGGTTAAGGCTTTCTCACCCTCAACCTTACAGGAAGCTATCAAAAGAAGCTTGCAACTTGAAACTTGCATGCCTATGAAATTAGTCACTAATCAAAAACCCCCAAATCTTTGGCAACAGAAGGGAAATTTTCAGAAAAAGACTTTCCCAACACTACCACCAACAGATGTGATAAATGTGGCAAAAAAGAAGGTAGATGAAGAGACTAGGAGTGAATTACGAAGGAAAAAGCTTTGTTTTACTTGTAGAGAACCATGGGTTCCAGGACACAGATGTTTGGAAAAGGTCAAGTGCACTATATTGAAGTTGCTTCAAAATCTGATTCAGATGAGCATGAGAAATTTCATGATACTAAGGAGGAGGTAGAAGAAGAGAAAGAAAAAGAAATCAGCAAGGATGGTACTTTAGCAGCATTATCAGGAGTCCCAAGATACCATCCCTTTTGAATTCGAGGGGTACTAGTAGGGAAAAGGTTGATAGTTCTTCTTGATAGTGGGGCAACTCACAATTTTATTGATGAGGGATTTTTCATGAAAAGAGGGCTTAAAGCAGAAGATTTTGAGGGATTCAATGTTACTGTAGCTGATGGATTCACTATGCCTTGCACACGGGTGGTGAAACAACTCAAGCTGACCTTGGGAGATTATGAGTTATGTGATGACTTCTATGTGGTTGGTATTGGGGAGACAGATCTTGTATTGGGTGTTCAATGGTTGCACTCTATTGGAGGCTATTACATGAACCATCAAACTATGGAGTTTAAATTTTATTCTAATGGAAAAGAAGTCATATTGAGAGGCTTATCGAATAGAGCACCTAAGGCAGTCTCTGCAAAGAGGATGCAGAGGACTTTTCGAAGAGGACATGTAGCATGGGCAGTAGGAGTCATAATCCATCCAACAAGCTCTCCAAAGAATCAAGGTAATTTCCATTTTGAAATTCAAAATATTCTTGATAAGCATAGTATAGTTTTCAATGACTTGCCTCCAGAATTACCACCAGATAGAGGTTTTGAGCATGTTATAGAGTTAGAACAGGGTTCCAAACCAGTTATAACAACCCCGTACCACCATCCAAGAGGTTATAAGGAAGAAATTGAAAAAACTATTAAAGAACTCCTGGACATGGAATTCATAAGGCCTAGCTCTAGTCCATTTGCATCATTTGTGGTACTTGTCAAGAAAAAGGATGGTACAATGAGAATGTGTATAGACTACAGGGGTCTAAACAAGAAGACCATAAAAAATAGGTATCCCATGCCACACATAGATGAACTCATTGATGAGTTACATGGTGTTGTATACTTCTCAAAAATTGACTTAAGATCAGGGTACCATCAAATTCGAATGAGGAGTGAAGATGTAGAAAAGACTGCTTTCAAATGTCACTATGGGCACTTTGAATTTCTTGTTATGCCATTTGGCCTCACTAATGCACCTACAACATTCCAATCTTGTATGAATAAGGTATTCAGCCAACGTCTTAGAAAATTTGTTTTGGTATTTTTTGATTATATCTTGATTTACAGTAAAACATGAGAAGAGCATCTAAAGCACATAGACACTATTTTGGGAATCTTGGAGCAGCAATCCTTCTATGCTAAGCTATCTAAATGTGAGTTTGGTTTGATAGAGATCCTATATTTGGGACATATTATAAGTTCTAAAGGAGTATAGGTTGATCAACAAAAAATCCAGGCAATTTTGGATTGGCCTCCACCCACTAATCTTACACAGTTGAGAGCTTTCTTCAGGTTGTGTAGCTACTATAGGAGATTTGCCAAGGGATTTTCTCATATTGCTGCCCCCTTGACTAATTTGACAAAGAAAGGAGCTTTTGTTTGAACAGAAGAGGCACAAAAAACATTTGATAAGCTTAAGGAGGTAATGAGTTCATGCTCGACGCTTGCAATTCCAGATTTCTCTTTACTTTTTGTTGTTGAATGTGATGCTTCTAGAGAAGGTATAGGGGCTGTCCTAACTCAAAGGGGACATCCAATAGCATTTGAGAGTAGAAAATTAAATCAATTAGAGAAAGGTTGCTCCATCTATGATAAGGAAATGTTGGCAATCATGCATGCACTTCATAAGTTTAGACAATATTTGGTATGTGAGAGATTCATTGTAAAGATAGACCATAATAGCCTCAGGTTCTTCTTTAACCAAAGGGATTTGAATGATCATCAACAAAAATGGGTAAGAAAATTGCAAGCTTATGATTTTGATATTGAATATATGAAAGGAAAGAATAATGTGGTTGTTGATGCTCTCTTAAGAAAGCCCACTTTGTGTTTCTTAACATCTATCTCTGCTGATTGGAAAGTCTCCATAATTTCAGAGTATGCTAAAGATTCATTTGCCACCAAGATTTTGGATAAGTTAGTGGATGATAATAGGTACAAGGTTGTTGATGAATTGATTTATTACAAGAATAGGATCTTTTTAGTGCCAGGATCAAAAACTAAGGAGAGGATATTGAGGGCCTTTCATGACACACCTTTGGCTGGTCATCAGGGATACTTCAAGACATATAGGCAAATTCGAGAGCGGTTTTCATGGAAGGGTATGAAGGAGGATGTCCTTAAACACATTAAGGAATGTATGGTATGCCAACAAAGAAAGAGTGAGAAATTTTTTCCTGCAGGGTTGTTGTAGCCACTTCCTATTCCTAAACAAAAATGAGAAAGTATTTCCATGGACTTCACCACTGGGTTGCCCAAGGTTCAAGGTAAGGATTGCATATATGTGGTGGTAGATAGACTAACTAAGTATGCACATTTCTTTCCTATCACATCTGATTTCAAGGCATCACAAGTGGCTGAATTGTTCTTCAAGGAAATTTTTAGATTACATGGCTTGCCTAGAAATATTGTTAGTGACTGGGATAGTAGATTCCTTAGCTCTTTTTGGAAGGAGCTCTTTCATTTGGCAGGAATTAAACTCACTCCTAGTACTAGCTATCACCCTCAAACAGATGGACAAATAGAGATAGTTAATAAATGGATAGAGGGATATTTGAGGAACTATATTTCAAATCAACAACATGCTTGGGTGAAATGGTTACACCTAGGGGAGTATTGTTACAATACATCTCATCACATGTCTATTGGTATGCCTCCTTTTTATGCTCTTTATGGTTATGATGCCCTTTCCTTTGTTGATCTAATACTTTCCAATATCAGAGTACCTGCAGCAAGTGATTTCGTCAATCAAAGCCAAGACATAATAAGGTCTCTCAAGGATAATCTACAACATGCACAAAACCAACAAAAGTTATATGCTGATAGGAAAAGGATTGAAAGATCTTTTGAGGTGAGAGATTTGGTATTTTTTAGGTTGCAGCCATATAAGCAAAGCACCTTGAAGAGGAGTGTGGCAGAGAAACTCAAGCCAAGGTTCTATGGGCCTTATAAGATCATCAAGAAAGTAGGAGAGGTAGCTTATGAATTGGAGCTCCCACCAAACAAAAAAATACATAATATTTTCCATGTACCTTGCCTGAAGAAGGTTCTAGGCCAGCAAACCATAGTATCTACAGAATTACCACCTCTTGATGATGAAGGAAAATTAGTTTTGATACCAGAAGAGATTTTGGATACAAGAGAGAAAAGATTGAGAAACAGGAGCGTCATAGAGCATTTGGTCAAATGGAAAGGATTACCACTAGAGGATGCAACTTGGGAAGGAGCACATATTCTTGAGAATTCCAACCTTCATTTCTTGAGGACAAGCAATATTTGGGAGGGGAGGACTTGTCATGTCCCCTTTTCAAATAATTAAAAATAATAAACTTTGCTAAGGTAGGTAGGCTCCAAAAAGGTGAAGTTTCGAAAAAAGGGGCTAATCTTTGGAAACCAATGGACTAATAAATAAAAATTATTATTAAATTATATTTTATTAACCCCTCTTGGACGTAAGTTAGGGTTATGCCCTCTTTTAAGGGGTTTGGAGGCATTTTGGGCTCAATTCCAAAACTTGATTTTTGCTCATTTCTTTGTTATTCTTCAGAGGCTGCCAAACCTGTGGAGAAGGAGACCCAAGAATGGGAGTTTGTAGGTTTTTAGGAAGGCTAAGTATGGGAGTTTGAAGCCATTCCATGTGCATTCTCATGCAGAGTTTTTCTTTGTGCTGAACAGTGCAGATTTGTAGTTTTTCGGGTGTGTTTTTTGTAAGAGTTTGGTGTTTCCGGTTGACTATTTCATATAAGTTTTGGTTGCTGCTGTATTTTAGACTTTTAGATGTTAAAATAGAGCTGAATATATGTATTTGTTCATGATTATACTTCTTTGATAGATTATTAGTGTTTTTGTGGTGTTTCTGGGCTATTCTATGTTGTTTTCAGGAGCCTGATGAGCATTGGTTTTTGCCTCCATTTGGGAGCTATTTTGTAAATTTTATATAGACCTAAAAATTTTATTTTATAGGCTATTGTGCTGCTCAAATTTCTGGAAAAATTTCCACTTTCAGATTTATTAATAATAGGTGAAGCTGTGAAGCTTTTGACACTATTTCTGGCATACCTGATTTGGGGTTTATTGAGAAATTGGTGGATCTTTGAAATGTTGGTTGGTTGATTTTAAAGATCTGATTTGAGGCTTGAAATATCATATAAAATTAGAGAAAGGGACATTTCATTTATGTGGCTACATATTGACCCTATGCAATGTATACAACAAGTGGGAGATTGTTGAGATAATGGGTGTTGCACACATTGCATAATATTGTTATATTTTATTATTTTATTTTATTATGTAATGTTTCACCTAGATGGATGTGCAACATGTAAAGATTCCCATGGGATATACTTGATGAGTTTTATTGTAACATTGTGAAAATATTTCATGTAATTATTTAATATTGGAGAAAAGAATTAAATGCCCAATATTAAATGTGGGGTCAGTGGGTTAGGTAGCACATGGTTTATGTAATACCACTTAGTGGTTTTGTGGGACTTGCTACTATATAAGTAGCCACAAGGGTAGTTGTTGTAAAGTAAGAGTGAGAAAGGCAAGAGTTGAGTGGGACAAGGCTTGACAGGTTAGCCAAGGGAACATTTGTGAAGGTTAGAAGCATGACATGAGATGGGTGGATTCATGTTTGTTCACATAGTTTGCTTGGTTGTGGCTAGGCCATGAAGGCTTCCATGGTTGTATGGCAATGGTATTTTTTGCTGAATAATACATGGTGATGGATGCTTTTGGGGGCTAGGTTTTTCCCTCAATGAGGGTTTCTCAGGGTATATCTTATGTCACAATTTTGTGGGTATGTTATCTATTCTCTTGCATGTGGATTTTAATTCCATGTTTATTTCAGATCTATTATGGGTTATATGGAAATGGTTATATTCTTTATTGCCAAGTTTTCTTACAATTATAGTAACTTCTAGAATTCATTTTGGAAGACCAAAATATTTGACTGATATTGATACTAAAATTTTGAAATCAGTGCTCGACAAGACTACCAAGCGTACTTGTCAAAGATAAGTTAAATATATGTGGAGATTATTATTTGAAGAATTAAATACGATAAGGTAATGCTAATTATTTGTTGAAATGATGAGAAATTTGAAATTTAGACCCATTATAAAGATTCTTGGGCTAAGAATGATGGATGATTCAAATGAAAAAATTATTGTAAAGAATCTAATGATTGCATATGAAAAAGTGAGTTCTAAATCACATGCCAAAGATAGTAATATCACAAGACATATACTTACATCAATAATAGTAAATATCTAAATGAAGAAAGATCGACTCCTGAGAAAGACAATCAAAATATTGAAAATTGATAGAGGTACTTTAAGGAGAGCCATGGTAAGGTGTGAGAGAGTAGAAGATCCAACAAAAAATGAGTTATGCATAATTAGTAGTAGACTACCATGAAAGGATAAATAAACTAGTGAAGCTTATAAATAATTGATTGAAGATTTTTGGATAAATAACACACATATTTCTCCTAATCAAAGAGATGTTGTAAGAAGAAGGATTGGTAGCTAAAATCACGATCCACATGCGAAACATTTTTTGGATTCAACTCAGACATAATTTTTTCAAAATTTATTGGTATGTATCCTCAAACTCAAATAAATCAAAGATTTTTTGAGATTGGTAAACCTTTTTATGTGAAGATAAATCACACACACACAACTTTTTGTAGAATATATATTGTATTTTCTAACCATTTTGATGTTTTTAGGCATATATGTGTGTTTTTACATTCTATGTTTCTTTTGCAAGATTGTGACATAAATGAGCCACCTAGATCTTCAAGGAAATTCATATCCAATATTTAATATGAAATAGAGGATGGGAAACAATTATACAAGTTGTCATGCTTGGATAGTACATGCTTATTTTGTGATTCTTTGCAAATTTTATCAACTTGTGAACATATGGATAGTACACATGCAATTGGAAATCAAATAGTAAATTAAAAAATATATAAGATAGTGAGATATGCTCTAAAACATGGGAAATAGGGTAAAAGATGAGATTTAGTATTTGAAAAAATTTGAGTGTATGAGTTCATGAAGAGTTTTCATGAAAATATTATTTACGAGTATGCAAAGCATACACATAGAGCTTGGTGATTAGATTTGTAATTCAAGTTGTGCAAAGATACATTTCCACTAGATACCATTGTTTCAGTTGTAGAATTCATAGAGAACTACACACTACAACCACAAAATGGGGTGCAAGAAAAGTGTTATACTTCTCAACAGGTTTCCATATTTGTTCACATAACATTCATGCATTCACCTACAAGTACAGAGGATGACAAGAAGATATTGAGGGAGTGTATCATTTTTACATCATTGATGATCAATCACATTCTACAGAGTTTGTACATGGTTGTTTTCAACTTTTTTTATAAAGATTTGGCTAACAGGGGCATACCATATTACCACCACATTATTTAGTTAGAGTGGGAACTAAATAGTAGCTGAAGGGTGAGTTTCCTGGGTATGTCAACTAAATACCGAATGTGAGGCTATTTACAATAGGATTGTAGTAGAGTTGCAAGTTTGTGAGAAGGGCTAGTAGATGAGGCTTGGGAAACAAGGATAAATCTTACTTGGAGGCTTCTACTAGAGTGTGGAGTTGTACTATCTAGTGTTTATGTTGTGATGTCAAAGAATCCTAGGCTTGCTTGCAATCTTACATGTTGGGGGTATTTTGGCTAGGAGTTGTGGACTCAGTCACCAAACAATGGTGCTCAGTCATTGTTGGGTATAGTTTTGGATGAGGATCTTAGTCATTGTTGGAGCTTGGTATCCTTTTTTTTTCTTAGCATGTGTTGGTTGCTTGAAAGTTCTTGAGAGTTTTTTGATAGTTGGTAGTGTGTTGGTGCTGATTGGAGTTCTTGTGCTTTTTCTCGATCAGGTTGAAGAATTTAATGCATGTAGTTGTGATCATGATGTAGATTGATCAAGGAGTTTGTGTAGACCTATTTGGGTCTTGGTTGTCTCTCCTATGTGCATTTAATTTTTTTTGTAAGCCTTTTAAGGTGTTTTGGTATTCAGTATCTTTTGTAGGCCAACTTGTGGCTCAACATATATTTAATGTTAGAATTTAATTGAATTGGGCTGACTTGTGGCTTAGTTGGGTATAAGTAGGGGGTTATTTTGAGTCTTTAGGCATTATTACCATCTAGCTTGGAGAAGGGGATGAAGTGTAGGAGTGAAATTTGAAGGGCCAGTAGCTGAGGCTTGGAAAACTAGGAGATTTCTTGGTAGGCTTGTGAGCACAAGTTAAGATTTCCTTAGAGGCTTCTTCCAAAGTGTAGATCTAGACGAGCCAAGATTAGTGTTTGGTTTGGATCTTAAGGGATCTTGCAAAACTATTTGTGTAATTGATGTTGTATTTGTTTGTAATTGGTAAGGTATACAACCTAGCACATTGCATGTAAACAGTTGATTTATGAATAAAGAGATGTGATTTGGTATCAGATCTTGCTTTGTTTTGTGTTTCTATTGTGTGGTTATTTGTTGAGAGCTAGGACATATCCTTTGTGGATTCTCCTACCTTGTACTATATCAAGTTGGATCTTGAGGGATCTTGCAGAACTATTATTGTAATTTCTATTATATTTGGTCGTCACCGAGAAGGCCTTACAACTCAACACATTGCATATAATCAGTTATTTTATGAATAAAGAGTTTTGAATTGGTATCATATCTTCCATTGTTTTGTTTTTTCCTTTGTGGTTATTTGTTGGAGGCTAGGACATCTCCTTTGGGGATTCTCCTACCTTGTATTATGTCAAAATATCTCAAAGTTGAACCATTGGAAAATTCTATAAACCTAGGAAATTTTAGTGAATTCATAGACCTTTCTAATGCACTAGGTTTCAAGATAAATGTAACTTATGTTACATGAAACTAAATTCCCTAGCAAGAAAAACCTAGAAAATTAATTACTTTTTATAATATTTTACACTACACACTCATTTTAATGATTGAAGGATGTTTTTGATGGAATGCAATGGATGAATAGTGGCGAGGGTAAGTTATATAAACCTCTTGATTTCAAAATAGATTACTTGATAGATAATACAAACTCTAATCACAAACATTTAGATATATTATAAATTATTAAATAGTTAGGATATATGTTAATCTATGTTGATTTAAGTTATCCATGATTAGTTCTTAAACTAAATGTTATTTATAGTCAAATGAAAGTGGGTAAGGAAGTAGTAGTACTTTAACCATTGTTGCATGTTTTAGAGATGGGTCACTATCAAGGATCATATGAAGATAGTCCTAATGTATGTAGGACAATGAATAGGGAATCAGATTATTGAATCATGGTTGATTAGACAAATATTATACTAATGAGTTACATGTGTAAATAGGTTTGAAAATAAAAAAATAGGGACTAATGATGGTATTGTAATTAAAGGAGGAAGTCAAAAAGATATGGATTAAATGTATGAAGGTAAGGCATTACTGGTAAGTTTGTAGATCTTGTGGTAAAGTGTCAAGTTTAATGATAACCTTGAAGAGATGGTATTGCAACCTATTTGAGGGATGTACATGACCTTGAATGTATGAAATAAGTGTTGTAATTATTTTTTGATAGAAAGTTGGTATCTTGGTAAAAGAGTACAAATGGATGACAACTTAATTATTAAAATATGGTGAAATACACCTCTAACATACTATCAATATGATGGAATGAAGGGTTAGATTAAAGATGGACCTAGAAGTGTTTTTTCTTAAAGATTATCTACATTAAATTAGTATCAGATCTAGAAGATAGTAAAAGTGTGAGTAGTGGAAACTCACACTAGGACCTAGGCCAAGAGGCTTTTGTATTTTTGATAATAAGTTTTTGGTTGAAATTTATTGTCCATCTAGATTTTAAAAAAAGGAAGAAAAGGAATTTCTTCTAGGGCCACAAGGATTGTACATTATTTTCGAAGATATTAGGGAGAGGGAAGGAGGATGAGTCCAAGGTTTGTAATTAGAAGCTGGTGAGCTAAAGAAATAAAGAAGAGGCAGACTTTTTTGGTAGTGGGTCAACATCCCTCGCATGGTTTGTGACATGGCTTAACTACCTCCTATGGTTCTATAAGACAATTGGTTGTATCAGGCATTGATCTTTTGGTGCAATGACAACTCTGGCTTTTCTAACAATTGGTATTAGAGCTTGGTCATAGGTTTGAATCCCATAGGCCATGATGAGTGACGCTGGGAGGGGGATTGTTGGTAGTGGGCCAGCATCTCTCATAAGGTTCGCGATATGTCTTAATGCCCTCCTATGGTTCTATAAGACTATGGGTTATATCGGGCATTGACAAGTCGATCTTTTGGTGCAACGACAACTCTAGCCTTTCTAACAAACTTGTGATTGGAAAAGCACCATGTATAGTAGCCATTTAAAACTCATTCATAGGAGTAACTGAATGATGAACTGATAGTAAAGTTGTTAGGTTAATAAAGAGATAAATAATACAAGAGAAACGAAGAGGAAAAGTTAAATGAATAAAAATATGTTTTTATTGAAAAAAAATTTGCAGATTATGTCATCCATGTTTCAAAGAGGCTTGGAAACTTTCCAAGGTTAGAAGTATGGTGTAGGAGCTCCTAACACCATAGAGGATTAGGAGGTCAAGGGATCATGCCAAGATCTTGTTAAAGTGGGTTTTCCATTGCACCAAAAGGTCAATCTATCAATGCCTGATACAACCACTCAACTTATAGTACATAGGAGGCGGTTAAGCCCTTGTCACAAATCCCAAGGGGAGTGCTAAAAAAAATTCTAACAATCTCCCCCTTAGCTTTACTCGAGGGTTTGAGGATTCAAGCTTGTGACCAAGCTCTAATATCACTTGTTAGAGTGGGCTTTCCATTGCACCAAAAGATTGATTTCTCAATATTTGATACAACCACTCAACTTATAGTACATAGGAGGCAGTTAAGCCCTTGTCATGAATCATGAGGGGAGCATTGAACAAATTTCCAATAGATCTATGTGAACCTTTAAGGTAATAATATGTCATTATGAATCATATGAAATCAATATATACAATTTTTGGCAAACATATTTTCCCTTTGTCAAATTTATTCACTATCTCTGTCATGTTCTTAAGAAACAAATCCTTAGATGATAATTGGGTAAAGATTAATTTTGTGTCCCTTTGAATTTTGAATAAGGTAAAACTCCCTCATTGGGTGTTGAATGAATTATCCCTAATTACTAAAACATACATGCTTTTAACTAGAAATAACATAAGGAAACATTCATCTATTCAACAATATGCAATGAATACAAAAATTAGATAAGTATAACATAACCACAAGAAAATTATATTTTTTTCACACAACCATATTAAGAGATGTTTATTGATTATTAATAATGTATATCATTCCATATAAGCTTGAAATTGAACTAGTTTATTAAGAAGAATTAGTCATTCACAAAGAAATAATCACCCCACAAGTTTAAACACACAGATATAAATTCTTTTAATAGACCAAACATGTTTCTCTTCATAAAAAGATATCTATTTCAATCTTATATTTAGAAAACACATATCAAAATAAATTATATCAATAGTTTTCAAAAAAAATATTTTGAACCCTTCATATCTCCTTGCTTCCTATTGGGACTCAAAATTGAACATTGATTTTGAGTACCATTTTGAAATTGAGTCTAATTAAGTCACTATAAGAACTTTTCATGCATATGTACCCAACTATCAATTTGAGGCCTATGGTGTGTTTCATGTGTTTAACACCTTCTAATAAGTACATACATGTGTCCCATAATGATAAGTTGTCATTCCAGACTATTCTGTGAAGTGTCTTTTTGAGCATTGATCAAACTTGCATTTTTCCCTAAGTGTCAAATAGTGACAGGAAGGCTAGTTTGCAATTGAATATCTTGCACCTGATAAATTTTAATTACTAGCCACTTTGAAAGTGTTTAGTAAGCATATTAGAGAACTTATGTTTCATATTTTAAATCATTCTGATGTATTTTGACTAGGTTTTAAATTTCTCAAAGTTTGTTGTTTATTGTTGTCATGCTGATGCATATTGTTTAAAATTCTGGGAAGCCATGTTTGACTAGTTATAAGTTTGACCCAATTGACCTTATTGATAAATTAATATTTGAGTTGCATTCTAGTTGTAAGCTTTTAGTCTCATATACCCTCATTGTGGTCTTTTGTTGGACATTAATAATATTATCTTATCTTATCTTATCTATGGGTTAGAGAAATGATATGTTCCATATTTGAGCCTAAAACGAATCTATTTGAATAGTTTTCAAACATGATTCTAAATGCAATTTCTAAAATTTTACTAGTATCTAAAAGTGCATATTGATCAGAAGGTCTATTTGGGATGTTATAACTTTAAAGACATGATAGATGAGACCAAATAAGTTTCACCACAGTGGTCTAGATTGAAGATACTATAAGTGTGCAAGTTTTCAAATCTTGATGAACCCATTCGCATACTTTCCTAAGACTATTTCATATGCAAAAATTATTATTTTGACAAATTGTTCAATCCTGCATTTCCCAAAGGCCAACTTTGAATGCTTGTCATATTTTCCCAATTATTCATCATGAGTCTAAATCATAGACTTATACTCTTCATGTGATAGTAAACCAATGCCCCAAATTTTAGGCCCTCAAGTGATCATATGACCTATTTTTCAAAGCCAACACTAACTGCACTTTTATGTTTTGTAACATGGTTATAGGCCAATTTGGAAGAGGCAACTTGGTCAGTCAATATCTTTCGACTAAATGATTGTCACAATGTGAGAATTTGACGACTGAAAGAACATGGACTAGAGAACATGAGTACAAAGTTTCAGGACTTGGTCAGGTATTTTAGTTAGTTTTTAAGGCCAATAAGAGGACCCCTTGGCATAGAATTGGCATTTCTCAAAAGGGGTAAGGAATGAATTTAAGTGTTCGGTTAGTGATTTGAATTCAATTCAATCAACAAGAAGATGGTTTTTAAGGCATAATTTTGAGAAGCCGAGTGTTTAAAATGCAAAAAAAAATTGAGCCAGACCCACTTTGGGGCCCAACTGATCTTACTAGATTGATAAGAATTGCTGGGGCTTGAAGATGTCTTAAGAGACTATAAATGATTTGATATGTGAGATCCAATGTACCCATATCATCAAGCATAACAAAGTAGATGTGTGGGTTATACACAAAATGAACAAGTAAAGAAGGGCATCTCAACATACCCAAAGAGATGCAAAATGTGCTTGCAGGGAAATGAGCTAACAAATGGACTGTTTTTACTGTTGCCTTGGCTTTGTGCACAATCTAACATATGAATTGGAATATATGATCAGTTGAGTTCTAATTTGAGGATGGGAGAGGTTAAAAGTTGCATGCTCAATTGCCCGATGTCCAATTAGTTTAATCTGAATTGTACATTGTGGGGAGATGTTGCAATATCTCACATGAATATAAGTAAAAGGATTGTTCTATTTATATTCACAAAGGTTCATGAATAAGAGCAATGCATGTAAAATTTTAAGACCACTAGAGCATCTAGAGGAGCACTTTGATTGAAATTTCAACAGTGTGATTACTTTACTGGGGAGGACCATTAGAATTACAGAGATATATCAATATTGTTTTCAATCTAGTTGAGTATTTCAAATTTTCCAGTCAATTCAATACCCCGACCATAAGACTGGGATATCGGTATACAATAACAGGTTATATCTACATCTCCTCTGAGGCTGTGGTATAAAATATATCAAAACTTTAATTTGATGTGTTGGAGTTTTGTCTTAGAAATTGCAAATTTGTTTTCCAATACCCACGTTTCTATAAACTAGCAGAAGCATTAACCATTTACAGAATTTCCAAGAAACTAATGGACTGTTTCAAATCTCTGCATAGTTCGTTGGAAAAAATGCGGAGCTTACTCCTTATAAGGCACGCAGATATATGATAGGGATCGATCTATCATTCTCATTGCAAATTGGAGGTGTTGTTATTAGTGTAAAAGTCGCAGTCTGGAGATAAATCAGGTGATATCTTATTGCTAGTCTCAAATGGACCATTCAACTTGATTTAGCAGGTATACTTTGCATCATGAGATAATATATAAGAAGACCCGAGGGAAGGATTTGATTGGAAAAGAACATTCAAAGTCGAATGAGGACGAATTCTAATTCACCATCAGTTCATACTGAAGGCGTGCATGGAGGAGTTGGGAAGTCGTTTTGGCATAGCATGCAATAGGGTCTTCACCTTGATTGGACGTCATCCCTATTAATGCAACGCATGAATTTATTTTCCCATATAGATATGGCTCCGCTACAGGGACTAGAACTAAGGGCTCTGCCGCTGAATCTAGGCATATGAATTGAAGCTTCCAACACAAGATCTTGTTCCTACACAAAACAGAGCATAAGAGGCATAAGTAGCTGCGCCAGGACTAGCGGGTTACCTATAATCTATTTCAGTTTCTTACCTGCTGAGGCAAAGGCAGTAAATGATCCCATAGATTCACCAGCGGCAACAAAGACAGAGAGAAAGGAAGCAAGGGAAGTCAAGATGGCATCCCTTCTAGTTTGATATTTAGTTGTAAAGCTGCCAGCAGATCCAAATTGAATACCTCCATCTCGTCCAATTGCAGTGCTAGTGTTAGATCCTATTGTATCGAGGAGCTGATGGAGAACAATATAGAGGCGTTGAAAAGACCGACTGGACACTATGAAGGAGAGAGCTTCACTTGTTGAACATTTGCTTAGCTAGTGAAGATAACCATGAAGTTGCGAGGCAGTTTGTATGGGCTTGAGACTAAGCGCTAGCAGAGATGTCACGACTAATACGGTTACTGTGTAGTTAAGGGAAATGGTGGAGAGGGCAGTTAGCACAGGATCTCTGCGGTTTGTTCCTGTTTAAAGATGAAGATCATGAAGGCACGAAATGGTGACATGTGCCACGTGGGTCTCGCACTACGATGACAGGGCAGACAGGTGGCAGAAATAAGAGAATGATGCAGATTTAAGAGCTAATCAACATGTGACATGTGGCAGCGACTTGGAAATGAGGTGGAAGATCTGTCCAATCCATAGATGACATATGGCGCTAACTAAGCAGTTGACTAAGGTTTGACCAGATCAGTGAAAAGGAGGGAAAAGCATGTTTGGCTTGCAAATGTAAAGTTTAATATTTTCTCATAGGTTTAATGTGCACATCTCGAGGAAAGTTTTGAATAAAATTGCAGTAAAAATATAAAATTCAAGTTATATCAAATTTTCAAAATATTTTCAAGGGGCTTGCTCATCCTCAAGGCTTGTAATTTCAAATGTATGCCCATGGCATCATTTTTCTCCAAAATACCAAGTATTATATATCGTTGGAAAGGTGAGAGAATGAGCTTTTCATTTTTGTAGTCAGAATGTGTGCAGTTATAACCAGGCAAAAATTATTAGCAGATTTGTAAAACATGTCGCATTCTTAAACAAATTGTTTTGTCTTTGCCTTGAAGCATCAAATTCTGTTCTAAGAACAAACCATCAAATGGGTTGTCTCCAGATTTAGTAGAGATATCTCTAGCAATTATACCTTACTTTTACATGCATTTTATGGGGATTTTGGTGGGGTTTTTAGCACATATATGATATTCTCTACTAGAGGGATTTTCTCATCACTCTAGAGGTATTTTGATTAGTTTGATAGATCAGATGAAGGGAATCTGATTTTCAGTTGGAATTTGGAAGAGGAGAGATGTTTTGCAAGCAACAAGTGGAAGATTTGCTCACCACTCTAGAGTTTTCTTACTGGATATAGCATATATGTTTCCATAAATTGCAACCTCATAGTATCCCCTTAGCCAAAACTCCAACAATCTTCTCCTTTGGCATTGATGGAAACATATGGGAAAATTAGCTACGTTTGGAAAATTTCAAATTTACAAAATGGGAAGTTCTTCTCATGGCCATATAAAATTGGCAAAATATGGATCATTTCTATTTTTATACCATCTTTTACATATTGCATACATTTTCCTTCTTGCGTTATATTTCCTATTACAATATATAGTATTCCTACTTACAATATACAATTTTCTATGGTACTACTCCCCCTTTGACATCAATTACAAGTGTCAAAAATTAATTAAAAGCCAAAATTATGGAATTCTATCTTTTTGTTTTGAAGTTGACTAGTTTGATAGGCATGTGATGCAATCTGCAAAGTTTATCTTCAAATTTGTGAACTTCTTCTACCATGTATCTTGGACTACCTCAAATATGTTGATTAATGCACATAGCCCATAGGATTCTATCTTCAGTGCATTCACATATGAATATACATAATTTTCATATGATGCCTTGGCTTTAAGGCATTCATCTAGCTACTTCTAAAGATGACTTATTTTCAAATTGAGGTGTTTCCTCAACAATGAGAATCTCTTCATTATTTTAACCCTTGTTATTTCTAACAAGCTAATATCATCATTTACCTTTCCAATTCTACTTTCCAAATCTTTAATCTACACATTAGGTGATTGTAGCTCATTCATAATATTTCGCAACTCTTCTTGTTTTCCCTTTAGATCTTCTATGATGTCTTTGATGAAATTATGTGATAAGGCACATTGTCCATATAAATTGTTTCCATATGTCAGAAACCTTATTAACTGTTTGATACAAGAGTGAAGATTTACTAGACCCCCTCTAATATTATCGTATAATACGCTAAAGAGCTTTGCATCATCACTAACTTGTTCTTTTGCTAGTGCAACTTTTAAGAGAGTAGTAAATTGATTGTCAAATACATTTATTACCTCTTGTCCTCTTTTCTCTAGGTTTGGTTCACTAATCTTGAGAGAAATAATGTTTTGCAACTTATTAGTTACCTTCGCAAGTGTTTCTTGAGTTCTCTCAATACCCTTACTTTTATCAATGATTTTGCTTGTGGAAAATATTGATATTTGACTAAACAATTTAATCTATGCATCTCTGTGGCTGTCAAAGCTGTATTTCTCATCATATTTTCCTAGAATGAGTCCAATGGTGACTTGGATGAGTTGGGTTCTCTTTATTATGGTCCTTGGTGTGACCAATTGTAGTTGTAAATTTTGAGTGTCATCATGCTCTTTGGTCTGCCCTCTTTCGCATCTCACAGTCTTCTCTTTCTCTCTCTTTTTCTTTGTCTTCTTGTGAAGTTTCAATTTTCTACTTAACCTTTGAAACATATTTGTTCTATTGATATTCTACAATGTCCTAGGTCCTTGTATTTTCCTCTTGCCTCTCCTCTTCACTTCCTTCTTCTTCTTCTTTCATTTCTTCTTTATTTTCTTCTTTGTTACCCATTTTCATTTCTTCTCTTTCTTTAATTTTTATTTCTTCTTCTTCTTCTGAACTTGATCTAGAGTAGTCTACAATATTCTCAACTAACAAATTCGAAGATTCAACTCAGATTGAGTTTGAAAAAGGTTTATTGAAAAATTTGCAAAAGAGGCCTTTGCATGCGTCAACTATGATGAATGCTCCCCATATCATCAAGTTTCATTCCTCTTGATAAATAAACCTATGCATATATAAGCTTTTATATATTTTTTTAGGTTCGGTTTATTTATTTAGAGCTTGTTGCTCCTTTTTGCTCTTTAATTTTTATTTCTTCTTCTTCTTCTGAACTTGATCTAGAGTAGTCTACAATATTCTCAACTACCAAATTCGAAGATTCAACTCAGATTGAGTTTGAAAAAGGTTTATTGAAAAATTTGCAAAAGAGGCCTTTGCATGTGTCAACTATGATGAATGCTCCCCATATCATCAAGTTTCATTCCTCTTGATAAATAAACCTATGTATATATAAGCTTTTATATATTTTTTAGGTTCGGTTTATTTATTTAGAGCTTGTTGCTCCTTGGCTTATTTTCGTTTATGATTTAGTTCCTTATATATATATATATATATATATATATATATATATATATATATATATATATATATATATATATATATATATATATATATATATATATATATATATATATATATATATATATATATATATAAGTGCATAGGTTTATTTATATACTCTTATATATATTTATTATCATAATTGTGTGTTCAATCTTCTTTAACATTGATCCTTCTTATTTAATTATTCTTCAGCTTTTCTATTATCTAATTGATCCTTTTTTACTCTTTATCTTAAATTTAATGGTATTGCATTTGCCTCTTTCTTGTTGCTTATTCTTTTCCTTTTCTCTTTTTGGTTGTGTCTTTATTGTTGGTCTTCTTGGTTTTTGTGCCCTTCCTTCCCCCTCCTTTTAGGACTGCTTGAGGTTTCCAAGTTTGCATAATTCATATTCTGGTATTCTCTCATCCTAATGATGGATCATGTAGTATGATCCGAAAAGTTGATGCTAAAAAAAATTCACACAATCTAATCTAGAAATGTTGCTCTCATTAATTGTCTAAGTATGAATTTGGTATACAACAATGTATTATTTTTTTTGTAACTTGTTACTAATGTCATGTTATGACTAGCGAAGTTAGATAGAGATCATATACATGTTGATGATTATCTATATGACCTTGAAAGTCAGTACGAACTATATAAAATAGAGATATTCATGTTTTAAGAAAAACAAGACAATGAAATTAAATGAAAGGAATTATTTTGTTTACAAAATAATTACTTGTCCAATTAGGGCTAACATCCTAGATATTTATTCTAAGTTGGACAAGTGTCTTGTGGTCTTAGCTGAACTAGGAGCAATTTGTGTAAAGGCATGGTATTTATGCAAAGGACATCTTGCAAATTCAAGTGTGTTATCTTGGAGAAATTGTGTTGAGCAATTGTATGCAGACTTTTGTGAAAGCGCTATATGAAAAGTTTTGTAAAGCTATTTATGTGATCTGGGATTGACTTGAAGATCAGACATTAGTCAAGGAATAAGTTATAGTACCTACATTCTAGAAGTTTGATTACTTGTTTGGGCAGTGAGCTCTCCTTGTAATTGGAAGTGCATGTTTGGGCAGTGGGCTCATCTTGCATCTACTATACTACAACTCCTAAAAGGGTTGGCACAACTCCTAAATGGGTTGGAATCTCCTAATAGGGATTCAAAGTCTACTAACAGGGATTCTCTATACTGAATTTACTCATTAACTCCTAATAGGGTCCAACCTCTAATAAGGAACTTATATATTAGTATATTATCTAGTGGGTATCATCCCCACTAGGGTTGTCCCTCGGCCAAGGTTTTCCTAGTTAATAAAATATGGTGTTATGAGTTATCTTTGTGCATGATTACTATTACTATTCAATATTACTTTATTACTTTGTTATGTATGGTGTACAGTAATAAATAATATCTAGTTGGCAACCAAAGTTTGTTTATTACTGATTCTTGAGTATGATCCCTATAGATAAGGAATAATTGATAAAGAACCTTGAAGAGGCACTTGAACAAATTGATCTCCTTACTAAAGAAAGAGATAAGCTGAAGGACATATATGAAAACTACAAAGTATACATTAGACAACTGAAGGAAACAATTGAACTTCTCAAATCCAAGCTTGAATCTATTAAATCTAAAACTAGTGATGATTATTCGAAGTTGAAGACAAAGTGTAATATCTTGAAGCATGAATTGAAGATTATGAATTTGAAGTTAACTTTGAGGAATGATCTTAGCAAAATTGAATCTGATTTAAAAACTAAGAATGTAGATCTTAGAGAAAGTCTAGCTAAGAAGACATCTAAGTTTGAAACATTGAAAGAAGATCATGAAGAACTTCATAAGTACAATACCATTATGAAAGGAGAATTAACTCAGTGCAAGTAACAACTTGAGAAGCTTTATTCTAATAGAGAAAATCTTTATGATTCAATGTCAATACAAAGACCTACTTATGATAAGAATAGTCTTGATTATCTATTTAACATGTTTGCAAAGAAACCTGAGATTAGACTAGATCCAAAAGAAAAAGAAAAATCTAATGATAAGATTGAATCAAGCTAGACCTCTGATAAACCTAAAATAGTTGGACAAGACAAGGAAGTTGAGATTTTGGATGAGCCAAAGTAAGTGAAATCTCCTAAGGAAACTACATATAAATTTAGAGGTAAGTTTTTTTAATGTAGGTCATATGAAAAGAGATTGTAAAAATAAGTCATTTAATCCTATTATGTACTTTTATTGTCATAATTGCCATGGTACAAGTCATAAAAGAATTGATTGTAGGAAACCTAAAATATGATAATAATAGAAGGAATAGTAGAATGTCTAGGAATACTAACCCTATAGATAGAAGAAGAGCTAAAGAAAGGACATCAAGAGAAGGAAGACCTTCTGAAGAAAGAAGATAGTTCATGTGTAAGTGTGACAACTTTGGACATGTAGCTTGGAACTGTCATGCACTTGATGATCTGTAAAATCCTAGAAGCAAAACACCAGTATGTTAGCTATGCAACAACTTTGGACATACAACAAAGTATTGTAGAATGGATAGAAACTTAGAAGATAGAAGGAACAATGGAAGAAACTTTGGAACTAGAAGAAAAGATGGAAGGAACATTGGAAATGACACAAGGAACCATGAGATGAACTCTAGAACTAAGAAAGATAATGAGGAACAAAGAAATGTAGTTAGTGAACTTCAAGAAGAACCCAATGAGGCATTTCTAAAAGGGTTGGACATCTCAAAAGAAAATCTAGAAGATGATGAGACACAGAGATCGAAGTTAGTTATCGAGTTTGAATCAATTAAGTTGAATTAAGCTTGTTCACAACACTAGAATTTGAAAGCTTCATTTAGAGATTGACTTATGGTTAGTGAAGTTGGGAAAAGGTGTATCAAGATAAGTTTAGATGGTGCCTAAACTTGCTTGTCATTTGGAGCTTATCTAAACTAGTTATGAAGGAATTGAGAGTTACTATTATTACAAAGAAAGTTAATTATGTAGAAAAAGATGAAAACTATGTTTTTGTAGAGAATTTCATGAAGCAAATTTTTGAGGAGAATTTTCATGGTGGGAGGAAGCTATAGTAAAGTTTGGGTAGCGTTTGAAGATCAAATAGAAGATCTTGAGTAGTTATTTGATTTCAAAATATGATTAACAACTTTTCAGGTTTGCAAAGTACACAATTAATGCAAGTCCAAGTTGATGGAATAAATAGAGCACAAACTTGATTTTCACTTCATTGCAATCACATCAGAAGCATAGAGCACTTAGAAGTGACTTGACAAGGCGATTTTAAAGCAAACCCTATTCTTGAAAGAGGTATTTTATCACTTTTGCACATAATTTATTTGGTAAAAGTTCATATTTGTTAGAATCATGTATATGTCAATAGTTCACAATGTTGAGAATGAGGAGTGATGAAAATTGAAGGTTGTTTTCATGAAACCCATAGAAGGAAACCCTAACTCAGCATTATCCATTACTCTGAACAATGTAGTGTATTTGGAAGTTGTAGAAAGTTATCTTTATAGTAAGTTTGAATCTATTGGGAGTGAATATATGAAAAATGATATGGAATTAGTCTTTAATCACAATATGACTATGAAACTCAAATTTGAACACTTGAAGGAACTAGATCTATTCAAATATCATTTCTACCATGAATTGGACATAGATTATACTAAGTAGAATACATGATGGGAAACTATGGATGCAAGATAGTGTAGTTGATATCTTAGCAACCTTATTTATGAGGTAACTAGTCTTTGTAAACAAGGTAGTGTACCTATAGGTTGAGAGCTACACAAAGGTTGTGTATAATGGAAAGGCCGTGGTGATCAACACCATTAAACAATATGATGTAAGATTCCTAAGTAGAATCATTTCCTATTGTATATGTGTAAGTTCAAAGATTGACGAATTATCAATTAGATTCATGTACACGGCCTACAAGATATGTTTTGAGAAGGAACAAGTTAACCTTAGTGAAATACTAAGAATGCAACTTCTTGAGAATCTAGAGAAGATCAAAAGGAGTAAGAATGGTGTGTTTAGATTTAAGTCACTAATTAGTCACATATTCTTTCATGTGCTTAAAAGATTTCCATATTTTTCAATCATAGAGATTATGAGCAATGAGAGATGTACAATGGAGAAGATCATAGAAGTATGTAGAAGACATCCAATAGATAAAGTATGGGATAGTGGGAATTTGATTATGAAAATATTTTAGAATGAAATGAGGCAAAGATTCAGATTTTCACCTACAATTGTAGAGAAATTTAAGGAAGATATTTGTGTCATGGTTGATACAAATTTTACTTATATTCAAGCAGTAGAACCTCAAGAAAAATTTCTTGATCCCTTTGGTTATGAACTAAGTGATGAAACAACAATTGAATATATTGATTTACTATTAAATTAGAGAAGGAGCAAGCTAAATACAGATTTGGAACTTATAATGAGATTACCCAATCAGCTCATTAGGCATCCTTGGAGAAGGCATCTCATAAGAAGATAGAAACTATAATGAAGAGAGCTTTATTAGAGGTCAGTATGACTGAGAATGAGTCACAAGCAATCAGGTAAACCACAAAGCAAGGTATATTAAAAAAGGGCAAACTTCAAGAAAGTCACCTCCAAAAAAAGATATAAAATATTGGTGAATCATTCATTATTTTGAAAAAATAGATTATTCCTATTAGTAAATCTCTCAATTTTTTATTCTAAATATGATTAATATTGGTGATTATTTTCAAATCATATTTTTTCTGTATAAAATATTGACAAATCTCAATAATAATAGGAAGTTCATTAATCACCATGAAATATTACAAATCAAAATTGAATATTTTTTTACCTCATGGAATATTATGAAGATCATTACATATACTTTAAATCAATGCTCAAAACTAAATATTGGTGATATATCCTTAAAGTAACTAATAATAAAGATAATTATTGGTCATTTCAATTTAATTTCTCCAATAATATATAATAAATTTAGGTGACTCAAATCTAATCATGTATCAAATATTTTGGTGAATATTTGAGTTTAAATTTTACAATAAAATAAATTATTAAGCAATTTTAAATATTCTAGATGTAAATTTTATACAACCATGGTGATTTGGGTTGTATCAAATCTTAAATTATTCACCAAATTACTAGCCAAAAATTTCTAAAATTTGCCAATTTGCAAATATTAGGCACTAAAAAATACCTTGACATTGAATGTGTAACCTTTGTTAGTGTCTATTGCAAAGATATCTTCATAACAGAGCATTCCTTATGCAACAGTGTCAGATATTTAGATAAGTGAACTAAAGAGAAAATATGAGAGATTAGTGAAAGTTGTGATCAGAAAGCCTAAAAGGGTCAAACAATAAGCCAGTGGACTAGGAAAAAGACAAATTACATTGTTGAGAATTGTTGAGTCTAGTGAAGAAGAAGAACAACAACAAAAATCCAAACAAATAGATAAGGTAACAACTTCAAAGTAGTTAGCAGGAAAAGCTCAGCAACCCTAGAAACCAAAGATAGAAAAGATAAACTCAAATATTGATAATAAAGGAAACTTTGTTTAGATGAAAAAATTCTATGATTTGTATAACTATTCAAAAGAACAAAATAGTTAAGAGCCTAAATAGAACCTCAATGGGGTTTTTTGACAGATTACATAGTACTCTAGCAGTTCAGCACACAAAGGCAGATCCAAAATAAAGGGCACAGATAATGCTAAAGTCTTTTGATGAATAATTCACAAATTTTTTGAATGTTACAAAATCTAAGGCACAAATCTCACATGATGCTAACTTGTTTAGCACCATTTATCAAAATATTAAGAGTGATTTGATAAGTCTTGATACTTGTATCAAGGAACTTTGGAAGTGTTAATAGGATGGCAAGATATTATACATTAAATTTACTTTATCTCACAAGTTGACTAATGATATTGGCACTTAGATTAAAGAAAAAATGAGTGGGCTAGAAGCTCTATCTAACCAATTACAACATCCTACTAGTAAAATGGATGTTTTTGAAGGACAAGTGGCTAGTATTTAGAGTGATATAAGGAAATTGGAACTTTAAAAGTAGCATATTTTGAAGAGAGTATCAGATTTCAGAGATTCCATTGCTCTTAAAATATCCTTTCTTGAGAAACACTTGGAGGAATGTGTCAAGGCCAAGGACACTTATTCTAAATTTTTATACTTTGACCTTAACGCAATTGAGATTGCATCATATTCCTTATTCACAATTCTCACCTCTACTGAATCAGCCAAAGATACATTAAAAAAAGGTATGAATAGTCTAAAAAAAAAAATTGATGATTGCATGAAGATACTATTAGTTTAAGGTAGATGTTTATAGAGATTTTGATAGCAAATGGACAGTTTTGGATAGTTTTTAACATTTTAACCTTTTTCCTAAATGTCAAAGAGGGAGATGTACATAAGGAAATTGTAAATCAAGTAAAAGAAAAGGTGTGAAATCATATTGTAAGGGGGAGCATGTGTAAAATGGACAAATTATAATAGATGTAATGTTAATGTGTTATTTATTTTAAGTTTTTGATACTTGCCAATTTTCCCTATTTTGTTGCCATCAATGCCAAATGGGGAGATTGTTGACAATTAGCTAATGAAGATATCTAATTTTCGTCATTTATGAAAACACATGATATACATGCTTACAAGAAACCTCAAAAATAAAGATACTTAGCTTTTGATACTTAGAAAACTGTCTAAGTATGAATTTGGTATACATCAGTGTATTTTTTTGTTTGTAACTTGTTACTAATGTCATGTTATGACCAAAAAAGTTAGATGGAGATATTATACATGTTGATGATGACGTGTATATCCTCAAATTTTATTTTTGGACTATATAGAACAAAGATATTCATGTTTTAAGCAAAATAGGATAGTGGAATTAAAGGAAATGAATTATTTTGTTTACAAAATAATTACTTGTCCAATTAGTGCTGACATGTATTGTGTTCTTAGCTGACCAAGTAGTAATTTTTATCAAGGCATGGTATTTATGCAAAGGACATCTAGCAAATTCAAGTGTGCTATCTTGGAGAAATTGTGTTGAGCAATTTTATGCAAACTTTTGTGAAAGTGATATATGCAAAGTTTTGTAAATCTACTAATGTGCTCCAAGATCAAGCTAAAGATTTGAGATTAGTCAAGGAAGAAGTTATAGTACCTACATTCCAAAAGTCTAATCACTTTTTTGGGCAATGATCTATTCTTGTAATTGGAAGTGCATGTTTGGGCAATGGGCTCATCTTGCATCTACTATACTACAACTCCTAATAGGGCTGGCACAACTCCTAACTATTGACAACTATCTAATTGTGTTATGTAATTGTTGTCATTAATGGCAACACATGATGTACATGTTGATAGGAAACCTTAGAAATAAAGATACTTAGCATTTGGTAATTAGAAAATGTCTAAGTATAGGATTTGGTTTACAGTAGTGTATTATTTTATTTATAACATGTTGCAGACATCATAATATGACAAGTGAAGTTACATGGAGATGGTATACATGTTTGTGATGACATGTATAACCTCAAAAGTTTCTACAGAGTATATAGAATAGAGTTAATCTTTTTTTGATGATGCATGATAGCAAAATTGAAGGGAAGAATTGTTTTGTTTGCAAAATAATTACTTGTCCAATTAGAGATGACATCCTAGATGTTTGCTCTAAGCTGGAAAAGTGAATGGTGGTATTAGCTAACCCAACAATAGTTTATGTAAAGGCATGATATTTTTGCAACGGATTTTTTTCAATAAGAAAGTGTGCAATATTGGTGTATTAGTGTTATCTTGTAAGATTGCGAAGTGAGAAAACTTTTGTGAAAGCGATATATGAGAATTTCTTTCTAGTGATCTAAGATTGAGTTGAAAATAAGAGAATAGACAAGGAAAGAAAATAATAGTAAATTACTTGTTTGAGAATTGAGCTCTTCTTTTTGTTGAAATTGCATGTTTTGGTAGTGGGCTCATCTTGCATACATTATACTACAACTCCTGATAGGGTTGGCACAACTCCTCACAGGGTTGGAATATCCTAATAGGAATTCAAAATCTCTTAATAGGGGCTAGTTATAATGAATTTTCTTATTGACAACTAATAGGGTTCATCCTCTAAAAAGGAACTTATATATCATTATATTATTTAGTGGGTATCATCCCCACTAGGGTTTTCCCTAGTTAACAAAATATGATGTTATGAGTTATCTTTGTGTATTGTTACTATTATGGTTAAACATTACTTTATTGCTTTGTTATGCATGGTTCAAAGTAAGTAATAATATCCAATTTGTGACTAAAGTTTGTAGATTACTAATTTACCCCACCCCCTCTTAGTAATCCTTATTTCTAATAATTGGTATCAGAGCTCAATTACTTTTAAGAGCCTTAACATCTTAAGTAAGATCTCTATGTATATGGAATAGTTGATGAAGAACCTTGAAGAATCTCTTGAACAAATTGATCTCCTTACTAAAGAAAGAGATAAGATGAAGGATATATATGAAGACTCCAAAGTATGCATTGGTCAATTGAAGGAAAAGATTGATCATCTAAAATTCATGCATAAATCTACTAAATTTGGAACTGCTGATTATAACTATTCAAATTTGAAGACAGAGTAAAAGATCTTGAAGCATTAGTTAAAGATTACATATCTAAAGTTGACTTTGAGAAATGATCCTCGCAAAGTTGAATCTAATTTGAAAATTGAAAATTTAGATCTAAGAGCAAGTTCACCAAAGAAAACATCTAAATTTGAAACATTGAAAGAAGATCATGAAGAACTCCATAAGTATAATACTATTGTGAAAGGTGAATTGACACAATACAAAATAGTAGTTGGAGAAACTTTATTCTAGCAAAAAAAATCTTGATGATTCTGTGCAGTCTATACAGAGACCTTCTTATGACAAGACTAGTCTTGGTTATCTAATTAACATGTCTGCAAAGAAACCTGAGATTATATCATATCCAAAAGAAAAAGAAAAATTTGTAAGATTGAATCCAATCAATCTTCTAAGAAACCTAAATAAGTTGAGAAAAACAACGAAGTTGAAATCTTGGATGAACCTAAGCAAGTGGAGACTCCTAAGGAAACCAAGTATAAATTTAGAGGTAAGTATTTTTTATGTAATGAAATAGGTCATATGCAAAGAGATTGTACTAATAAGTCATTTAATCATGTTAAGGACTTTTATTGTCATAATTCTCATGGTATGGGTCATAATGCAATTGATTGTTAGGAAACCTAAGTATGATAATGATAGGAGAAATAGTCAAATGTCTAGAAATACTAACCTTGTAGATTGGAGAAGATATAATGAAAGAGCATCAAGAGAAAGAAGATCTTATGAAGATAGAGGATAGATCATGTGTTATAAGTGTAACAACTTAGGACACATTGCTTAGAATTTTCATGCACCTGATGATTAGTATAATCCTTGAAGTAGAGCACTTGTATCTTAGTTATGAAATAACTTTAGACACATGATGAAGTACTATAGAATGGATAGAAAATTTGGAGATAGAAGAAACAATGGAAGGAACTTCGGGAATAGAAGGAATGATAAAAGGAACCATGAGAGGAACTCTAGATCTAATAATGAAGAACAAAGAAACATAGTGAGTGAACTTTGAGAAGAACATATTGAAGCTTTTGTGAAAGGAATAGACATCTCAAAAGAAAAGTTAAATGATAATGAGATAGAAAGAATGAAGTCAGTTGTTGAGTTTGATTTAATCAAGATTAATTAAGCTTGTTCATAGCATCAAAATTTGAGAACTTCAGTTACATACCAAATTAGAGGTAGCAAAGTCAGGAAAATGTGTATTCAGTTGTGTTTAGATGGTACCTAAGCTTGCTTGTGATTTAGAACTCATCTAAAAAAATTATGATGAAATTTAGAGTTATTGGTATTATAGTAAAGTTTGATTATGTAATAGAAGATGAAAAATAAGTTTTTATAGAGAATTTCATGATGTGAACTCTTGGGGATGTTTTTCATGATGGAAGGAGGTTGTAGAAAAGCTCAGATGACACTTGAAGATTAGATAGATGAATTTGATAAGTTGTCTAATTACAAGATGTAATTGATAACCTTTTTGTATTTATAAAGTAAGCAATTAATACAAGTTCAAGTTGATGAATAAAAGGAGTATAGAATTATATTCTACTTCATTATGAACACATTTGAAGTGAAGAGCACTTAGAAATGACTTGTTAGAGTGATCTTGAAGCAAACCCTATTTTTGAAAAGAGATATTTTATCATTTTTTGTAAATTTGTTCTGTAAAAGTTCATATTGATAAGAATTATGGATATGTCAGTGGTACACAGTGTTGAAAATGAGGGTAGACCAAAGTTTAAAGTAGTTTCCATAAAACCTAGTGATGGAAACCCTAACTTTACACTGTTTATCACTTTGAACAATGTAGTTTACCTTGAAGATGTAGAAAATTATTTGAATTGCAAGTTTGAGGCAATTGGAAGTGAATATATGAATAAGGATATAGAATTTATCTTTAACCATGACATGACAATGAAGCTTGGATTTGAACACTTAAGTGAATTAGACTTGTTTAAATATCATTTCTACCATGAGTTAGATACAGATGAATGGACACAAATTATACTAAGTAGGATACATGATGGGAAACTATAGATGTAAGATAATATAGTAGACATCTCTGCCAACCTTATACATGAGGTAATTGGTCTTAGTAAACAAGGTAGTGTACCCATAGGTGAGAAGATGGTTAAGAAGAAAGTGGAAAGTTACACTAAGGAAATATACAATGGGAAGGCTATGGTAATCAGCTCAATCAAGCAAGATGATGTGAGATTTCTTGGTATAATTATTGCTTGTTTAGTTTGTACAAGTTCTAAGATAGATAAACTTTTAGTAGGATTTATTTATCATCTTATAACATATGTGTTGAGAAAGAGTATGTTAATTTGAGTGAAATACTAATAATGCAACTCTTGGAAAACCTTCAAAAGATTAAGAGGACAATGAATGGTGTGTTTAGATTCCTATCATTGATAAATCACATATTCTTTCATGTGCTGAAGAGATTCCCTAACTTGTTAGTAACAAATATAATGAGTAGTGATAGATGCAATATGGAAAAGATTAAAGAGGTATGCAGAAGGTACCCTTTAGACAAGATACTAGATAGTGGAAAGATAATAATGAAAACCTTCCAAAATGAGATGAAACAAAGATTTAGGATTTCACCTATAATTGTGTATAGACTCAAGTAGGATATATGCATTATAGTTGACATACATCACACTTACTTTAAAGCAATGGAACCTCGAGAGACATTTTTGTTGGAATTCTTTTTAAATAACTAAGATGGAGGGTCAATCAGTTATTCAAGGTCTAGATCTACAAATAAAACTTTTCATAATTTAGTGAACCCATTAAACATTCTTAACCATGCATGCATTCATTGTGTATTAACTAAAATTGATATGTTACTATCAAATTAACTTGCAAAAATGTAAAGAATAAAACAAAACATATCCACCAGTACATTTTATAATGATTTAACATGGAAACCCAATTTGGGAAAAACCACCAATGAACATGCTACTCCTTTTTCACTCTTTTGAAGTGATGCCCTATTAAAGGCTAACCCTATTAAAGGTTACAATACACATTGTTAAATGTGACTTGGTTAAGGGATTTTGATAACCCTATTAAAAGTGAGCCTTGTTAGAGGACTTTAGGCCATTCACTTGGAATCCCACCCCATTAAAGTATTTTCCAATGATTGTTAAGTCAACCTTACTCCAAAGGATTTACCCTAGGTTTATACAATTGTTAGAAAGTAACACTAGAGCTTTGATCTAATACAACTTACAACCTTACTTGCGAATTATAGATCACTATTCAGTCCTCAACTCTACTTGGCTTCCAATCTTTGCAACTCTGATAGCTTATTCACCATTCAAGCATTCATCCTCTTTAATTTTCTTACTTAGCATGCCATTGCATACTTCTTAGCTTGGGTGACTTGATGAAGCAAAAGACCCCTTTCCTTATCCTTATCAAATTTTCGCATCAAAACTCTCCAACCTCTTTGCTTCATGACTAGACATTCCTACATATAGGAATTAGAACACTTTTCCCACTCATTCTCCATCACCAAAATTATGGTTTGTGATGGATTAGGTAGGATACAATGTATCTACCCCATATCTTGTCTTTTCTAAAAACTTCTCGTTGTATCCATTTTAATTTTCCTCTAAAATGGTTTACATAATTTCTGTGTGTCACTAGCTCATCAATCTTATCTTCCTCCTGATTCAGAAGTTCGAAGAAAACAAACTTGTCAACTTTTATTTGGTGAATCTTTGATCTTTTTCATAATGCAACAACTCCGCATTATCAATCTTCTAATGCTCAGCACATAATGTGTTACTTGACATCTAATGTAAAATCACTCAGTATCAACTAGATTTTACTAATGCTCGGCATCAACTAAAAATTACTCGACATCAACTAACTTGCTCAACATTTGCTAGCTTACTTGGCATCCACTAGAATTTTCTTTCACTTGGCTCCAACTGACTTTTTGCTTAGCTTGAACTAACTTTGCTTAGTACCTACTATCAACTTGGTCAAGCTTGGAAAATGAACTTTGTTTAATTTTATTCTTTTGAACTTTTTAAGTGTAGCCAATCATTTTGTAACCTCAAGTAGATCATAAATACATTATGTTATCACTGTCTTAATTGATTCTTGCACTTCAATATATAATCATAACTCAACCTTTCCTCTAGGTACATTTGTTACATCTTGTTGATCAAATATTCCTCATCAATCAACTAAGTGATAAGGCTTGAAACATATAAGAAATTTTCTTACCAGCATGTAGCAAGTTTGACATCAATGACAAAACAATGATTGGAACACATAGTCTTCTTCAACAATCTTTCTACTCAAATGATCTTCTCAATCATATATCAACAATTTTTGGATCCTTTGAGCTCTGAGTTGAATGATGATATTGTAGTTGGCTAGATTTATTTGTTGTTAAATTTAGAAAGAGAAAGAAAAATAGAGATTTGGCACATTTGATAAGATTACATTGTATGTTCATCAAGCAACCTTGGAGAAGGCATCTCATAAGAAGGTTAAGTCAATTTTGAAGGTATTATCTGAGGCTGGTATGACAGAGTAAATCTAATGCTATGAGATAGGAAATGAAAAAAGGTGTATCAAACATACAACCCTTGTTGGTTTCAATTGCTGAGACATCTTTGGAATAGAGCATTCCATATGTGGCAGTGTTTGACGTTCAATCTAGTGAACATAAGAGAAAATTAGAAAGATTAGTTGAAGTAGTGACTACAAAGGCAAAGATAGTAAAAAAAAAATGGCCATAGGACCTAGCAAGAGGTAGAAAGCATTGTTGACAATTGAATCTAGTGATGATGAAGAGGTTGAGGAATAGGAAACCAAACAAGTAGAAAAGGTGACTCCACCTAAGCAAGCAGCAAGCAAAGTTTGGAAAATGAGAGAAACTTTGTTTAGATGAACAAGTTTTATGATCTATATAATAATTTCAAGAGGGATCAAATTGATATGTCTACTATAAGACATGTCATTTTAAATGATCTAAGGATGAAGGATATCAAAGGATTAGTGAACCAAAAATTCTATGAGAGACTTATAGATAAGAAGACTCTAGTAAGAGAAGAAGACCTTAAACTTTGGAAGTCTATGTGAAGGATCATTTGCAAGATTGATGATGAAGATGAAATTGCAAGATTGTTGAATAACCTCACACCATACTTGAGGAACAAATTGAGGCCATTTTTTTTCATGGTCATTGAGAAGGATAAGTTGAGAAAGGATATGATAACAATTATTAGTAAGATGTTGTCAGAATCATAGGCAACATCACCTCCAGCTCCTAGAACCTCAAAAGTATTAGTTAGTGGTGACACCATGAAGATTGATCAAACCAATGTTAATCTTAACATTGATGATACCAATTCATTTGGTGGTTCCAAACCAAATATACCAAATACTGAAGATACTGAAGATAAGTTAAAGAAAATCGAGGAAGAAAAGAAGCTACTAGAAGAAGAAAAGAAGATAGAAGAAGCCAAGTAGCAATTTCTTGAAGAAGAAAGGAAAAGAAAGGAAGCTGAAGATAAGAGAAGGATTTCTAAATAAGAGAAGAAAAGGAAAATAGAGGAAGAAGAGAGGAAAAGATCAAAAGAGAAGAGAAAAAGAGAGGAAAAAGTAAAGAAAGAAGAGGAAGAGAAAAGAGCACAAGAAGCAACAAAGAAATAGAGGGAGGATGAGACTAAACCTTCTAGTTCATCTACCCTACTCTCTCTTGCTAGTTTAGCTACTGTTGATGATGGTCAAACTAATATGATTTTATCCTTATCCAAACTTTTACAAAAGAATAAAATGGTGAAAATTTTGTAGAGATCATTAATGGAATTGGCTAACAAACTGCATAGTACTTTAATAGTATAGCACACTGAGTCAGATCCCAAATAGAGAGCACAAGCAATGCAAAAGTCTTTCAATGAAGAGTTTACTAATTTTCTAAATGTTGCATAGGTGAAGGCTCATATTTCCCATGATGTTAACCTATTTAGCACCATCTACAAGAATATCAAGAACAATTTAGTCAATCTTGATACATGCATAAAAGAAATTTGGAAATGCTAGTAGGAAGGGAAAGCTTTGTATGTTAAGTGTACCTTATCATACAAACTGACTAAAGACTTGTATAGTTAGATAGAGGCAAAGATGAATGAGCTAGAGGCTTTATCCAACCTAATCCAGCACCCATCTAGAAAATTTGATGATATTGCGAGTCAATTTGCTAGTTTTCATAGTAATATTAGGAATTTGGAACATTGGAAAGAGAAGCTGTTCAAGAGAACATCTGATTTTAGAGAAACCATTGCTCTAAAGTTATCTTTTGTTAAGAATCAGCTAGAGGAATGTGTCAAGGCCAAAGACACATATACAAACTTTTTGTATTCAGATATCAATGTAGTTGAGATTGCATTATATGCTCTATGTGCAATTCACACATTAGCTAAGTCTACCAAGGAGACATGGAAGAAAGGTATGGATAGTTTGAAGACTATTTTTGATTGTTGTATGAAGATTATTTCAGCATAAAGGAAGGACAATAGTTTTGATAGTTTTTTGACAGCATCTTGACATTTTGACATTTGGCATTGATGTTAACAGGGTAGAGATTCATGTGAAAATTGAAAATTGTATATATGTCATTATTGGGAAAGATACAAAGGGAAGAGATACACGTGGAGAATGTAAAAGTATAAAGTATATTATAAGGGGGAGCATATATGTAAATTTGAACAAGTTATAATAGATGTAATGTTTATTTTGATAGTTAAGTTTTTGTCACTTAGTCAATTTTCCCTATTTTGTTGCCATCGGTGCCAAAGGGGGAAATTATTGATAGTTAGCTAATTGTATTATGTAATTCTTATAATTAATGACAACACATGATGTACATGTTGATAAGAAACCTCAAAAACAAAGATACTTAGCATTTGGTAATCAGAAAATTGTCTAAGTCTAGAGTTTGGTTTACAAGAGTGTATTGTTTTGTTTATAACATGTTGCAGATGTCATATTATGACAAGAAAAGTCACATGGAGATAGTATACATGTTGATGATGATGTGTATAACCTCAAAAGTTTATACAGATTGTACAAAATAGATTTAATCATGTTTTGATGTCTCAGGATAGTGGAATTAAAGGGAAGAATTGTTTTGTTTGCAAAACAATGACTTGTCCAATTAGGGCTGACATCCTAGATGTTTTCTCTAACTTGGAAAACTGAATAGTGGTTTTAGATGACCTGACAATAGTTTATGTAAAGGCATGGTATTTATGAAAAGGACTTCTTGTGATAAGAAGGTGTATAATCTTAGTGTATTCATGCTATCTTGTAAGATTGCAAAGTGAGTAAACTTTTGTGAAAGCAATATATGCAAAGCTTTATCTAGTGATCTGAGATTGAGTTGAAGATTAGAGACTAGAAAAGGAAGGAAAATAATAATAGATTCCTTGTTTGACCAGGGAGTTCTTCTTGTAGTTAAAATTGCATGTTTGGGTAGTGGGCTCATCTTGCATACATTATACTATAAGGCTTCCAAGAGGCAAATGGAAATATAAAGGTAAGCTTCCTATAATCTATTTTCATGCAAAAAATTTGGTCATATTGTTGCACGATGTCCTAAAAGAGAATACAAATATGAAAGAAAGGAAAGAATGTACAAAGGAATAAGATATGACTGAGACAATAGGAGAAACAAGGACTACAAATACAAAGGTAAGAAATCTTGTTACACTATTGAAGAAGAAACTGATAATGAATATGATAGTAATGATAGAAACTGACAATTCTAATGAAGATGAGAAAATTACATTTATCTCTTATGTGAACAAAATTGATAGATGGATAATTGATAGTGGTTGTTCAAATCAAATGACTGATGATACAAGTAAATTTGAGAATATTGGACCATACAAGGGTAGCTATGTTAAATTTTGTAATCATGTACCTTGTCTTGTGAAAGTAAAGGATGAATACAATTTATTGACAAGATCAAATGTGACCATGTTTATTGGATTGAATGACTTAACTATAATTTTTTGAGTGTTTATAGTTGAACAAATCAGGTTACAAAGTTGAGTTCCATCATAGAAAGGAGAAACTATTTGATCTTGATGGTGAGATGATTGGAAGTGGTGATTAAACAAGAGGTAACCTATTATATCTAGATTAATTTGATGATACATGTTTGTTTGCACAATATGAAGATATTTGGTTATGGCACAACATGTTATGTTGTATAATTTTTGATAATTTGGTTGGCATTAGTAAAATGAAAAGAGTGAGAGGTTTGCCAAAACTGAAGAAACCTAACAATGTTATATGTAAACAATGTCAATTGGGAAAAATGACAAAGTCTAGTTTCAAGAGTATGACATATTCATCCAATGATATTTTGGAATTGGTTCACACTGACCTTTGTGGACCTATTGATATTGAAATCTATTAAGGAGACAAATATTTCATTTTATTGTTGATAACTACTCTAAAATGATGACTTTGATAGTTCTTAAAGAAAATTCTAATGCTTTTTAGTTATTTAAGTGGTATTTGGCTAGATTTGAAAAGGAGATAGGAAAGAGTCTAAAATTCTTGAGATTTGACAAAGGTGGTGAATTTATTTCTAATGAATTTAACATATTCTACAATGGTAGAGGAATCAAAAGAAAAATGTTAGAACCTAGGACCCCTCCTCAAAATGGATTAGCTAAAAGAAGAAATAGATCAATTATGGATTGTGCTAGAACATTCATGATGGAGAAGAATATTTTACAAAAATATTGGAGAGAAGCAATAAGTACAACTTTTTGTACTTTGAATAGAGTACAAGTCAAGAAAGGTACAAATTATATATCTTCTAAATTATGGTATAGGTATGCACCTAATGTAAAGTATTTTCAAGTTTTTGGAAGAAAATGTTATATACTTTAGAATCATAGAAATGGAAAACTTGATGTTAAAATTGATGAAGGCATAATCCTAGGTTATTCCACTAAGACAAAATCTTATATGTGTTTGAACTCTAACAATAACAAAGTTGTGGAATGTACAATTGTGAAAGTTGATGAATATGCAAAGAATAATAAAGTTGATTGCAAGATAGAAACTAAAGGCTACCACACATTCATATATGTCAATGAAGGAAATATCTACACCCCACCTGAACAAGAGAAGAAAGCTACAAGTCAACAAAAAACTATAAATGTCAACTTACAACAACCATCTTCCAAGTAGTAGATTGTGGGTATTGAACAACAACAAACTATTTTTGAATCATAGACAAAAGGAACTAAACATGAAGTAGAACGAGAGAGAGAGAGAGAGAGAGAGAGAGAGAGAGAGAGAGAGAGAGAGATTTAAATTATTCTCCAAGAAGAACCGAGAGAATATCAAAGAAGAAATGAGCATGTACTTTCAAAATATGTGAGAAGACTGTAAGGAAACTTGGCAATAAAGAATATAACCATTTCCACATAACCCATAATAGATCTAAAATAAACACGGAATTAAAATCCGCATGCAAGAGAATAGAGAACATACCCACAAAATGTGACACAAGATATACCCTGGGAAACCCTCATTGAAGGAAAAAAACCCAGCCTCCAAAAGCATCCATCACCATGTATTATTCAGCAAAAAAAATACCATTGCCATACAACCATGGAAGCCTTCATGGCCATAGCCACAACCGAGCAAACTATGTGAACAAGCATGAATCCACACATCCCATGCCATGCTTCCAACCTTCACAAATGCTCCCTTGGCTAACCTGTCAAGCCTTGTCCCGCTTGACTCTTGCCTTTTGTCTTCTCCTTGTCACTCTCTATCTCTTACTACAACAACTACCCTTGTGGCTGCTTATATAGTAGCAAGTCCCACAAAACCACCAAGTGGTATTACATAAACCATGTGCTAAAACCATGTGCTACCTAACCCACTAACCCCACATTTAATATTGGGAATTTAATTCTTTTCCCCAATATTAAATAATTACATCAAATATTATCACAATGTTACAATACAACTCATCAAGAATATTCCATGGGAATCTTTACATGTTGCACATCCATCTAGGTACAACATTACATAATAAAAATAAAATAATAAAATAACAATATTATGCAATGTGTGCAACACCCATTATCTCAACAATCTCCCACTTGTTGTATACATTGCATAGGGTCAATCCGTAGCCACATAAATGAACAAGGGAACAATCCCTCCCAGCACATCCACCATCATGGATCAAAATACACCAAGTGCTCCATCCTGGTACCCGCAACAAAATCAAATTATCCAGCATCTCAAACATGAATGATCTCACCTCCTATTATGCCACTCCCACTGGACATACATAGAAGCCATCCAAAGAGAAAGCCACCCAACCTGTCACATTAGAAGATCATAAAATCCTGTACCAACTAAAATTCCAAGCACAAAAAACCTGATTCAAAGGTAATCACATGTATCCGTAGTTGTCAAAATATCCATAGTTGAAATAGCACCCACAGCAAAGTGCCAAACCCATCCAACTATCCATACCTCAAAGGTATAACAAGTGAATCTCATATCACCGACATATCCAATCTACAACCTGCAATCACAAGCTTCAAGAGAAATACCTGCCACATATATACCAAGAAGCTCCCACTGCAAAAGATAATATCAGATCTATAACCAATCCACTCACAACATCTCAAAGAAGTGAATCCATGTAGTATCAAAGACATCCACAATACATAAACTGTTATCCTACAAGAACAACTCTCATAACAAGTCTTCAATGCTCTCCCAAGTTCACCACAACCAATAGAGGAAAGAGATAAAGGAATAACCATGTCATCTCTCACATGACATACATGAGCACAAACTAGTGATCACAATCTCTAACCAATCTCAAAATCCAATATAGGCAAAACTGAACATCCAGGAAGATAACCAAGACCAAGAGAAACCATGCAAATCATAACATGTATCATGTCCTTCTACACACACCTCTAGATGTAAATTGTGCAAGTATGATCTCCTCCATAAAACCCCAACAAGAAGCCTCAACAACACCCAAACCATACCATATAACTAATCATGGATGTAAGCCTCTCACAAGAAGATCAAACTCAATAAACCATTCCTAAACCAAGGAATAACCATTCCTAATCCAAGGAATATGCCCAATATAAAACCATCTCCCAAATTCAACCAGCATAACAACATATGCACATGGAGATAACCAATGCTAAACCATCTCTCAAATGAACCCTCCAGAACTAACTCATGTACCATAGCTCAAGATCCATATCCATGAAAGACAAGCATAAATAAAATGCAACTGAGAGAAACAATGGGCTATACCTCTCAAGTAGCAAACCGCCAAGTAGACCAAGAGTGGGGAATGAGAATGCTCATCAAGATACCAAAGTCTCCAACCAAGACTCATCTAAGAACAATCTCCTCTCAAGTCCATATCAGGTGACTGCCCCTCGGACTTCCTGCTGAAACCATCAACCGTCCCAACAAATACTTCTCTAATCCAAGAGAAAATCAGCATCACCACCATCTCTAAGTATCCATGAGCACCTATAACCAATCAATCCATGCCAACTCCAAATGCAACATAACAATATCATGAAGTATCCAGCTTATGATTATTGTACTCAATACCAAGAAACTAAACCAAGATCAATGTCAAAGTTCCAACCATGGCCTCAAGAACATAAACATGACAACATGATCTTACCATCTCAAATAAAGAGATAACATGCTCCATATGAACACACCATAACATGTCACAACTCTAAACGCATATCAAGAGTATACCATGACATAATAATAAAACCATCCTCATACCAAGGATAACATGCCAAATAAAAGCATAAACCACACCTTTGCCAAGAACCCTGTAAGTCCTCAAGATGCAACCATATCCACACACCATGAAGAAAACCATCTCCACATACCATGAAGATAACCAAGAACTCCATGAGTCCTCAAGATCTAACCATCTTCAAACACCATGAAGATAACAAGTGCACCATGCAAATGTCAAAGACGCTTCTGCAGCAACAGGATCTAAGTCAAACCTCCAACATCTGCAAACACTCAATAAATATATCAATGCCAAAAAACTCCCACTCAACCGTGGTACCAAGTCACCTATGGCATCATAAAATCCATCCTCTCCAAACCAAGAAGATATAAACCAAACCAGGAACTAATCCTGCACTGTCACCCCATCACTGTCACAAGCTTCCACTAAACCATGTATCCAAGCTATCCATGACATAATGATGAAAACCCATCTTCTAACCATGAGAATCAACCAAGGCATCAAGCCATCAAAGAACTCAAAGTGCACATCATGAGCTCCTCAAAAGAAAACTGAATAACCATGATCCTCAACCAAGAAGATATACCACCATAACTATATTAGAAATCCAAGCTAATGAACATCAAGGATGTACCTGTATAACCAATCATGTCATGCCAAAAACCCATGACACCATGATCACATCCATGAACCGAGCATCTGGTTCTCAATAGTGTCCAAACTGTCAGCATAAAATAGTCAACCACAATCCTCCACCATGACTGTACCTGGTAACAACATCTCATCCCTTCTACATGAAGAATAAAATCAGCAAATCATGTGACTCAGGGCATAGACAACCCAAATCCAAGCCACCAATCTGAATATGCATCAATAATGAAAGATCAATAGGCAAAGACAACCCATAACCAAGCTATAAATGCAACCTGTAAGTATAGACCGCTTACAACACTGCACAACTTGTAGATCCAACAAGTCATCATGCATATCCAAACCAAACACTGATAACCATATTATCATGAGACCAATCTGAATATGAACTGAGTATACAATGACATCAAAACCTTAAATCTCCAATGCCATAAACTCACAATGTTACCATAGTCAAAATATATCTATAAATTGTTCAGATTAATATATCAACAAATAAATCATGACAAACCTACACCAAATCTGAACCAATGTGTAGAGCTCTCCAAGAGCTTTCCGTTGACTATTCAAAGTCCAAAATTTGACTTCGTATGCCCAAGTTATGCCCTAATCCGTGCTCAAAATAAATAACATCTGACTTTAGGACTCTGAAAACCTGACAAAATTTTAAAATCACAGAACCAAACCTACACCATCTTGTAGTGCTCTGAATTAGCTTTCCAACGCCTATAAGAACTCTGAAATCCGATATTCTGAGAGAAAGTTATGGCCATTTTACTAAAACTGTCTTTTTACCATTTTCAGTACAATTTTTCATTTTTTAATTTTTTTTCAGTGACGAAAATTCCGACGGGATTAAATTTGACGGCCATCATGGGCTGAAACCAAAAAACTCTTTCATTTCCTCTGAACATGGCCAAACTAGGGCATATTATATATCAAATTTTATGGAAATGTTGACCCGGATCTAATGGTGAGGTCTGTTTTTACCCAGGAAGTCATTTTTGCAAGCTACCCCCCAAAACCCTCATTTAAATGAAACATCCGAAAAACTCTTTTTGTACAACAATTTCTCATGCCCAAATATTTTAACATCCCATCATAATAGCAAACCCAAAACCCTCAGATCTGCAATAAATCATTCATATATCTTGCCCTTTCTCTTTTTTTTTATCCTCTCATGCATTCCCATGGATTCAATCTAGGGTTACAATAATAAAACCATAGCTCTGATACCACTTGTAAGAAAACTTGACAATAAAGAATATAACCGTTTTCACATAACCCATAATAGATCTAAAATAAATACGGAATTAAAATCCACATGCAAGAGAATAGACAACATACCCACAAAATGTGACACAAGATATACCCTAGGAAACCCTCATTGAAGGAAAAAAACCCAGCCTCCAAAAGCATCCATCACCATGTATTATTCAGCAAAAAAAATACCATTGCCATACAACCATGGAAGCCTTCATGGCCATAGCCACAACCGAGCAAACTATGTGAACAAGCATGAATCCACACATCCCATGCCATGCTTCCAACCTTCACAAATGCTCCCTTGGCTAACCTGTCAAGCCTTGTCCCGCTTGACTCTTGCCTTTTGTCTTCTCCTTGTCACTCTCTATCTCTTACTACAACAACTACCCTTGTGGCTGCTTATATAGTAGCAAGTCCCACAAAACCACCAAGTGGTATTACATAAACCATGTGCTAAAACCATGTGCTACCTAACCCACTAACCCCACATTTAATATTGGGAATTTAATTCTTTTCCCCAATATTAAATAATTACATCAAATATTATCACAATGTTACAATACAACTCATCAAGAATATTCCATGGGAATCTTTACATGTTGCACATCCATCTAGGTACAACATTACATAATAAAAATAAAATAATAAAATAACAATATTATGCAATGTGTGCAACACCCATTATCTCAACAAAGACATCATGCACCTGAGAAAATTATTGAAGATAAATAATCTAGTGTTATTACAAGAAAGAGACTCACTTTAGTGAGACATGCTTACTTAGTGAGTTTGAGTCCAAATTAGTGAAGGATTCATTGGATAATAAGGATTGGATATGAGAAATGAATGAATAAATTGAGAAGATAAAAAGGAATAAAACATGGATAATAGTACCTAGACCTAAAGAAAAAAATGTTACTGGAACAAAATGGGTATTTACGAACAAACTAAATTAAAAAGTGAAGCCACAAGGAATAAGGCTACACTAGTATGCAAAGGGTATACAAAAGAAGAAGGTATTAACTATGGGAAGACATTTTCCACTATTGTAAGACTAGAAGGTGTTAGAACACTACTTGCACATTCTATTGAAAATATATTGATACAAGTATGACAATATGTTTCAATCATTGTTTTGTCACTGATCTCAAACCTGTGACTTGTTGGTAAGATAATTTCTTAGATTATTTGAGTACTATCATTTTTTCAATTGATGAAGAGGATTTGATAAAATGAGGTAACAATAGCACCTACAAGAAAGGTTGAGTTATGATATGGAAAAGGAGTACAAGGATCAATTAAGACAGTAATATTATAGTGCATTGATTACCTACTTAAGGTTGCAAAGGATGGATACATTGATTAAGTTTAGAAGACTAGGTAAAATGAATTGTGTCTACCAAGCTTAACAATCTACACAGTAGGTTACAAGAAAAGTTAGTGTAAGTAAAGAAGAAAATTAGTTGGAGCCAAGAAAATTCAAATTCCAATGTATGCCGAGTGATATAGTATAAGTGGAGTAAAATTTAGTTGATGTTGAGCACCATCAAACTTTAGTTTGTGCCAAGTGATTTGATAGTGGATGTCAAGAAATGTAGTATGTGCTGAGAATCAAAAGCCAATTAATATCGAGTGTCAGTATTATGAACAAGATCATGAATTTGATGAATCTATAATGATAAGTTTGATTTCTTAGATTGTGTAAACCATGTGGAAGATAAACTTAATGAGTTGGTGGCACAAAATTCAAGATGAACTATTTTAAGGTGAAATCAAGAGGATTGAAGGAGAAGTTTCTAGAAAGGAAAGAAATGATAAGATGGGTGTATATGAACAATGTTAGTATGCTAATAGAAACCAAATTCAAATAAAGCTTCTACAAACTAAACAAAATTCATAAACTTCAAGATAGACTAAGATGAGCTCTCAATTGAGAATATGAGCCATTAATGGACTCTCTCAATAAGAAGCTCTCTTGTTGAGTGGCTTTGTCTAAATAGATAGGATGTATGCTCAAGCTTATGCTTCAAAAAGGGCTTCAAATGGAGTTGGAATTTGGGTGTGAGTGTATGGTTTTGATGTAAAAATGGCTTCTCAAAATGACATTATGGCTTTACTTCATGAATTGTGTTGTTTTGCAAAAGGGAAGGATCCAATATATAGGCAAGAGGCTTGAGGGATTGAGGGCTAAGATGCAAGGATGGGAAAAAGCTCATGGAGGGCTCAGATTGCATGAGAGGAGAGCACATGGATTGTGCTTCCTTACAGCCAATCAAGGAGTGACACATGTCACATGGTGAGAGGATGGAGCAAAGGTGAAAGCTCATGGAGGGCTCAGATTGCATGAGAGGAGAGCACATGGATTGTGCTTCCTTACAGCCAATCAAGGAGTGACACATGTCACATGGTGAGAGGATGGAGCAAAGGTGAAGGATGAGTCAACAAACGAGTCTCAAGGGATAAAATCTTCATAAAGACCCTTGTAATGTCTTGTAAGAGCAATAAAAGGGCTTGGAAGAGTCATTTATGGCCTAGTGGGCTTCATAAAGTTTTATGGTTGAGATATTTTGAGGGAGATGAGAGCAATTTCAACTTGGGCTTCATTAGGAGGGTTTTAAGCTTGCTTAGGATTGTGCAAATGATTAGAGGATGGATTAGGATGGTTTATGATTAGCTTAGGGATAGGCAAGTGGATGGCATTTAATGAGGGTGGGTGAAAGAAGAGATATTTGTTAACTTTGGCTTGGGTTAGTAAGTTTTAACCCATGTTTATGGAATGTGACAAGGTTAGGAGGGGATTAGGATTAGGTTTAAAGACATATTCTAGAAGAGTCTAGACTTTGGATGAGGATAAAGACTTCCTAGAATAGTCTAGAACTTCCTAGGATGAGGATGAAGACTTTCTAGAAGAGTCTAGAACTTCTTAGGATGAGGATAAATTAGATTTTTAGGAAATAAATAAAGTTTTATTTATTTCAAGGGTTTGGGTTGAGGAGATATTTATTAAAACTTTTTTAATAAACATGAGGATTAATATTTAATCTTAATTAAATATTTTGAGTTGGGATTAGGGGTCGGAAATGATGGGATTAGCCTTTAATCAAAATTAAAAGAGGATTAGGAGATTTTGGAAGAGGTTAGTGGTCTTAAGGAAATTGGCCAAGTTTTGGGCAAAAAATAAAATTTTTATTTATTTTGGGTTTTTTGGTCAATTTATTAATTAAATAATTAATAAATAAGGAAATAATGTTTAAATAAGATTTAAACATTTTTGGGAGGGATTCCTTAATTAAATATTTTTAATTAAGATAAATGGATTTAATGGCATAAAAATTAATTAATTAATTAATTAATTAATGACGATGTCATCAAAAAATTTTCAAAAAATAAAAATACTTTATTTTCTAAAGGTTTTTAGGTGACTACAATGGGTAGATTCATTGAATCCTACCTAATCCTACCTAACCCTAAAATGCACAATAGAGGATGATCGAAAAAGATCTAATTTTCTATTTATAGAGATGGTTGATCAGAAGCAAAGGTTGTCATGTGTGAGAACTTATGGAAGACAACGAGTCTAAGGTATTACTTATTTTAGTGACTTGAGAGAAGATATTACTATTGGAAAGGAAAGAAAGAAGGCTTAATGGTATGGATGCTTGAAGGGTGGACAAGTTATCAGAGCTAAAGTGTGTGAAAGCCAAGTATAATGGAGGACTGAAACAAAGATCTATAATCTACAAAGTGTGTTGTAAGTTATTATCAGATCAAGCCTTACTATTACTTTTTAATTATTTTATCAGTCTAGGGTAAATCCTTTCAATTAAGGTTGACCTAATAGTCATTTGCAAATACTTAAACTAGGCGACATTTCAAGTGAATGATCTAAAGTCCTCTAACAAGGCTCACTCCTAATAAGCTGATTTAAATCCTTTAATAAAGAAATTCACTCACCAAGTGGGCCCCTTTGGATGAGTGAATAGAAAAAAAGTAAGTTTAAAGGTAGAAACTTGAACTCTATATTCTATTAATTCACAATAAGAGATTACATTTGAAAAATGAGATTAAACTCTACTGAACAAAACAATCTATTCTATCTTCCTTCTCATTAAAACTAGGAAAAGATTTTAAAAGATCCCCTTTCAACAACTTCCTACTCCTACAATCACTCCATCAATGAGGAACAATTACAAATCATAAAGTTTACAATAGAAACACTATTAACTATGTTTTAACTCCTCCAAATATAGTAGGTTGAGGAAGGTATCTTCGTGTGCTGCCATAATAGAATTTGCACCATAATCTACTTATGCAATGATTCATTAATCATCTGGTTGGCCTTTACTCAGCACTAGAATGTTGTCTTCAATATGAATGGTAACACATATAAAGCATTAAACACAAAAACTTCTACATACATGCATTCATTTCATCGACAATGTTAGAAAAGGTATAATGTTCAAATTATCACTCTTACAAATCCTATGGCTATAGGAAGGAACCTAGCCAAACATAGCATGGATGAGGAAATATTTATCAACATGTAATATTCCTACATTAAATCATAGAAATCCATAGATTCAAGAAAACACAACATATCTGAACAATCTATACTTCAATCTTCATGTCTTAACATATATATAGTATATTCATAAAACAAAAGTTCTTTTGCTTAAACCATAGTCATAAAATGTTTCTTGCAAGATAATTATTTAAGAAACAAGATAAATGGTTCCAAAATAATGGCCCTTTAGAGTCTCATCACCAACCTCATCCTAAATATTAAATCTCAAACCATTGATATATCTAGCCATCTTATCTTTAGACAATTCTATATGTCAAGACCAAATAGTCAACTTGTAGAACTCTTTTATATAATCTTTCACAGTCATATCCTTATACTTCAAATTTTACAATTTCTTAAATAACTCAAGTTCATAATCAATATGAATGAACTTATTCTTCAACTTAGTCACCATCAATCTCCATCTAGTGATTTTCAATTCACCTTCTTCTTGATCTTGTTGTAATTCTTTCCACCAAAGAGAAACATGTCCTTTCAACTTAGTCTATGTCAACTTTACTCTGTGTAGATCCTTAATATCCTCAAGATCCAATTAGTCTTCCAATTCACCAATCCAATAAATTAGGTCTTCAAGATTCAAAGTATATGATAAATTAGAAAATGCCATCTTATGCTTCAACTTCAACTAAAACCTAGGCCTGGCAAATTAACCAACCCTAATTCCAATAGGTCTTTCCACACAATCAATTATATCCTCACCACTCAATCCAACAACTTCAAAGTCTTCAACAATTTCCTCATAACTAGCTTTACTACCCACATGCCTAGGTACACTACCTAAAGCACTCACAATTTCAACAATCATATCACTTTTCATCAATGCCATTTGAGATCTAAAACTAGCTTTAACCTCCTCCATTTTAGATCTAAAATTTGCATTAACCTTCTCTGTGATCCTTTCTTCTACAACATCTCTAAGATCACCAATCACCCTAGGGTCCAATTTTCTTGGAGGAATCTTTCAAGATATTCACAAACCCTCTGCAATAATCAACTAGATCCAACCTCTGCTCTAATAATATTCAACCAACTAGATCAATTCTCACTCTAATACCATGTGATGTAATAAAAGGTAGGAGAATCCTTGATGGAGATTTCCTAACCCACAACAAATAACCACGTAGTAGAATATAAACAAAAACACAAGATCTAATACCAATTCGCAACTCTTTATTCATAAAAAGAACTAATTATAGTTAATGTGTCAGGCTGTAAGGCCTTCTCGGTTATGGCCAAATACAAAGAAATAACAATAGTTATTCAAGATCCCTCAATATCCAACTCAAATCCTAGCTAGAAAAAAAATTTAATGATAGATAATACTAAGAGAGAAGGAGTGCGGGGGGGGGGTGGAGGATGGGAAGGGGGTGAATTAGTATTTTCAACCTTCTTGCCAACAACTAGATATTATTAATTACATTGATACATGTATAAGCAAGTAAACCAATAATGTTGAATAGTATAACCAACCACACATAAAGAGAGCTCATAATACCATATTTTTTAAACTAGGGAAACCCTGGGCAACAAAAAACTCTAGTGGGGATGAAACCCACAAGATGATTCACTATATAAAGAATCTGGTTAAGCATATTGACCCTATTACGAGTCTATGAAGAATGTATAGTGTATCGAGTCCCTACTAGGAGACTAAGCCTTGTTAGAAGCCTCAATCATATTAGGAGTTGGTGGATCATATACAAATTTGTGCACGAAGAGTCCACTACCCTAACATGCAACTATACAATTGAGTTCTTCAAGAGAATAGATATACATACAAAACTTGATCACTTGTTGTACTCCACAATTCTTTTGATTGTCGGTTCTTCATACAATTATTTGGTAGACTATAGATAATCTTCCTTTCTATTGACTCAATGTCATAAGCAAGGAGTAACTACACATATATTATTTTGCATCATATCTTACATTTATATCACATAATCTCCCACTCACATCTATATTTGCATGCATATTTCCCTTATCTAACCTTGCAAATTATGAATTCCTTTACTAATATCAATCATACTAATAAATCCTTCCTTACTTAGCTCCCATATTATCCTTAGAGTTGGCTCATCAAGATTTAATAATCAAAATAATTTTGTAAGTCCTACAACTCAATTTGCTAACATGCTCTATTTTGCATAGTGAAGTGTTTGCATTGATATTTCCTCCATAACTTGAACTTGGTTGGGTGTATAGACATGCACACTTGTCTACATCATCAAGATGATGTCATGCATCTATAGTTAACTATGCAAGATAATATTCAAAGGAATATTCCATTATTAATAAATCTCATCGTGCTATTGTAACATTGTTATATACTTAAACAATTTTTCATCATAAATAATCAGAGCTATTTGTTGCCATAAATGATAACCACATATCTCATCTTATTAGATTGATTGGCCATATTGTCTACAATCTCCCCCTTTGGCATTGATGGAAACATTTTGGGAAAATTGGCTTAATCCCAAAAAAAAAATGTTCTCATACCAATCAAAGTAAATAAACATACCTAACATAGTAAGAGCATTATATTCATGTTTTGAGAGAAAGGACTGGGTAAGTCCACCAAGTTGTGGTGCCAAAAGTGGGGTATAAATGGAGACCTTTTTTCTAAAATCAGCAATTTCTGAACTTCAACAAGAATTTGAAGATAGTTATGCTCAAAACTTTAAGATATGACAAAAACAAAAGTACTAGTACTTTGAATCTAGTTTCTAAACTACTAATTTCTTTTCAAAATGATTTAGTTATAGGTCCTGCAAAAAGAGGGCCATAGAAAGTGGTACTATTTATTCCAAAAAAAAGATAACACAGTACAAAGTGTGGCCCCCATAAAATTTTAACTTTGTTTTGAAATTTTTTAATCGCTCTGGTCAAAAGTTACCTAACACTATGTAGTTTATCCCAAATTTTTTGGGTAATTTTATAATGTGTATTTTTTTTTAATGATTTTTTTAATTAGACACATCGAAAAATTGTGAAATATTTTTATGCTCCCCCTAGAAATTATTCAAAACTAATCTAAAATCAAAACTTCTTTTTTTCAAAATGTGTAGAATGGAGACTAGTTTCTAAAAAACCAAGTTGTTGCAAAATTTGATGAATGAGCTAAAATCTACAGCTCAATTAGTACATATTGGTTTTTGACAAAAAATGGACATGCATTCAAAATAAATTATAGTTGAAAGGCTTCAAGTAGTTCAAATGAAAAATAAATTATATGGTTATATAGCTAACACAAAGGCCTACAATGTCATGTAACCTAATTTTATTGATGCTCAACCACGAGGAAACTTGAAGTAGAGCACACAAGAAAAATCAATCATTTTTTGTATGTTTGTAGCAAAACACATCTCAAACCAATTTACAGACTCCAAACCTTTGGGTTGGATCCCCAAGGAAAAACTAAGCCTTAGGCTTGGTAGAATGCAAAGCTTTAAATAGCACATGTGTGCTATTTAAAGCTTTTTAAAATTTGAGTTTGAATAGCATGTCTGTGCTTTAGTGCATATACACTTTAGTGCACATACACTATTAAGACCTAAATAGTGTACAGAGAGAGAGAGAGAGAGAGAGAGAGAGAGAGAGAGAGAGAGAGAGAGAGAGGAGAGGGGGGAATGGGGTGTGTGTGTGAGAGAGAGAGAAGGAGGGGAGAGAGAGGAAGTGTGAGAGAGAGTAGGGGTCACAAAGAGAGAGTACAGGATGGGAGAGAGAGATTGGGAGTAGGGGATGGGGGGGGGAGAGAGAGAGAGAGAGAGAGAGAGAGAGAGTAGGCAATGGGAGACGGAGTGGGAGAGGGAGAGGGAGAAAGAGAGAGAGGAGGATGGGAGTGTGTGTGTGAGAGGGTAGGGCATGGGAGAGGAGAGAGAGGGGGGATGGGAGTTTGTGTGTGTGTGTGTGTGAAAGAGATAGTAGTGGATGGGAGATGGAGAGAGAGAGTAGCTTGATAGAGAGATAGAGTAGCCTAAGAGATAGAGAGTATGTAGTGGGAGAGGGACTGGAAGACAAAGAGTGAGTGAGAGAGACTATGGGATGGGAGAGGAGAGGAGAGAGAGAGAGAAAGCGAGGAGGGATGGGTGTGTGTGTGTGAAAGAGAGAGATAGTAGGAGATGGGAGAGGGGAGAGAGAAAGAGAAAGAGAGAGAGTAGGAGATGGGAGAGAGAATAAGTGGTGGGAGAGGGAATGAGAGAGGGAGAGAGGGGGGATGGGAGTGTGTGTAAGAGAGAGAGTAGAGGATGGGAGAGAGTGTGAGAGTGTGAGAAAGAGAAGGGGTGGCAGAGAGAGAGTAGGGGATGGGAGAGAGAGAGAGTGAGTGAGAGTAGAGGATGGGAGAGAGAGTAGAGAGGGTGAGAGTGAGAGAGAGAGATAGTAGGCAGTGGGAGAGGGAGTGGGAGACTGAGATTGAGAGTAGGGGATGGGAGAGAGAGAGTAGAGAGGGAGAGAGTGAGAGAGGGAGAGTGAGAGAGTGAAAGTAGGGGATGGCAAAGAGAGAGAGTAGGAGATGGGAGAGAGAGTAAGAGTAGGGGATGGGAGAGAGAGTAGAGAGGGAGAGAGAGTGAGAGAGAGATAGTAGGTGGTGGGATAGGGAGTGGGAGAGGAAGAGAGAGGGGGGATGGGAGTGTGTGAGAGATCTAGAGAGTAGGGAATGAGAGAGGAGAGAGAGGGGGATTGGAGTGTGTTTGTGTGTGTATGTGAAAGAGAGAGAGTAGGGGATGGGAGAGGGGAGAGAGTAGGGGATGGGAGAGGAGAGAGAGAGTAGAAAGAGAGAGTAGGGGATGGGAGAGGGGATAGATTAGGGGATGGGAGAGGGAGAGAGTAGGCAGTGAGAGAGGGAGAGAGAGGGGGGGAATGGGAGTGTGAGAGAGAGAGAGTAGGGGATGGGAGAGGAGAGAGGGTGAGAGAGAGTAGGAGATGGGAGAGAGAGAGTAGGTGGTGGGAGAGGGAGTATGAGAGGGAGAGTGAGAAAGAGAGTAGGGGATGGGAGAGGATAGAGAAAAAGAGAGAGTAGGGGATGGGAGAGGAGAGAGAGAAAAAGAGAGTAGGGGATGGGAGAGAGAGAGAGAGAGAGAGAGAGAGAGAGTAGGGGATGGGAGAGGAGAGAGAGTGAGAGAGATTAGGGGATGAGAGAGAGTGTGAGAGAGTAGGTAGTGGGAGAAGGAGTGCAAGACAGAGAGAGAGAGAGTAAGGGATGGGAGAGGAGAGAGAGTTTAGGGAGAGAGGGAGTAGGGGATGAGGGATGATGGGATAGGGAGAGATTATTTTTCACATAGTGCATATGCATATAATGCGTATGTACTATAGTGCGTATGTGCTATAGTGTATACACACTATATGAAAACACAAAAAAATGGTCATAAAGCAATTTTGGGTCCCTGCTGATCAATATTTTTGTTTTTGTCTGTTGTGTATTCTATTGGTCTGATAGAAAACATGGGTTTCAAGCTGTTGGAAGTTAGCAAACTCTATTTGAAGGCCTTTTTAACATTCCTTCATTCTATTTGAAGCTAGGAAACACCAAATTCAATCATTAGATATGCTATTTGAAGGCTTTTTGAATATTCTTTCTATAGAAAAGGTTAGTGTAGTCCTTTTTAATTATTCTTTGTTGTTATACAGAGACAAATTTGATTATAATTTGACATGTTTAATATATAGTGAATTCATTGAAATTTGTATGTTTGAATTAATTGTTATTTGTACATAGTTAGAAATTTGGCAAATTGTTTAATATATATTGTGTATTCATTGAAATAATTATAATTTTTATATGTATTTGAATGATTTGTACTTTACAAATTGTAAGTAATTCAGATGTTTGAATAACTTGACATATAGAAAGCATCATCATGCCAAGGAAGAAACCAAAAACTCAAAAAAATGATGAGGAGAGAGATTTGGAAATTAGAAGGGATAAAATGAAACTACTACATGAACAAAGAAAATTGCAAATAAATAATGAAGAATTGACTATCAAAGAGGAACAAGAACCACTAATACAAAGAAACAAAGAGGAAGAATTGGAAAGACAAAGAGAATGAATAAGACTATTATGCTTAAGAAGACAATTGAATTGTGAAGCTACACCATTTTCTAATATTGAAATCATATCATCCTCTCTTGTTGAAAAGATGCTAATTTGTAGATTCGACGATGTACATACTCCATCATGTCATGTGGAAGGCACAACATCAACATATCAAGTAGGTGATATTCCATCTTTTGCATCTTATTGCCAAGGCACATCATCTTTGGTTCAAGGTACACAAACACTCAACCTTATGTTGATGTTCAAAATGTTAAGCGAATGGAAGATATTATAACACCTAGAATTTATTTTAGAAGACCAAAATATTTGATTGATATTGATACTAACATTTTAAAATCAATGCCTGACAAGATTAGCAAGTGTACTTGTCAAAGAAAAGTTAATTGTATGGGGAGATTATTATTTGAAGAATTAAATATTTCAGGTCAATAACAATTATTTGTTGAAATGATGAGGAATTTGAAATTTAGGCCTATCATGAAGATTCTTGGGCTAAGAAAGATGGATGATTCAAATGAAAAAAACATTGTAAAGAATCTAATGAATGTTTATGAAAAAGTGGGTTCTAAATCATGCACCAAAGATAGTAATATCAAAAGATGAGTACTTTCATCGACAATAGTAAGTACCCAAACGAAGAAATTTTGACTCATGAGAAAGATAAGAAAAACATTGAAAATTGGTAGAGGTACTCTAAGGAGAGCCATGCTAAGGCATGAGAGATTGGAAGATCCAAAAAAAAATGAGTTATGGACATTTAGTGGTAGACTACTACAATAGGATAAAGAAATTAGTGAAGCTTTGAAATCATTGATCAAAGATTTTTGGAAAATAATACACGTGTTTCCCCTAATCAAAGAGATGTTGTACGAAGGAGGATTGGTAGCCAAAATCATGACCTACATGTGAAACATTTTTTAACTCAACTCAAACACAATTTTTTGCAAAATTTATTTGTATGTATCCTCAAATTTGAATAAGTCAAAGATTTTTAAAGATGGGTAAACCTTTTTATGTGAAGATAAATCACACACGCACAAATTCTTGTTGTAGGATACATATTGAATTTTCTAACCATTTTGATGTTTTTAAGAATATATGTGTGTTTTTGCATTGTAAGATTGTTTTGTAGGATTGTGACATGAATGAGCCACCAAGATCTTCAAGGGAATTCATATCCAAAATTTTATGTGAAATAGGGGACAACAAACAATTTTACAAGACATCATGCTTGGATGGTACCTGCTTATTTTGTTTTTCTTTGCAACTTTTATCAACTTGTGAACATATGGATAGTGCACATGCAATTGGAAATGAAATAGTAGATTATGGAAAATATAAGATGAGACATATTCTCTAAAAGATGGAAAACAGGGTAAAAGATATGATTTATTCATTGAAAAAATTATAGTGTATGAGTTCATGAAGATTTTTCGTGAAAATATTATGCAAGGCATATACATAGAGCTTGATGGCTTAATATAAAATTCAAGTTGTTCAAGGATACATTTTCACTAGATACCATTGTTTCAGTTGTAGACTTTACACAGAACTGCACACTACAACCACAAAATGAGGTGCAAGCAAGGTATTATACTTTTCAACAAGTTTCCATTTTTGTTCATATATCATTCATGCATTCACCTACAAGTACAAAGGATGACAAGAAGATTTTGAGGGAGTACCATTTTTACATCAGCGATGATCGATCACATTCTATGGAGTTTGTACATGGTTATTTTCAACTATTTTATGGATATTTGGCTAATAGGGCATACCATATTGTCAACACATTATTTGGTTAGAAAATTGTGCATCTCAATTCAAGAATGCACGAATGTTCTATTGGTTGAGCAGGATGCACATGTTGTGTAGAATTCAATATATGTGGAATTCCACAAAGGCTAGTCATGGAAAGGGAGAGCACAATGGTGTAGACACATGCATCAAAAGAGCCTTAGCTCATGAAGAACTAAAGTATAGAGATGGAGCAATATTAATAGATGCAAAATCCATCATCCAGTGGTATAATGCTATAATGGGTTTTTTGGTGTTTGAAAATGCTGGAGGGTTTTCAGTTATACCCATGAGAATATGACATATCTAGGGGTAGCTAACTCCCATTATCAACATATCATTTCAGACATAGGACCAACTATAAGGCTTGACCCTTCTTCTACTTTAGGCTCTACTAAACCTAGGTGGGTAGACCTCAGATTCAAATGATACCGTACTAGTGCAAAAACATATCCATGAATCTATTAAGCAGATGTTACCCTTATTTCTCTGAATGACTCATGAAATGACACAGATCTATAGTAGCTCAATGCAAAGATATGAATCTCATAAGCTAAGTAAAGGCTAAACATCTAGGTCCTTCAACATGAAAGGGAAAAAATGTTTGATTAAAAATGTTGATTTCAGCAAACCCCTAATATGTAGCAATAAGACCTAATGATCCTATAACTGATCAGTGCCTTATCTATTGGGAAAATCCATAAATCAAATGCATGCATATGGATATCTGATACTTATGTATATATTCAGATACATGATCTATCTTTTTACCATGTAAATAAACATCTATGCTCAATCCAAACCTCATTCTTACATGATATCCTTCTCAATAAACCTACAACCCTATTGATTCACTGATGCATTTACATAATCTCTTGAGTTACAAGCAATAATAAGACAACATACAACCTTAAGGGACTGCAACTATGATCTAGGCTCTTTGTTCTAACATCATAAAACATTGAAGCTCACTAAGATAGGAGACAAGATTCAAGATCAAACTCAACCATCTACTACTCTTTGCATTTATTTCCTTGAAATTAATACAGTCATATGCATGAAAATGAAAACATGGAAATACCTAACAAATTTGAACTATCTATATTATCCTTCCTAATGTTGTTGATACAATAGAATTATGCTGAGAGAAATGGTGGCACAGTCATGGGAATGCATCAAGACTAGAATCAAAACCCTAGTATCACAGTAGTGTTCAAATTTTCTCCAAAAAATGGGAACCTATACAATGAGAAAGAATGAGATTGATATAGAGGAAGAAGAAAATCTCGGGTTTGATCAAGAAATGACAAGTGTCCACTCAGAATTCCTTCCCAAGAAGATGACAAAACCTCTTTCTACCCTCTCTCTTCAATTGCATATCAAATTCCATCATTTGGCCTCTACAAGGTACAAATATCTCAGATATTTGATTCACCATCATAACTGATTTTTGATGCTAAAGTTGAACTCACGGTAAAAGTGAAAAATTAGTTGAATATGGCCTTTAGAATGCAATATAATCTCTTCTATCTTATTTTTATCACATTCAGGCTTCGAAAAGTCATCGAATCCACCCTCTAACAAACTCTAATGCTTAGTGATCAAATTTGCTTGTTCTGCTGCCAATGCCCCAAAAATCATAAACTGACCTATAGCAAGAACTAGTGAACACCTAGGCCAAAACCAACCTTAGATTCAAAACATTCAACTCTTCCTGGTTTCGATGGTGTATTGGAGTGCATATTTTTGATAAAAATCGCTCTAGATATGATCATTTGAAAATCAAGACCTCTGTTCATGGCTCCATGGCATTATTTCACAAATATTTGAATTTTTATAAAGATTAGACTATATCAAAGTTTCAAACTTTATTTAAAACCTTACTGTACATGATACAGGAAGATATTCATAAATATCATTTGAACAAAATATTTAATTTTTTAGCTTTATCTTCCATTTCAAGTCAACTCTATTCGATCGAGTTGCCACGTGTCATTACATGATTGGCTCATTGTTGCATCATCATTAGACCCTATCACCTAGGCACCACATCATCGCCAATTGGTCCTGCCATAGAGGCTCTCACTATGTCACTATACTAACTTCCTTACATATTTTCTTTAGCGACATAGCGAGAACCATTTGATTTTCCACATGTCATGATCTCATGCGCCTGAGATATCTACCACCACATCATAGTATACCTTGGAATTTGTGCCATGTGGCATATTGTGATTGGTCATTGACACCCAAGCAGGACCCACGTTGAAATTGCATCAGATTTTGAGGTTTTTTGGTGACTCGCTATGTCACTAGCCAAAAAACTTGCCATTTTCTGGCTAGTGATATGACAAGTTGCTAGATTTTGGACTTTCAAGAAAGTTTTTAGTCATGCTGACATCATCACTTTATGTACATTTTCTTGGTCAAAATTTTACCTTTGTTTTGTGTGCCACCTAGTCGTTTAAGTTAGGCGAGGCCCTTTAGCACACACTTGTCTCTTTTAAAAGAGGCATTCCTTAAGACACAAGTCATATTACTTGTGGGAGTATTGAAACATCATAAAACTCCTATTCCCTTCAAATGTGGGATAATTCATTTTCTTATTCCTCTTTGCCCTATTTTTGTGGTGTCTGCAACTTCTGAATCCATGTTTGATAGCTGCTTTATTACTTGTAATGAAATTGCATTCAATTTCCTTTTAGTGCTGCTCCTAGTTACGGCCATCCAAGTTTCCCGATCCATTGTGACAATGGTAGTGAGCGTTACCCAATGATACAAATCAACACACACCATTTTAGATTACTCAATTTTAACTATGCTGAGAGGAGCCTTCAATTTATGGATGTGTCTTTTCATCCACTGCAACAAACAGGTATAAAAAATTTCTCACATCAATTGTAGCAACGATTCTTACTTGGCTTTCTTTGCTCATGGCGTAGATGCTAATTTCACCAATAGCGGATGTGAGTTAGTTTCAAAAATACCCACAAGGGTTTTGGAACTGATTGATTATTCCACCAGACTGATCCCTCAAGACTATTGGACGGTGGCCTATTCCATTCTAGCTAAAGGATTTGGGGTCTTATGGCAGATTTTGGGTTGATATTCATAAGTAAGCTTATTCTGGTTTTGAAGCGGTGATATGCAGCTTGTCATGAGAATGTTGTTAATTTAGTGTCTAGGCTATCCTAGTTTTGAGTTGCTCTCTAAATTTTGTGGCAGTTTAGAGGATTCATCTCTAGATGTAGAAGGGCACTTAACTTGAACACCCTCCTTGCAAATCATACCTTGTATTGGCTAGCATTCACACACTGACTGCCTCTACTAATTGCTCACGACTTTGATTGTGTGTGGAGTCTCTTTTAGTCTTTCATTTCAATTTGCATGGGCTCTTTTCCATGCATGGATCTTACTTTCTTGCTTGCATGAGTTTCTTTGGCATCTTGCTTTGCTCTTTAGAACTCACCTGTGTTGCCATTTGATTGTAGCTTTTTTCATCTTCTAGCATGAGTATCCTGGCTTTAAATTGCGCATGGGATGGGTTTGTTTCCTATCGGCTTTGTGTTCCTTCTACATGCTCGCTAACATCCTCTTTTTATGCGTTGGCTTTGGGTGTTGCCTACAGCCTTTTATGCTATGTCTTCATTTGTGTGAGTCTCATTCATATGGCATGGAACTGGGTTACATCAACTTCCTGTACCTTGTGTTCATTTCCTATCATGTGAGGCTCTGTTCCTCTGCTTGGGCATTCACTGATTTAAGCTATGGGCTTCTTTGAAAGCTTCCCTCTATTTGATTGCTGGCTTGTTTTTGTTTATACCTTGCTCTCCCAGCCGACTCTTGGCTATTTTGACTTCATGCCATGAATGGCCATCTTATGCGTGAATTCCTTTTACTTTCTACATGGGCTGCTTGGGCCCTTTTAAAAAAAAATCCCCTATCTTTAACACTACCACCTCCAAACATTTTTAAAATACAACTCACTACTTCAGTTCAAGGCAATAATGTTGATTATCATGTTGAGAATGCATTATACCACATGTATTTGTCTTCATATGTAAACATCCTCTACTTAGATGGCTTCTAGAGTTGAAGACACAATCTCCTTTAATCTCATTTCTAACATAGTGGGTCTTGGCTCCAATACCTGGTACAAGTTGATTTGGAAAGTGACTTTTCTTTTGGAGGTTAGATACTTTCTTCAATATCTAGTGCCTTCATATACCATCCATCTAAGGCTTTAGCAACTATGACTACTGGTTGGCAAATAGAGCAATCTGGTATGTGCTTATTAGTCTTTATTATTACATGATCATCCACTAAAAGGCATCCTTATCTTCCTTGGAGTTACATCCATCTCCAAAACTATCATCAGGAAGACTGAGATGAGCCAGTGATGTCTTGCTCACAATCTTACACAGAGATACATTCATTCACTCTGTACATTCCCTATGTCCTTTTTTTCTCAAATGAAAATACAAGCACACTAAGATATTATATAATTTCAAACATTAGGACCAGTAATCTAACCCTAATATCCATGGTATTAAAATGATCTGATGGAATCAGTCGAGCCCTAAAGAGGGTCTGGCTAAAAAAAAATTTGTTTTCAAACATTTGAAGTGCAAAATTGATCTATTGATCATCTCGAACTTATTAGAATCAAGTTCCATCAATGAACCATTGGTAAAAACTCATTTTATCACTTTCTTGCAGACTATCAACTTTGTGCCTGGAGGTCCTTTGACTAGCCTTACAAACTAACCAGAACACCTGATCGAGATTTGAAAATTGGCACATTGAATCTTTGTTCTTCATACTTTAACCTTGTCAAATTTCATCTTATGACGAATTCCTAGTCAAAAGATATTCACCATCAAAGTTGTCTTATCAGAATTACCTGCAAGTAAACACGTTAGAAAGTAGTAAACTAGGTTCGGATTTGGCTTTGAAAATTGGGTAAACTAACACTTGGGGAGATGAAAACTGGGGCATTGGTTCTTTGTCATGAGGAGAGTATGGATCTATGATTTGGGCTCATGATGAATCATGAGATGCATTTGGCGAGTGGTCAAAGTGAGCTACTTGGATTTTCTTACTGGAAAGAATGACAAGAAATCAATTTTTACAAATGGAATTGACCTGGAAAAGTGTGCAAATGGATTCACCATGACTTAAAAACTGACACACTTAGAGTATTTTCAGATGACAACACAGTGGTACAATCCATTCAATCTGGGCAATCACAAATCTCAAGTTATGACGTCCCAAACAGGGGTACCAAACAATCTACAAATGTTGACACTAGTATAACTTTAGAAATTGTGTTTGGAATCGCGTTTGAAAACTGATCAAACAGATTCATCATAAGCTAAAACTTGAACCATAACAAGTATTTGACATCTACAATTCAATGCAAAAGGGAATTCATCATTTTGGTCAACTGGTCAAAATTTATAGCCTATCAAATAGGGCTTCCTAGAATTTTGAACATTTCATATCAGCACGACATTGATAACTGACCAACTTTGAGGGATTCAAAACCTAGGAAAATAGACTTGAAATGACTCAAAATATGAAACATAGGTTCTTAGGTATGGATACTAGATACTCCCAAAGTGGTGAGTCATGAAACATTACTGGGTGCAAGATATTTAGTTGCAAACATGGCCTCACGTCGATGTTTGACACTTGGGGTAAAAATGTAGATTTAACAATTACTCAAAACGAGATCTTACAGAATAGCTTAGAATGGCAATCTATCACTATGGAACAAGTAGACACACTAAATGAAAGGTGCTAGAAGCATTAAACACCTCTTAGGCCTCAGATTGATAGTCAGGTACATATGCACTAAAAGCATTTGCAGGGCTCAATTTTCTTAATGCGACTGAAAATAGATCATGTGATTTTCAGTCCTGACAGTGGCTCTGTCTAGGGATGGATATCCCTTGTGGGCATGGCAAGTATTTAGATCTCTAGAAGAAGCAAACCACAAACATGATAACAAATTTTTTCTCTCGAACAACTTTATTGAAAGCAGGGAAACAACTACACTACTATGTACAAGTGATGGCCCCGAGCCACCAAAAAGATTCGAAACTCCTTACCTCTATCATACACTTGATTTTCATTTACATTCTCCTCAGGTAAACTAAAATTCTCATTTCCATTTGTTTCACCCAGCACATCAACATTTGCAATCAGCTTATTAGGCAAAACAAAACTATCATCATCTTCATAGTGCATATAAACTTCAAACATACTTTCTTCATCTCACTCACTATGAAAATATGAATCAGTGTGATCATAGCAACTAACAACAAACTAAAACTGATCACTACTAACTAAATCATAGATTCCTTCAACCGGAAACATAAAAGCTTGGTACTCTATTTCATTCAACGAGTTACATGAATTAATTTGTAACTCACCTTGTGCCTCCGGGTGTGAAGAGTCTATAGAATCTGATTTTTCCTCATTTGCAATATCAGTACTCCATAAATTAGATTGAACATACAGTGCATCTTCTTCACATTCCAACAAATTATTAGACCCCAAATCATAAGAATTATCATGGAATTGCACGTTCACCATATGCTGATCTGTATCGGATTTTCCCTCAAATAACTCACTAGGATAAACCATTTCATTAGTATTACTTTTCTCAACACATGAGCTATCTAAATTTATCTCAGCCTCATGAAAAAAAAAAGACAATGAAAAAGCAATAGACCTTATCCTTACATCTTCATTCTCAACATAGAAGTCATCATGTGTATTGATATACAAACTACCACCACATAGACCTCCCAAACTTGATAGAGCACATTCTGAAACTATATCTTCTTCAACATCAAATTTAGGGGAAATGACTTCACCACATGAATTTTCATAATGTGTCAAAACACAAGCATCCTTAGATTGGTTAGCATACCTTTCAAAATCATGAGCCAAAAAGTTAGAAATCTCATCAACACTTAACAAGATTTCACTACGAGCTTCTTCTCCTTGGCTGAGATCATTATCTAGATGGCTTGGCACATTTGTAACAGCAGATTTTTTAGTAACAGAGCATGAAAAATCAGAATTATAATCATCCCATACATCTTCCTTTTTAGAAAATACCTCAACAACCAGCATTGTAACACATTCACATTCATCACTAGAAGAAGGACTACTGCTGTCACATATTTCTTCTTCTTGATAATCATCATCATAAAAATATGAATCAACATTATGCATACTATCCGACGCTGATTACTATTCTTTGATTCATAAAACTGAGACTCTTCATTTTCCATATAAACTTCAATGGATTCATTACATTTGTTAACATTAGACTCATTAGCCTTCAAAGCACGTTCAACCTCCATGATAAAATCTTGGATTTCACACATCTTGTCTAATCTTATCTTGGCTGGCCAATCAACCAAATTTGGCATAAAAACTTCTAAGAGTACTACTAGCCATGAAGACTCCTCAAGTCTAAAAAACTCATCAAGATTCATAACTACTGATTTGAACTTCATATAAATTTGAAATCAACTAAGACCCTTAGTATCACCAATTGTACTTCTTAAAATTAAGATAGTCTTATCATGAATCTTTCCTTTCAATCTAGTAATATTTGTATGAACACTTTCAAGAGTCAGCACATCACTTTCAGACCTAGACTCAGAATCCATCTTATAAACTTTTAAAAAAAACTCCTACATCTTCTTCTTAGTGTTGAAACAACTAGATGGAGGCAACCATTTCGTTCATTAAATTTTCATGAGAGACAAATGTATGAAAAGTGAAATACCTTTATGTGTTGCTATTTGAAACTTCAGATTTGTTGATTGGCACAGGTGCAAGCATGAAACCCTTCACACCATAGATAGAATCCTTTCTAGATCCACCACCTCCTTGAAGAGGAAAATGAAATCACAATATTGATTCATCCTTTGAAATGAATTTCTTCAGCAGATACAAACAACCACATAAACCATTAATCAAGAAACTTATAATTTCTCTTTCCCAGCAAACTAGATCTGTAAACAAATATTGAAAGCTTTTGATATTAAGACACACCATGCACTGGTATAGAGATTTACTTCATAGTCACCACTCACACATAGTGAGAAAAGATTTTAAACAATTTTACCATAGTGTACTTTCTGAACTAGACTTTCAATATGGAAAATTTGCAAATCACGAACACCTTGAAAAGAGAATACACTTCTAAATTCAATTCTTGAATCTAAAATTTTCTCAACACCATATGAAAAACTAAATTAATTGAAGATAGACCTATAAAATTTATAGAACACAATTTTCATCCAATTTTACAACATATTATTGTCCATGAATAAAACTTAACTAGGGGTCACAAAATTTAGCAAGGATATGGAAAACACCTCACAACCCTGCTGATGCAGTAAATCCATCCTGTTGTATTGAATCTTCTTTAAATTCTCAAGGTTTGTCTACCATTTAGATTTAATAAAACTCCCCAGCTAAGTCACCATTTTGTTGGTGTTTGAAAACACTGGGGGATTTTCAATTATCCCCATGACAATATGACATATCTAGGGGCAGCTAACTCCCATTCTCAACATATCATTTCAAACATAGGGAAAACTATAAGGCTTAACCCTTCTTCTACTTCTGGCTCTGCTAAACGTAGGCAGGTAGACCTCAGATTCAAATAATACCATACCAGTGCAAAAAGATATCCCTGAATCTATTAAGCAGATGTTACCCTTATTTCTCCTAATGACTCATGAAATGACATAGATCTATAGTAGCTAAATGCAGAGCTATGAATCTCATAAGCTGAGTGAGGGTTAAACGTTTAGGTCCTTCAACATGAAAGGGAAAAAATGTTTGATTACTAATGTTGATTTGAGCAAACCCCTAATATGTAGCAATAAGACCTAATGATCCTTTAACCGATCAGTGCCTTATCTATTGGGAAAATCCATAAATCAAATGCATGCATATGGATATTTGATACTTATGTATATATTTAGATATATGATCTATCTATTTACCTTGTAAATAAACATTTTTTCTCAATCCAAACCTCATTCTTACATGATATCCTTCTCAATAAACCTGCAACCTTGTTGATTCACTGAAGCATTTACATAACCCCTTGAGTTACAAGCAACAATAAGAAAACATATAGCCTTAAGGGACTGTAACTACGATCTAGGCTCTTTTTTCTAAAATTGTAAAACATTGAAGCTTACTGAGATAGGAGACAAGATTCGAGATGAAACTCAACCATCTGCTACTCTTTGCATTTATTTCCTTGAAATTAATATAGTCATATGCATAAAAATGAAAACATGGAAATACCTAACAAATCTCAACTATTTGTATTATCCTTCCTAATGTTGTTCATACAAGAGAATTATGTTGAGAGAAATGGTGTCACAGTCATGGAAATGCATCAAGACTGGAACCAAAACCTTGGTGTCATAGTAGTGTGCAAATTTTCACCAAAAAATTGGAACCTGTACAATGAGAAAGAATGAGATTGATATAGAGGAAGAAGAAAATCTTGGATCTGATCAGGAAATGACAAGTGTCTGCTCATAATTCCTTCCCAAGAAGATGAAAAAACCTCTTTCTACCCTCTCTCTTCAACTACACATCAAATCCCATCATTTGGCCTCTACAAGGTAGAAATATCTCAGATATTTGATTCACCATCATAACTGATTTCTGATGCTAAAGTTGAACTCATGGTAAAAGTGAAAAATCAGTTGAATATGGCCTTCAAAATGCAATATAATCTCTTCCAGCTTATTTTTACCACATTCAGGCTCCAAAATGTCATCAAATCCACCCTCTAACAAACTCTAATGCTTAGTAATCAAATTTGTTTGTTGTGCCGCCAATGCCCTAGAAATCATAAATTGACCTATAGTAGGAATTGTGAACACCTAGGCTAAAACTAACCTCAGATTCAAAAAATTCAGCTCTTCCCAGTTTTAGTGGTATATTAGAGTGCTTATTTTCGATAAAAATCGCTCTAGATATGATCATTTGAAAATTAGGCCCTCTGTTCATGGCTCCATGGTATTATTTCACAAATATTTGAATTTTTATAAAGTTTTGACTTTATTGAAGTTTCAAACTTTATTTAAAACCTGACTGCACGTGATTTAGAAAGATATTCATAAATATCATTTGGACAAAATATTTAATTTTTTACCCTTATCTTCCATTTTAGGTCAACTTTATTTGACCAAGTTGCCATGTGTCATTACATGATTGGCTTATTTCTACTTCATCATTAGACCCTATCACCTAGGTGCCACATCATTGCCAGTTGGTCTTGTCACATAGGCACTCACTATGTCATTATACTAACTTCATTGCATCTTTTCTTTAGTGACATAGCGAGAACCATTTGATTTTCCATGTGTCATGATCTCATGCACCTGAGATATCTACCACCACATCATACTCTACCTTGGAATTTGTGCCATGTTGCACCTTGCAATTGGTCGTTGACACCCGAGCAAGACCCACATTGAAACTGCACCAGATTTTGAGATTTTTTGGTGACTCGCTATGTCACGAGCCAGAAAACCTATCATTTTTTGGCTAGCGATATGATGAGTTGCTAGATTTTGGACTTTTAGGCAAGTTTTTAGTCATGCTGACATCATCCTTTCAGTGCTACTCCTACTTGCAGCCATCCAAGTTTCCTGATCCACTATGACAATGGCAGTGAGTCTTCCCCAATGATACAAATCAACACACACCATTTTAGAGTACTCGATTTTAACTATGCTAAGAGGAGCCTTCAAATTGTGGATGTGTCTTTTCATCCACTGCCACAAACAGGTATAAAAAATTTTGCACATCAATTGTAGCAATGTTTCTTACCTAGCTTTCTCTGCTCATGGTGTAGATGCCAATTTGAAAAATATCGAATGTAAGTTAGTTTCAAAAATACCCATAAGGGTGTTGGAACCAATTGATTATTCCACCAGATTGGTCCCTCAAGACTACTGGACAGTGGCCTATTCCATTCTAGCTAAAGGATTTGGGGTCATATGGCAGATTTGGGGTTGATATTCATAAGTAAGCTTATTATGGTTTTGAAGCGGTGATATGTAGCTTGTCATGAGAATGTTGTTAATTTAGTGTCTAGGCTATCCTAGTTTTGATTCGCTCTCTAAATTTTGTGGCAATTTCGAGGATTTGCCTCTAGATGTAGAAGGGCACTTAACTTGAACACCCTCCATGTAGATCATACCTTGTACTGGCCTGCATTCACCCGTCGACTACCCTTGTTGCTTGCTCATGGCTTTGACTATGTGTGGAGTTTGTTTCGCCTTTAGCCAAATGCGACTAGTCTTTCCTTTCAATTTGCGTGGACTCTTTTGCACACGTGGATCTTATTTTTTTGCTTTTGGCATATTACTTTGCTCTTTAGAACTCACTTGTGCTACCATTTTACTATAGCTTTTTTTATCTGCTAGCATGAGTATCCTAGCTTTATATTGGGCATGGGATGGGTTTTTTTCCTGTCTGCTTTGCATTCCTTTTACATGCTCTCTAACATCCACTTTTTATGCATTGGCTTTGGGTGTCGACTGCGGCCTTTTATGCTATGTCTTCATTTGCGTGATTTTTTGTCATATGGCATGGAACTAGGTTACTTCAACTTCCTATACCTTGTGTTCATTTCCTATCATGTGAGGCTCTGTTCCTCTGCTTGGGCATTCACTGATTTAACTTTTGAGCTTCTTTGAAAGCTTCCCTCTGTTTGACTGGTGGCTTGCTTTTGTTTATGCCTTGCTCTCCTAGCCAGCTCTTGGCTATTTTGACTTCATGCCATGAATGGCCCTCTTGTGCGTGAATTCCTTTTACTTTCTACATGGGTGACTTGGGTCCTTTTTAAAGAAAATCCCCTATCTTTAACACTGTCGCCTCCAAACATTTTAAAAATACAACTCACTACTTCAGTTAAAGGCTATAATGTTGATTATCATGCTGAGAATGCATTATACCACATGTATTTGTCATCATATGTAAACATCCTCCTAATTTACTTACATCCTTTGCTTAGACAACTTCTAGAGTTGAAGACACAATCTCCTTTAATCTCACTGCCCACATAGTGGGTCTTGGCTCCAATAACTAGTAGAAGTCGATTTGGAAAGTGACTTTTCTTTTGGAGGTTAGATACTTTCTTCAATATCTAGTGTCTTCATATACCACCCATCTAAGGCTTTAGCAACTATGACTGTTGGTTCAAAAATAGAGCAATCTGGTATGTGCTTATTAGTCTTTATTATTACATGATCATCCACCAAAAGGCATCCTTATCTTCCTTGGAGTTACATCTATCTCCAAAACTATCATCAGCAAGACTGAGATGAGCCAGTGATGTCTTGCTCACAATCTTACACAGAGATACATTCATTCACTCTGTACCTTCACTACGCCCTTTTGTTCTCAAATGAAAATACAAGCACACTAAGATATTATATAATTGCAAACATTAGGACCAATAATCTAACCCTGATATCCATGGTATTAAAATGATTCGGGCCCTAAAGAGGGTTTGGCTAAAAAGAAATTTGTTTTCAAACACCTGAAGTGCAAAATTGATATATTGATCATCTCGAACTAATTAGAATCAAGATCCATCAATGAACCATCATTTAAAACTCATTTTATCACTTTCTTGCAGACTGTCAACTTTGTGCTAGGAGGTCCTTTGACTGGCCTTAAAAATTGACTAGAACACCTGACCAAGCTCTGAAAATTGGTACACTGAATCTCTACGTTGCATACTTTCACCTTGTCATATTTCATCTTACGAAAAATTCCCAGTCAAAAGATATTCGCTGTCAAAGTTTCCATCTCAGAATTATCTACAAGTAAACACATTAGAAAGTAGTAAGTTGAGTTCGAATTTGGCTTTGAAAATTGGGTAAATTAACACTTAGGGAGACAAAAACTAGGGCATTTGTTCTCTCTCATGAGGAGAGTATGGATCTATGATTTGGGCTCATCACGAATCACAAGACACATTTGGCAAGCAGTCAAAGTGAGCTACTTGGATTTGCTGACTGGAAAGAATGACAAGAAATAAATGTTTACTAATGGAATTGACCTAGAAAAGTGTGCAAATGGATTCGTCATGACTTAAAAACTGACACACTTGGAGTATTTTTAGAGGAAAACATAGTGGTACAATCCATTTGATCTAGACAATCACATATCTCAAGTTACGACATCTCGAATAGGGGTACCAAACAATCTACAAATGCTGACACCAGTATAACTTTAGAAACTGCGTTTGGAATCGCGTTTTAAAAATGATCAAATGGATTCATCATAAGCTAAAACTTGAAACATAACATGTCTCTAACATCTACAATTCAATGCAAAAGGAAATTCATCATTTTGGTCAGCTGGTCAAAAGTTATAGCATGTCAAACAGGGCTTCCCAGAATTCTAAACATTTCATATCAGCACGATATTGATAACTGACCAACTTTGAGGGATTCAAAACCTAGGCAAATAGACTTGAAACAACTCAAAATCTGAAATATGGGTTCTTAGTTATGGGCACTAAATAGTCCCAGAGTGGCAAGTCATGAAACATTACTAGGTGCAAGATATTTAGTTGCAAACATGATCTCTTGTCACTGTTTGACACTTGGGGTAAAAATGCACATTTAACAATTGCTCTAAACGGGATCTTACAAAATAGCTCAGAATGGCAATTTATCACTATGGAACAAGTAGATTCACTAAATGAAAGGTGCTAGAAGCATTAAACACCTCTTAGGCCTCATACTGACAATCAGGTAGATATGCACTAAAAGCATTTATAGGGCTCAATTTTCTCAATGTGACTGAAAATGGACCAAGCATTTTTCAATCCCAACATGGTCTAGGTAAGGAAGGTGAGTCTATGGTTCATAGATTTTTTGTGTTGATAGATAATCCTAACATTGCACCATATGAGGATTGTTGCACACTAATAGGATCAAATGAGTTTCACTCTTTTAGAAGATCTAATGCAAGTTCATGGAGTATCCACACACAAAAAATGGCATGCTATTATCCATCATGTACAGAAGAAAATTGGGATGATTGTGAGTCAATTGAATGGGTGGATAGATGGGATATATGGGTTTTGGACCCAGTTGACACCTATCATCCCCCACAAGCACTAGAAATGGTAGAGATGGGTTCATCTATTGACTTTGACCACTTGTCTAATGTAGTGCAACCTAGTAATTTATATATTTATATATCTTTATAATTTTAATATGTAACTTTATAACTTTTACCTAAGTATTTTCTAAATTAATGACCACATTTTGTACATTTATCACTGTAGGCTATGTTTTTACTATTATTGCACCTAAAGACAATGGAGAAGGGATAAAAAATTTATTTATTTCATTGTGTCCAAGCCAAGCAAAAATTATATCACTCGATTATAGATGGTGAAGGTTTAGAGTACCATATCGGTGCAGTAGTTGTAATCGACATATGGCTTAGATGATATTCTATGAAGAAACCTAACTTGTGGTTATTCAAGGATTGGCAAATGGAGAGGAAGATTCTTCATTATTCAAACCTTGCTGTTACATCAAATTTCCACTTGATAAAATATGGTGGAAAACCACATAATTAGACTCTTTGGGAAGTTCATGAGTCAAACCACAAGGCAATACTTGATACATTAAAATGTAGAGTAGATCCAGAGTGGTGTAGGGTCACCTTGAATCATTGATGCAAGTGGCAAGGTACTAATAATGAAGGTTGGGGGAGTACAACCCACAAGGATACCTAAACAAAGTTTGAAAGCCCAAACAAGGCCCAAAATCCTGCACTTGCACCTTGACAATAATAAAGGCTTAACATATGAAACCTACTCTAGACAAGGAACCATGAACATAGACTTAATGCATGTTGTTTATATATTAGCAGGGGCATATGGACTTGATTTGAAGGCCTCAAACTAGGAAAAGTCATAGTTCCTTCACTAACCTCTTTGATTCCTAGTAGCCCAAGAAGAAATGGCCTACAACTTAGTAAATTTTGAATGGATGCAAAAAATAACCACCAAGACACCTCCTACTCCTGATATATTGTTAGATTCTAAAGTGCTAACATTGCATACACAAAATGCTACATTAACTTGTGGGGACAATAATTAAGGCTAAAGGGTTTATTAGGTCACTATTACAAAGGAAGTACTATTTAGGCACATGCTAGAACCACCAAATGGTATAGTGGCACCTTGAAACATAGGGCCCTCACCTTTTCAATTTTTTAGTGTTGTGCTCCCACAATGCTTTTGTAAGTAGTAATAAGTGGTGTAGGGCACCAAGGCAAAGAAGGACACCATTTTGTATTCTTAAGGCACTTTATGCAATTTATAAGAAAAAGTTGCTCATTAGGAAAATTCAAGATTTTTAATGTTTTTGGTCAAGAAATCCTAGGACTAAGTTTTTTTTAGTTGGTTTTGGGTATGTTGGAACCTTTTCCAAGTCCTAGAAGTGGAATCAAGTGAAAAATGTAAAAAATGCACTTTTTGTGCAAAGTTGCATTGTTGAAAATTGTAAAAGTTGCTCAAATTTGCAACTTAGTGGGAAAAGGGTTCTAACTATTAAAATTTTGGTTCTAAAAATTAAAATATACATAGGAGATATATATACCTTATTCATGAGGTTTGGAGGGCATTAATATATGGATTGGAAGAAGTTGTAAGGAAAGAAATTCAGTTTTTGAGTCATTTTTACTATTGTTTGCATGCTGCACAAAATGTATGGACTTTCAAACTAGATCGATGGATTTTTGAGATAGATATTTGAATCAGATTTCTTTTGGTTTTGGTTTCATCATTTTGCATATTTTGTAACTCAAGTTATTGCATTTTTAATGAAACTAAGTTTTTAGGACAACATTTTGGTGCACACAACAAAAGTGGGCCTCTAATTGCAATTTCCTTGGTTAAAATTTCATGGAAACTTGTGAAATGGTAGTTAGTAGGGTACTTTTTTAAGATTCTAAGGTTTCAAGACTAGAGGATGTGTTTTGTGATTTTTCTAATCAAGCCCTAGCTCAAGTATCAAGAAGGCTTTGACATCTTGTAGCATGTTGATTTGTGAATGGCAGGAGTTTAAGAATTAGTGAAGCATTTGGAAATAAGTTATTTTAGTGTTGTCAAATGATTCAAGTGGTAGGGTACTAACAAGGTAGGTTGGGAGAGTACAACCCACAAGAACACCTTAACAAGTTTTGAAAGCCCAAACAAGGCTCAAGACCCTAGGCTTGTACCTCAATCACTAGAATGACTTAACACATGAAACCCACACCAGACATGGAATCATGAAACTAGACACTAGGGATATTGTTCTTACATCATCATGGGTATACTGACTAGATCTAGAGACCCCAAAACAAAGAGAAGGCATAGTTCCTTAATTAACCCCCTGGATTCCTAGTAGCCCAAGAAATGAGGTTTTGGTCTACTACTTGTATATTTTCAATGGAAGAAAGATGCTAAACAACAATGTTAGTTTCTATTTTTGATGTATTATTAGATCTCAAAGTGTAGGTATCCTATAATCAAGAATATTGTCATAACCTATGGAATAGCAACTAGACAAAAAGGGTTAATTAGGCCACATTTACAAAGGAGGTATGACCTAGACACATGCAAAAAACATGAGACCAATTAGGTTAGTTGAGGAATGTCCCAAGTATGTTTTTTTCCAAGTTACAAATCAAAGCATGAAGTTTTGGGGTCTTAAAATGCTCATACAATAGTAATGTGTATTGATGCATACAAAGTATATGCATCTAGGGCATCATATTTCTCCTTTGTCCATGCATATAAAAACCTGAAACCAAAAGAATCTTAAATTGCATTAGAATTACAAGGATTCCACCAAAGGCAATAATTTTCCTATGGTGGAATCTGGAGTTATAACCCAATTTTCTTCAAAACCCTACAAACCCTCAAAGTTTGAGTTGTTTGCACAAAAATAGGAATAACTTGAGTTTTACAAAGTTTCAGAACCTCAAACTAGTTGCATTAGAAAGGTAATTCAATAATCTATCCAATTATACTATGAAAAAATCCCTAGGCATTTGTACACATCTGTACCATCCAGAGAACTCACTAAAAATGTAGAAAACAAGGTTGTTTTTATTGATTTCAATGTCAAAACATTACATTGTACCTTCAACCCACTTGAAAGGGCTATATGAAGGCAGTGTAGGGTACCAAGGAAAATAGGTTTAATAGGTACATAAGATAGTCAATCTAATAAGGTTTTTGTAACAAGACCAATTGTAAGGTCAACTAGATCCTTGGTGTCATTATAAACTAGGATAACACATTGAACCAAAGGTCACATTATGAAAAATGAGTTGTTTTGTGTTCAATAAGGAGTTTGGAAGTCCTTAGATGGATTTAGATTTTATTAGGATGATTAGGAAAGAATTTAGGTGTCTAGGAAGTCACTAGCACAAAAATGTCAATGTTGTCATGCAAAGATGCAAAGTTGATGATAACATTTTATGTAAAATAATCATAAAGTGGTTGAACATTGTCCTAACCATTTCAATGATGGTTATGACCATTGGAGGTAAAAAATATGTGTTATAAATGGATGTTCATGAAGAAAAAATCATAGTGGTATTGATTGATGAAGATTTATATTAATAAAACTCTAATTTTCTGCCATTTTCTCTATTTTCCTAAGTTATACGGATTTGTACGAATTGAAAAGGTGATCAATTGACATGGTTGGATAATATAATGAACTAGGCTTAATTTTATTTTGGTTTTAAGGTTTGATCTTTTCATTTTCTCAAGTTATTGTATTTTTTGTACAAGTTGCTTGTTTGGGCCTAAATTCAAGGGTTTTGGCAAACATGTGCCTCTAACTACAATCCCACAGTTTGAATTTGATACCATTAGGGGGGAAGCAAGTTAGGGAAGTGTAATTTGATATTGCAAAGTTTTAGACTTGGAGGAGTTGGGTTGCTATTTTTACCAGCAGGCCCTAGGCTGAACATCTTTGTGTGTTCAGACTGGAAGTAAAGAAAAAGTGGCATTCAAACTTCCAAAATGATTGTTTGAACCCAAGTGAAAGGTGAAATGGACTTTTAGGAAGGAGAGGAAGAGGCCCATGGGGTTGAGTTGATTTTTTGAACCCATTTTCAAGAACTTGCTTTGGAAACCCAACCTAATTAGGCCTATTAGGTATGCAGGCCAAAGTGGAGTTTGGACATGCTGGAATAGAGTTAGCCCTTGACCCTTTAGAGTCTTTAAGAACTAGGTAAAGGGTATTTTAAAGGTGGTAATTTGGCCTTTTCCTTTGGAATTTTTCAAGTTTCCCAAGGAAAACTAAAATTTGACCTACTAGGATTTCTAGGCCTGATTTTGGGAAATTGACCCCTTGGGGGTGTTAGGACCCTAAAAGTGCATGAATCCCAGTGGTATAAGCTCAGTGATGATGATCCTAGCCTAAGTTTGAAGTTTTGAAACCTAGTTGCATATTTTTCCTTATTTGGCCTAGTTGAGGGCTAGTGTCCCTAAAGCCTAGATTGGATCCAAGTTTGCCAAGAGCCCTAGAAAGGGAGAAAGACCTTAGGAAAGTGGAGTCCACTTGGAGAGAGATAGGTTAGTATTTGACAAAGGTTGGTAAACCACATTGGCATCTTGTAGTGGGTTGGGTGCTATTAGACACCTATGAGGTAATTGGTAGAAGAAGGTTGTGATCTCTGCATCCGAATGTCTTTCCCAACTGATCTAACCAAATTTGAAAGGTTGTGACCATTGGAGAATGATTACAATTTTTTTTCTTAGTTCATTGAGTTCATTTCCATGACCCTTTTTCCTACTATTTTCTTTGTAAACCAATCATCTACTTGACTAGGGCATGTTTGGGAACTGACAATCTCCATTTAAATTGAAGTCTCCATTTAAAGGTGGCAATGAGCTTTTTATTGTTCTATTAAGATCATTAATATATTTCAATGAGAACTTTGGGGGATCATGCCTAGCTTGAGTATCCTAGCTTCCCAAGTCCTATAAATGCAAGATCATTGATGAATAAGCATTTCTAATTAAAAAATCTATGGTGTTGCAATGAAGTGTGTGACCAGATTCTTTGCCTACTAATGAGCCAATTTGAGACTTCACTTCACATTGCTCTATGGACAATTCTATAGCACTTGTTACTTCTCTATCGAAAAAAATTTGTGTCTATGTACATGTGCACTCTTTCCCAATAGTTGTAGGTTTTTTCTTTTCATCCTAAGTAATTGGCATACCATGGATGGCACTAAGATAACCATTTTCTTCTAAAATGTCCTTTTCTCTCATATTATTCTCTCTATTAAGCATGTTTTCTATATCTTCCTTTGTATATTTAATAGATGTAGCCAATATCCAATTGCTTATTTATTGTCTTTCAATATTCATGAGAAGCTAAGGTATTTGGTTTCCTAATAGGTCCTAGGAATGTTAACTAGGGTCTTAGAATAGTCCTAGATGGACCCATTTGACTTAAATCTGTAAAGAGAAAAATTTGCTCAAAAGTTGCAATGTTGCTCAAAAAATTGCTCAAGCAACTTTTACAATTTTTGCAAAAAAGTTGCAAATGGAAGTTTGGGAAGTTTTAACTATCCATGCTTGGGCATATGAGCATGGGAAACATTTTTTCAAAGGTTAGAATGTTTCTTGTTAGATTTACATTTCTAACCAACTTTTACAACTTTTTCAATTTTGCACAAAAAGTGGAACTAATGCAAAGTTTAGTAGATTTCATTTCTAGGACTTGGGAAAGGTTCCAAACTATTAAAAAAAAACTAAAAACACCTAGTCCTAGGCTATCTTAACCAAAAACTCAAAAAGAACCAATTTGGCCTAATTTGCAAGTTTTGCTCATACCTTGCACAAAGTAGCCTAGGCATACATATCTTGCTCATAACTCCCTCACTGTTCATCATGGGATCAAACTATCTATTTTTTCAGCTTTGGGTGGCTAGGTAAACCCTAGCCCCAAGCTCATCCCATCTTGTTGAGGACTCAAACATTCTCGAGCATTCTGAACCAAAATGTCCCTACGAGTCACTGAATGCCATAAGGTAGCGATCTTTGACGGGGCATATCTCGAAGCTCATGAAAGGTAAGGATGCAATTTTGGGTGCTTTAGGACCATATTAAAGATACCTACAATAACCTCTCTCTCTTTTTGGAGATCTTGCTATGTTTTGATTTTGCGATGCCACCTCGAGTGATGTTAAAACTCATAGTGTTGGCCAATACAAAGTTGCCAATTGCCAATTTTCTCTCACCATTCATTGTGGGATCAAACTATATGTTATATTAGCTCTAGATGGCTAGTTAAACCTTAGCCCCAAGCTTGTCCTATCTTGTTAAGAACTTGAACATTCTCAAGCACGCCAAACCAAAATGTCCCTAAGAGTCACTAAATGCCATAGGGTAGCGATCTTTGATGAGGCATATCTTAGAGCTCATGCAAGGTATGTATGCATTTTTAGGTGCTATAGGACTGTGTTGTAGAGAGCTACAATAACCTCTCTCTCTTCTTGGAGATCTTACTCTATTTCAATTTTGTGATGCCCTCTTGGGTGATGCTGAAACTTGTAGTGTTAGCCAAATCTTCCTCACCATTCATCACGAGATCAAATTATCTATTTCATTAGCTTTGAGTGGCTAGGTAAACCTTGTCCCCAAGCTTGTCCTATTCTATTGAGTACTTGAACATTCTCAAGCACGCCGAACTGAAATGTTCCTGAGAGTCACTAAATGCCATAGGGCAGCAATCTTTGATGGGGCATATCTTAGAGCTTGTGCAAGGTATGGATGTAATTCTAGGTGGTATAGGACTATGTTGCAGAGACCTACAATAACCTCTCTTTCATTTTGGAGATTTTACTACATTTTGATTTTGTGATGCCATCTCGAGTGATGCTGAAACTAGTAGTGTTGGCTAGTACAATGTTTTCAATTGCCAAATCTCCCTCACCATTTGTCATGGGATCAAACTATCTATTTTGTTAGCTCCAAGTGGCTAGGTAAACCCTAGAACCAAGCTCTTCACATCCCATTGAGTGCTCAAACATTCTCAGGCATGCCAAACTAAAACATCCCTAAGAGTCACTAAATGCCATAGGGAAGAAATATTTGACAAGGCATATCTTGGAGTTCATGTGAGGTATGGATGTGATTCTAGGTGCTATAGGACTATCTTGTAGAAACTTACAATAACCTTTCTCACTTTTTGGGGATCTTATTCCATTTTGATTTTGTGAAACCATCTCGGGTGATGTTGAAACTCGTAGTGTTGGCTAGTACAAAGTTACCAACTACCAAATCTTTGTCATTGTTTTTCATGGGATCAAACTATATATTATGTTAGCTTTGGGTGGCTAGGTAAACCCTAGCCCCAAGCTCGTTCCATCCCATTGAGTGCTCAAACATTCTCAGGCACATTGAACTGAAACATCCCTAAGAGTCACTAATTATCATAAGGAAGTGATCTTTGATGAAGCATATCTTAGAGCTTGTATGAGATATGAATACAATTCTAGGTGCTATAGTACCATGTTGTGGAGACTTACAATAAATTTTCTCACTTTTTGGAGATCTTACTCTATTTTTATTTTGTGATGCCATCTCAGGTGATGCTGAAACTCGTAGTGTTGGCTAGTGCAAAGTCGCTAACTGCCAAATCTCCCTCACCATTCATCGTGAGATCAAACTTTCTATTATGTTAGTTCTAGGTGGCTAGGTAAACCCTAGCCTTAAGCTTATCCTATCCTATTGAGCACTCAAATGTTCTCAGTCACCCCAAATTGAAATGTCCCTAAGAGTCATTAAATGTCATACGATAGCAATCTTTGATAAGGCATATCTTGGAGCTCATACGAGGTATGGATGCAATTCCAAGTGCTATAGGACCATGTTATAGATACCTACAATAATATCTTTCACTTTTCTAAGATCTTACTCCATTTTGACTATGTAAGACCATCTCAGGTGATGCTAAAACTCATAGTGTTAGCCAGTACAATGTTGCCAACTACTGAATCTCCCTCACTGTTCATTGTGAGATTGAATTGTCTATTCTATTAGCTATAGGTGGCTAGTTAAACCCTAGCCCCAAGCTCCTCTCATCTTATTGAGTGCTCAAACATTCTTGGGCATGCCGAACTAAAACATCCCTAAGAGTCACTAAATGCCATAGTGAAGTGATCTTTGATGGGGCATATCTCAGAGCTCATGCAAGGTATGGATGTGATTCTAGGTGCTATAGGACTATTTTATGAAGACCTACAATAACCTCTCTCACTTTTTGGAGATCTTACTCCATTTTTATTTTACAATGCCATCTTGGGTGATGTTGAATCTCGTAGTGTTGGCTAGTACAAAGTTGCCAATTGCCAAACCTCCCTCACCATTCGTCATGGGATTGAATTGTCTAATCTATTAGCTCTAGGTGGATAGGTAGACCCTAGCCCTAAGATCATCCTATCCTGTTGAAAGCTCAAACATTCTCAGGCACACCAAACCAAAATGTCCCTAAGAGTCACTAAATTCATAGGGCAATGATCTTTGATAGGGCATATCTTAGAGTTTGTGCAAAGTATTGATGTGATTCTAGGTGCTATAGGATCATGTTCCAAAGACCTAAAATAATGTCTCTCACTTTTTGGAGATCTTACTCTATTTTGATTTTGCAAGGCCATCTCAGGTGATGCTGAAACTCATAGTGTTGGTTAGTACATCATTTCCAACTACCAAATCTCCCTCACCATTCATTATGGGATTCAACTATCTATTATGTTAGCTCTATGTGGTCAGTAAACCCTAGCCTCAATCTCATCTCATCCTATTCAGTACTCAAACTTTCTCAAGCGTGCCGAACCATAACATCCCTAAGAGTCACTAAATGTCATAGGGAAAAGATCTTTAACAAGGCATATCTTAGAGCTTTTGTGAGAAATGGATGCAATTTTGGGTGTTATAGGACCATGTTACATAGACCTATAATAACCTCTCTCACTTTTTGGAGATCTTACTCCATTTTTATTTTGCAATGCCATCTCGGGTGATGTTGAAACTTGTAGTGGTGGCAAGTATAAAGTTGCCAAATGCCAATCTCTGTCACCATTCATCATGGGATCAAACTATCTCTTTTGTTAGCTTTGAGTGGTTGGGCAAACACTAGTCCAAAGCTCCTCCCATCCTATTGGGCACACAAACATTCTTGAGCATGCTGAACTGGATCATCCCTAAGAGTCACTAAATGCCATAGGGCATCGATCTTTGATGGGACATATCTCTAAGCTCATGCAAGGTATGAATGTGATTCTAGGTGTTATAGGACCATGCTATAGAAATATACAATAACCTCTCTCGCATTTTGGTGATCTTACTCTATTTTTATTTTGCAATGCCATATCGAGTGATGCTAAAACTTGTAGTGTTGGCCAGTACAATGTTGCCAACTGCCAAATCTCTCTCACCTTTCATCATGGGATTGAACTATCTATTCTATTAGCTCTAGGTGGCTAGGTGAAAACTAGTCAAAATATTCTCTCATCTCATTGAGAGCTCAAACATTCTTGAGCATGCTAATCTGAATCATCCCTAAGAGTCACTAAATGCCATAGGCATTTTTCCTTAAAAGTGTTCTTTTTGGGAATCCACTAGCTTTTGGTGTGAGCACTCTACATCATTTTGGATGCAATTTACATTAAAATGAAATATATCAAATGTACTTAAAATGTAAACAATAAAAACAAGATATATATTATGATAACCAGTAATGCCATACATGAACAAACATATAATATACAAGGTTGCACAAGGATGGGGGTACTTGGGGTACTTAGGGTACCGGTATGGGTATGGGTACAACTATTGTTTGTAATAGGGGATGGGGGTACTTGGTTATGTCAAACTTTACTTTTAGTTATACTTTTATATTTATAGAAGACTTGAATTTATGAGTCATGACAATGATTTTTCAAATCAAGAATAGTGATAAAGTTTGCAAATGTAATGTATTGTTTTCAATTTTAGATTTGTTATATTACTGTAATAATAATTTATGATAAATGTTTAGATGCATAACATAGAAGGAAAACTTTAAACATGAACAAGAAGATCATAAATCATATGAAAATGACATATTGCAAATGATAAATTTCTAGCTTTAATAGTGATAAATTTTATTGTTGATCAATATTGTATCAAAGTTTCAAACTGATTAGGTATTGAATTAATCTTGATAAACAAATAACAGAGAATGAAAACTTTAAACGTGAACAAGATCATAAACCATATGATGATGACATATTGGAAATGATAAAATTATGCTTGAACAATGATAAAGTTTATTGTTAATCAATATTCTATCAAAGTTTTGAACTAATTAGTTATTGAATTAAGCTTGATAAATAACGAGTTGATACACAAACAAAAAACCAAAATAATTATAATCAAAAATCTCAATCAAGGTCCTTAGCTATGATGTTCTCCACTGAGTACCTAGTACTTGGGATATGTGTACCTAGTACTTGGGTACGTGGGTATGAATACTATTGGAAATATTCAAGACTATGCTAAGTTACTAAGAGGGGAGGGGTGAATCAGCAACTCTGAAACTTTTATCAAATTCTAATCTTAGTTGTAATAATCCAATAACCATTTAATTCAATAAATCATATCTAATTGCATGCATAAGAAACTAAAAACATTCATGGCACATGAACACAACAATTTGGTGACTGAGAAACCTTCCAAATAGAAAGTAAAACTAGGGTGGCGATGATACCCACAAAACCTTAATACTAAAACATAAAGTTGACCTGTTAAGGCTTACAATGATCACTTTTGATGATCTTCACTATTAGGAGAAATTAGGACTCCTAGGTCCACATTGTTAGAGGATTTGCAAACATACAATGAAGTATGCACTTGAGAAAGAGATTTAACAAAATACTATTAAGTCTACCTTGTTCTAGGATTTGGACTGATTCACTTGTTAGAATGAAACAACTAATCTCTTACTTACAACTAATTTTCTAATAGAGATTCTTTGAATTACTGATCACCTTTATGTGATAGATATGACTTTGTTGCTACTTTGTTGATATGGCCTTACAATATATTTTGTTGTTGATTCACATTCACATGCATATATTCATCTAATCACTTATTCTCACTTATTAGATATGATACAATACATTACACATATATATCAATCTAATTTACAAAATCACAAAGTTAGCCAATATACAAGTTAACACTAATATAACAAAGTTAGCTCAAATGAAGACACTCAGGTTCTTAAGATTGACTTGGTGAAGTTTTGATATTAGGTGTCCATTGTCATTACTTAGCATCATCATGCATTCAATAGAAGTAGAGGCTCAGTCCATACTAATCATCTTAGAGTAGTCTCAAACTCAGTCTACACTTGCGATACGGTAGATACTGTGTAACTTGGTAGAAAATAAATTACACACTTACCATAATTGAACTTGGTAAATAGTGATCATCACATAGCTTGATTAATACTATCTTCACTTCTCACAAACTGTTGAATTAGTAAAAACTATAAATCTTGGTAACCATTGGGATGTTTAGTAGGAACTGTAAAGCTTGGTGGCTGCTAAATTACATGACAAACACTATAGACTATTCAATGAGCTCGGTAACCATACAAAATCCAAATAAGTGTTGTCACTAATAAAAAAATTGAATTAATGTCAAAAATCTCACCCTTTGGCATTAGTGACAAAAACACTTATCAACCAAAACTTATATACATCATAGTGTGATACTAGCTTGGTACTATTTTTGAAATTTTTCAAAATTTATCTTTGTAAGTATATATAATATACTTTCCTCTACATGATTCTCCCTCATACAATATTCATACTATTTTTCATATATACACACTGTCTCTCCCCCTTTTTGACAATAATGCCAAAAATTTATTCAAACTTATTTACATAGAGACACCAATATAAGAAAGAAACTCAAAATGTATCTTAAGTATGAGTGCTAAAGTCTTATCCCAATTTTCTTGCAAAATTTTGCATGTATGTAGAGCAACTTGGACTTCTGCAAAGAGTTCTATAATGTGATCTAAAATTGAAAAATGGTTGTCATGGATCAATAATTTTAAGTAAACAATGTATTTCTGCATTATGTCCATGATGGGAAGGATCATATTCTAGATATCTATCAGTGAAGACCATATCCTTGCTTCCTCTCTCAACAACTCTTCTTGTATATCTAAAAAGAATCTAATTTTCATATGATGTGCAGAGCTTGAACTGAGGCCATGTTGCAATTATTGTGCACTCTAGCCTTCAGATCTTCATCATTCTTCATTAGTTTTCTCTATTTTCCTTTATGAACTCGATAACATTACATAATTTTCCAAAAAGTGATGTTACATTTGTGCAAGATTTTTCAAGATTGGTCAAAATTGAGGAAAGCTCCATTTGTTGAATGAAAATTTGTTGAGCAATGTGCTCAACCACTTTGTTATCAAATTTCTTCCCTACTTTCTCAACCAATTTGTCTTGACCATTGGAGTCCTCATTAAACTTTTGGATTGCTTCTTCTAACTAAGACAAAATTTGTTGAGAAGTATCAACTTCAATACCTATTACCTCTGTCAAAATATTCTTAGCACTTTCAATGATTTTATATTCTCTATCTCTTTCCTCTCTTAATTTCTTCTATTTTTCTTTCTTTTGGAGGAGTTTACTAGCTATTTGCATTTGATCTATAGTGGCATTATCAAAATCCCACTTTGGAATCTCAATCTCCTAATCTAGATTAATGTCCTCCTCTATCTCCTTTCCACTCAAAACTCTTATACTTGGTTGACCCTTAGGTTCAACTACCTTTGTTCATACTACCTTAGAATCTAGAATGGAAACAATAGTAGAGATAGTAGGACTAGTAGTAAAAATTGATATAGTACTAATAGATGGAATATTGATTGGTATGCTTACTAAATCCAAAACTAATATACTTATAGAAGTATCCAAAGTCATAGAAAACAAAACTGTAGAATCCAAAATTGTAGAACTTGAAATTGTACTTACTATTGGAGAACACAAAATTGTAGAACATATTTTACTCACTACTAAAGAACCTTACTTGATAACTAAAGAAGAGGGAGGTTGCAACTTAGTAGATGAAGTGGTAGACACTTCCATTGGTGATGCATTGAGATGTGAGGGAGCAATGACTGATTGGACATTTGATGTATCTATTGTGGTCACAATCAAACTTGCTGAAGCTGACTTGAAACTTGATGTAGCTGTCAATTTTCTTAGAGAATGAGGAAGTGAGACAATGACTACTACTACTATCTTCATAGGATCAGTCTTCTCATCATCTTCATTGACTTCCTTGGTGGCTTCTTCCTCTTTATCTTCTTCAACTTTTTCATTGTCAAACTATATTATGTCAAAGTTTGTTCCTTCTTCCTCATCATCACTCTCATCATCCTTGACTTCTATTGGAGAGTCACTCTGTTTATGCAAGTGATAAATATTTTTCCACATGCCTATAGCAATCCTGACTACATGCTCTATATATTTTAACAAAATTAAACAAGTATAAAATCTAAGAGTCATCTTGTCTTCATTTTTCTTCATAGATTCTTTTACCTCAGCATTGGTAATGCTTGGTAACAACTACCTCAAGGTTTTTTCATAGATAACTTTTTTTTGTCTACATGGCTAAGTCCCATCTTGGCTTCAATCTCTCTAATAGATCATTAGATATCTGGGAGGCTATCTGATTAGGGGAATACTTCCATTTGCCCATCATTGTTAGCACCAATTTTTCAATCTACTCCTTCTCAACCTCTATCTTGGTCTCATATTGTAGTGATTTGAAGTTTTTTATACTTTCACCTTCGTCCATTTGTTTTAGTTTTTCCTAGAAGGTGAGAGGAGGCTTACTAAACACAACTTTACTACCTTTCTTTCTAGATTTGTAGTGGATGGCTTGGGTGGCTTGGTGATGATTACCTTGCCTTTCTTCTTTATTGGCTTTTCTTCCTTTTCTGACTTAGTTTCATCCTCTACATCATCATCATCATCTTCTCCCTTATCCTCATTCAAAAAAAGAGGTGTGTTGGATTTGAGTTTTTCTATTCTCCTCTTACCTTTGCTAACTGCCTGTGGAAGCTTGATTTCAAGCTCTATCCTTGCCTTAGCCTCATCATATATTCTGAAGTATGGTGCATTTGGATCACTAGGTTCATTTATTAAGGATTCGATTATTTCTTTTGTTTCATCAATGTTCACCTCATAGGGAAGAGGTTTTATGCATACAACTCTTGGTTTTACTACCTATATGTAGACTTTGTCACTGTCTACCATGAAACAAACATCATCTTTGTAATCTTCAACCAATTTCCTAGGAATCTTGAATCTATTATTCATTTTCTCCTTGAAGACATCAAAGTAGTTATCCATTATGTTGACAAAATTCTCACCCATTTCTGCAATATATTCATTAATCTGATACAAAATTGGTACATCCTTTCTCCATACAACTATACCTTTAGAAGGGAAAAACTTTTGAACATAAAAGAATAAGCATGTCAACAATGAACCAAATTTACAAGGATTTTTCTTGGATTTCTTTATGCTTTCCATGTTTTTGTTAAATTGTTTCAACAACAAGTTTGTTCTTCATAACTTTGAATGCCAAGTCTACTACTTCACACGACACACTATTTAGATGACTAGAATGGTAGATCTTGTGAGCTATCACATGTATGCCAAATTTCAGTTCTACTATTACACAACTAATATTCATGCCTCTGCCATCCCATTCAGCTAGGGTTTTCTTTTGTAACTGCGCCCAACATAGGGTTTTAGTAGCTTTGGCTTTGGAAAGCATGGGAAGATTAGTGATACAATGAATCATCTTCTTAGTGATCAAAAATTGTTGCTTAAGCCATAAATAACTATTGTAAACTCAAGTTTTGATGTATCTCATGCATTTGATTTGGAAACTCCAAGTTATATGGTGAATGTGGGTTAAATCCTTATCTTCCAAGTGTTTATGTTCGAGTTTAAGAACACAATTCACACATGATTCACCTAGGGAATCATCCATCTCTAGGGTTCCATTTCTTGAATTTCACACTTAAAATGAGTAAAAATATCATTAATGAGTAGTACCTTAAGAAGGATTTGCAATTGCACTCTATTTGGATCAAGGAATTCTGCAACTGTTGAAACAAGTTTGAAATCTGGTTGTTTCCATTTGACTCCTTGGACCAGCATTGTTGACCCTTTCTTTTCCTTGCTAGTACTACTTGATGCTACCATGGCTACTTGGTAGGTGATGGAAAACTTTGAAAAAATTTACTACAATTTTTTCTTGAAATCGCTTGATCACTTTGCAATTCACTTGATCACGATAATACTTTTTAAAATTTTGATGAAAAATTAATTATATCTCCTGCCCTTTTGATAACATTTCCCCATTAATGCTCAATATTAAATTATCATTATGTATGATAGTATGCATTAGTATCTGGCATCCTATCATCCACTATCTATTTAGATTGCTTGGTGAATGCTTCATAACTTGGTAACCAAACATGTGTGACTAGTTACTCCCGAGCTTGCTCGGTATAGTTCATGAAGCAACCTTACTTGGTAGACAAAGTAACTCAATGATAACTAATGTTGATCTTCTATGATACCTTTTTATCTCAAATACTGATTTGAATCTTTTGTTCTTTTCAATTTGGGAACTATTTGGATGTGATCATGATAATGCAGTTCCAGTTCTCACTTAAGAACTTAGTTGGAAATGGTGGAGTCACCCACTTCTTGAGTGACATGACCATCATTTCTTGGACTTGCTTCTTTGGTGGATTTAGGAACCATTGCTACCTCATTTGCTTTCTGATTTGTCTATCTTAGCTTTCTTTTCATCTTCAATTCTACCTATATTCATGCAATTCTTGGCTAGATGACCAAGTTTTGTACAAGTAAAACATCTTATGGTGGTATCTCTTTTCCTTATGTGATGTTTAACATATTTCATGCCAATGTGTCCATACTCTCCATAGTAATGAAATCTACACTAGGTGTTGTAGTCCCAACCAAATATTGCTTTCACAATTTTTTCTGTTGGATTGAATGTCTTGGTTCTGTAGTCTGATGCCTTGTGACCTTGTTTCTTGCATTCATTATACTTACCTTCAAATTTTGGTTTCTCTTTACATTCATTAGCCTTGTGACCATGCTAATTACAATTGTAACATTTACCATTGAATTTTTCTTTACCATTACTCCAATATTTGTTTGATGTATGACCTATCTTTCCACATTGATTGCAAGTACGTCTTTGATTCCTTTGAGTAACTTGTTGGGAGCATTCACCTTTTTTGTATCTGATTTCTCCTTTACCCTTTTATCTATAGATATTCTACTCATTCAGTTGATTCAATTGATTCATGTGTGGTTGGGATTTCATCATTCTTTCATTGATTTTCTTTTCAGTGTTTAGGTCATTCTTCAATCTTTCACTAATTTTCTTTTCAGATCTCAACTCACTTTTGATTCTCTCATTGATTTTTCTTTCTAAATTTAGATCATTCCTTAATCTTTCATTGATCTATCTTTGACTCATGATTTCTTCATTTCCATTGAAAATTTGATCTATAAGATCTTCATACTAAATGGATTGGTTCTAGATCTCATTGTTTCTTTCATCCATTTCTTCTTTCATCTTGTTCCTTTGTTCCAAGATTTCACATATCCTTATTGACTAAATTTCTTGTTCTCCTATGAGCTTTCTTATTTCTTCTTGTAGGGAACCATCTTTCTCTAAGAGTTCTTTGATTGCATCATTTTCTTCATTTGGGATGCTTGAAGGGAAAAGGTTTTCAATCTTCTCTTCAATGTACTGGTGATCATTCACCTAATTTGCAAGTTCCTTTCTTCTTTTTAGGGATTGGGAAAGTTTCTCCTTGGCTTTCTTGAGTCGTACAATGGCCATTTCTAAATCTAGCTTTTCATTGTCAATTGCCTTATCAAGTCTAAATATCTCCATTATTTTTTTTATCTTTACTCAAGCTATTAAACTTTATCCTGAGAACCACAAATTCTCTAATACCAATTGTTGGAAATATTCAAGACTATGCTAATTTACTGAGAGGGGAGGGGAGAATTAGTAACTTTGAAACTTTTATGAAATTTTGATCTTAATTTTAATAATCCAATAACCATATAATTCAATAAATCAAATCTAACTGCATGCATAAGAAACTAAAAACATTCATGGCACATGAACACAATAATTTGGTGACCTAGAAACCTTCCAAATAGAAAGTAAAACAAGGGTGAGGATGATACCCACAAAACTTCAATGCTATAGCATAAAGTTGACCTATTAAGGCTTATAATGATCACTTCTAATGATCTACCTTGTTAGGAGCAATAAGGACTATTAGGTCCACCTTGTTAGAGGATTTGCAAACATACAATGAAGTATGCACTTTGTAAAGAGATTTAACAAAAGACTATTAAGTCTACCTTGTTAGAGGATGTGGACTAATTCACCTATTAGAATGAAATAGCTGATCTCTAACTTACAACTAATTTTCTGATAGAGATTCTTTGAAGTATTGATCGCCTCTATTTGATATATATGACTTTGCTGCTCCTTTGCTAATATGGCCTTACAATATATTTTGCTGCTAATTTTCATTCACATGCATACATTCATCTAATCACTCCTTCTCACTTATTGGATATGAAACAATACATTACACACACACACACACACACACACATCAATCCAATTTACAAAATCACAAAGCTAGCCAATATACAAGTTAACACAAATATAACAAAGTCTTCTCAAATGAAGACACTTAGGTTTTGAAGACTAACTTGGTGAAGTTTTGATACATGGCATCCACTATCATTACTTGGCATTGTCATGCATTCAGTATAAGTAGAGGCTCAGTCTATACTAATTATCTTAGAGTAGTCTCAAACTCAGTCTACATTGGTGACTCGATAGATAGAGTGTAACTTGGTAGAAACCAAATTACATGTTTACCATACCTGAACCTGATAAACACTGATCATCACATAGCTCAGTTAATACTATCTTCACTTCTCATGAGCTGTTGACTTGGTAGAAACTACAAAGCTCGGTAACCACTGGGATGTTCAGTAGGAACTGTAAAGCTCGGTGGCTACTGAATAACATGGCAAACACTGTAGACTATTCAATGAGCTTGGTAGTCATACATAATCTAAATAAGTTTTTTCATTGATTAAAAAAACTTGACTTAATGTCAACAAGTACTAGGGGCGTGGGTACAAGTACCCATGCAACCTTGATAATATATTATGATAACTAATAATGTCATACATGAATGAACATATAATGTATTATGATAACCAATAATTTCATACATGAATGAACATATAATATGCTATGATAACCAATAATGTCATACATGAACAAACATATAATATAAAATGATAACCAATATGCCATACATTAACAAACACATAATATATTATGATAACCAATAATGTCATACATGAACAAAAATATGATATATTAACCAATAATGTCATAAGTCTAATAATGTTATGCACCAAATATATGTCATACATCAAATATAAAATGTCATATATACATCAAATGTAAATTAAATATGTCCATTGACATAAAATCCAACATATATGTCCCAAAATGCCTATACATGTGTGTCTATCAACTATATCTTCTCCTTCCCATGAGAGGAAGGAAACAAATCCCTAGAGGTCTTCGGTCATCGTGTGGAGGGAGATGATGGGGATGATGGGGTCTTTCTCACATGCTCGCTCATCCTCTTGTGTAGGATTTTCTCTAACTCAAGCTAATACAAACAAAGTAGATATGAATCAATAATTATTATACATTGAAATCAAATATATGTAGACACAAAATTAATTATTTTCTTACCACTATCAAATAGTCCCTCTATAAGTCCACCTCAAAGGCTCATGGATGATCAAGTGTAACAAGGCCCTACAAAAATTAAATCAATATAATCACTTATAAATAATATTATAAATATTGATACTAACTATTATAAACAGCAACTAAAACCAAGAAACTTTTTTCATGCCTCAGTCAATGGCTTTGAACTAGCTATTGCTGCAACAACTCCACGATCAATGGACTACTGAAGATGAGGAGGAGTTTTAGTTATCAAGAGCTACATGTCATACAATACAAGATACATGTGACATGAAACATGAAACAAATATAATCAAATGAATTAAATTAACAAAAAACAAATGTACCTCTATGAAGGTCATATAATGCCTAAGCTTGGAGTCCCTAGTGAATGTTGATGGTCTAGTAGAGAACTGATGCACATGTATAAATTACTTTGTCAATCCTTCATATGATTACTGAATAAATATATGTATTAATTTAAATGATTAAATTGATACATACCTCTAGACTCATTGACAAGATGAGAAATGGGGTCGGGGGAATCTCTACTAGGGCCAACACTCTAACTCTGAATTGTGAACAATGTCAATACATGCTAATTAATTAGTCATTAACTATACATACGAAATGTGATCAAATTAGTTTATTATAATTGTAATTTACCTATGTGTCAATGCTAAATGTCTCATTCAAGAACTAATCAGTGCCTAGCCCATCATCCATACCATCTCTAGCATGACTGCCAAATGTGCATAAGGATCCACATGATGCGCATAGGTGACCGCAATGCATAGAAGGCTCCTCCTTAAATAATGGACTCATGCAATGAATGAGGGTCTATGTCAAAGCATTAATAGTCCCCAGAGTGCTAGCCTCTACATTTTCCTTCACAATTGAAAAAATAATCACATTCTCACCCCGTGGCTTGACAATAGGTACCCTAACTACATTAGGGTCATGACATGCCCCTGACCTCTCAAATGATGACCCCACCCCCCCCCCCCCCCCCCCCCTCTACCGTGAGATTCTAATATATCAAAATATTTGGGGATCTCCCCAAGGAAAAATTCACAATACAACATCTTTAAGAAATACATTGGAACCTTGTGATCATTGCAAGAAGGGGAATCAAATACAATCCACCATCTATGCCAAAAATTATTTCTAATACCATCATGTATGCAAAAATGTATGGGGAACCTTTTATTTGTATCTCTAATAGTATTTTGTTCACCAAGATTTTTAAACAATGCACAAATGCTACCTTTTTCTATTTCTTTTTTTTTTACATCTTGATATGTTAACTTGTTTACATAATATCTTCTTTGTTCATCCCTCTTAACATGCCAAATATCCAACTAACTACTAATAGAAGCTACATGGGTCATAATGGACTCGAGAGAGGATGCCAGTTGTGCTCTCATTGGATTGGTTTGTCCACAAGCTTTTGACCTACTAATGAGTGCTTCTAGTTCATGTTTCCCTCTTTTTATTTTATTTATTATGTTGTATTCCAAGAGGATGTCTTCCAATCAGTGTAGGTTGCAGATTTTCTTGCTTATGTTGTGGAGGGTTTTCACTTGGATCTTGTGGAGGGTTTTGGTTTTGATCTTGTTGCAGATTTGGTGGTTCACTATCCAAATTTTCTGATAAGAAACTAATTGCAATCTAAATAAATAAACAAATTTAAAGAAAAAATTGAAAAAAAAACCTACAAAACAATGCAAAAACAAGAGTAGAAAACATATGATGTGATCTTGATCTAGAACTTTGGCAATGAGGAGGCATTTTGAGGAGGTGGGTGGTGAAAGTCTTCAATTCCTTCAACTCCCATACATGTTGTGAGGAGGAAATCCTTGCAAAATGAAATGGGCTATGAGTTTGCAACCCATTTATTAAAAAAAAAAAGTTTTTAAAAGTGTGTATGTGCTATAGCATGCACGTGCTTTTAAAAACTAAAAAAAATGGGTGTCATGTTTTCGGCACCACAACTTGGTGCACACACTTGATTACATCCCTTATAACTCCAATTACAAAGCTTGTTTGAAGTAAAGCTTACTATTATACTTCAAAATATATAACTTACAATTATAATTTTCCTTATTTCTCCCCCTTTGACATCAATGACAAAGGTGTCAAAAAAGAAAATCCAGTCAAAATCTGAAAGATGCATTTGACACACTTATTAGCACACATAGGGAATTTGTGGCTAACTCTATTGCATTCAATTCTGTAACCACAAACTTTTCATATGAGGTTTTAGCTACCAAACATTCCTCTAACCATTATGTAACATTGTAATCTATGTGAATAAATGGTAGTTTAAAAGAGTAAATCTTTTTAAGGCTTTCTCTTTTTTGCTTGAATATCCTAGATGCCATCATGAATTGCTTCCATGGAATGCTTAAAGTCTTCTAACTTTTGATCTTGTTTCAAAAAGTTATTAGTAAGCATCTATAGCTCTGTTATCTTCCCTTTGACCTATTCATCAAAATTGTGAAGGTGAACGTATGCCAAGTTACATTTAGCATATATGTACTTCCCTTCCTCCATACTTTGTCTCAATAATTTAGTGCATATATTTAATGTTCCTATATCATCTCTTATATTTGTACACATAGTATTAAGAAGTTGACCATCATGCTCATTTTATGCTTTAATTGTAGCAACATTGATAAGCATTGTAAACTCATTGTCAAAAGTTTTGCACATAATTGTTGCTCTCTACTGAATGTCTATAAATGTATCAATAGAACTTACTACCTTCTCCAATTTGTCCAAAACTAAAATTAAAGTCTCCTCAATTGACTTAATTGGTTTCTTCTTTTCAAGGAATTTACTTAAAGAAGATATAAGATTTTGTGCTTCATCTTCATCATCTGACTGTATTATTGTGGTGACCATTGTCACTTTTATAGGTGTTGTAGATAGTTTTATTGTTACTATCACTAAGGGTGCACTTTTAGTAGCTGCCTTAGTGCTAGTTGATATAGTTTCCATCTTCTTCTCATAAGATGCATCTTTCTTCTTCTCCTATTCTTCTTCATCAGTAGAGCTATTGTAGTCAACAATATTGCCAACAATGCCATAGCAAAAATCCTTGAATGTATCTTTAGTTATATCCATTGTTACATTAGTGTTGTCTATCTACATGGATTCACTATCAATGGTAGTGTGTGGTGAATCACTTGTAGCTTCAGCTAGTTGCTCAAAAATGTGAGGACTAACCACTACCACTATAGGGTTTCTCTCCCTTGACTGCACACTCTTCTCAGTCTCCTTAGGCATAGTAGACATGTCTGTGACTATTTCCTTTTGTGTTTCCATATTTACCTCTTCATAATTTCCTCCTATAAGAAGAATATATATCTTCTTATTTCTTAGCAAGGGTGCTATACCTTTCATAATTTCCTTTAACTCGTGCTCATTATTTACTATACGTAGCTTTTTCACCATATTCATCCTTATTTTCTTATCTTCCTTAATTACTCTACTCTTTCTATTTCTTAGTCTATTATACAAATCTTCATGGATTTGACCTTTTATGCTATCAAACCTTTTATTTGTCAGAATCATGTTTCTAAGAACAACATTCTTTAGCTATCTCTTATCCATATTATTATACAAGTGATAATACTTATTCAATTGCACAAAATTATTTTCATTTATAATTTCCATATTAAGATTTTCTACCTTTGGCTTCCATGCTTTCCTTCCTATTGGAGTCTTTGCTTCTTGATCCACAGGCTCTACTAGCCTATCGCCAGTCTCTTCTTTAGATTCTAAGGAACTAATCTGCAAGGTTTTCCTCTTCTTGCTTGGTCCACTTGTTGTTTGATTAAATCTCTTCTCAAGCCTTGTAGAATTTCTTTGCACTAATACTTCCTCTGTTTTCTTTAGGGTTTTTTTTAGTGGTGAATATTCATAATTTTGTAAATTTTAGAATTTTGTTTCTAGTAATATGGCTAATAATTTGAAATTTAATGAAACATAAATCACCACATTTTTATTAAGTTTAGTTCTAAAATATTTTAAATCACTCTGAAATAATTTATTTTATTATAAAATTTAAACTCAAAAATTCACCACAATATTTGATACGTGATTAGATTTGATTCATCTAAATATTATATATTATTGAACTAATTAAAATTAATTCACCAATAATTATAATAATTGTTAGTTACTTTAGGGATATTTTACCAATAGTTAGTTTTCACTATTAATTTACAATATAATGTAATTATCCTCATAATTTGCATGAGATAAAACATGTTCAATTTTGATTTGTAATATTCCATGATGATTAGAAAACTTCCTATTATTATTGAAATTTGCTTATATTTTCTACTCAAAAAATATGATTCCAAAATAATCACGAATGCAAATAATATTTAAAATAAAAAATTGAGAAATTTACTAATAAAAATAATTTGGTTTTTCAAAATAATTTTTTTCTATTAAGATAGTTTAAACATTTACAAGTATAACCATGAGTCTGAGATAAAACAATAGATCACACCCCCAATTACATATAGTTACAAAAAATTTGGGGGGTGATATCAAAAATTAAAAGATCAGAGCACTATCAAATATTACATTTACATTCACTTGATTACAGATTATCACATATTTATCATAACAAAAATTAAACTGAAGAAAAAAACTAGCTGCAGCCATCATTATGGCTATCATGATTAGGTTGAGCCCCTAGAACTTCATTAAGGTTATGAGTCACATCAGTAGTTACCTCCTCTTGACTGGCTACACTATACCCTTGAAACATATTACTTACATTGTTCAAATCTACTACCTCTAAAGGAGCTAACAGACTCTGGTACTCATCAATATAATTTTTTGAATGCACATTATCCTTATTGATTAGTAGGTTTCCTTCCAACACAAGGATCATGAAATCACTCTTGGAGATATGTAACACCAAAGCAACCTGAGACATAATGTGAAAACAGGTGAGTTTAAACTTAAACTTAGTAAGAACCCTCCTCTCCTCGTGGAAGATTTCTTTGTTCTCGTCCTTCCAAAGAGTCCATAAAATCTTGGTGGAAAGAACGAACCAAAAAGTGTTAAGCTTAGAATCAAATTTCTCTACATAACCAGCAAGAATTTCACTCTAGGTGATACTACCTTCATAGTTCAAAAGACAAGGGGAGCCAAGAAAAATAGACTACAACTTACAGGCATAAAGGACTTAGTCACATTACATAAATTGCAAGACACAATGGATAGACCAATAGAAGAAAGAATTTGACCAATGGCTAACTTTTTTAACAATAGAAACCATTTAAAACAAATCTTTTTAGGCTCGGCTTTACCTTTCTGAAAAGTCCAAAAAAGAAAGTCCAATCAAAGAAAGGATTAATTTGCCCCCAACACTAGATCACTCTAGCAATGAGAGAAGAATCATTCTTCATGCACATATACAACCCTTTAGTAGTGGTATCTTTCAACAAAACACCATTAACCCATTTAGCTTTATCAAGAAAGGCCTTTGAATCAATAATATCACAGGGCCTATTGAACTTAACTACTTTCTTAATCAAAGTTTAAGTCTTTTTTTGAGAATTAGGAATATTAAACCTACCTTTTATCTCCTCCCACTCCCATAACTTCACCCCCATCAAGATATCCTAAATCAATGAAATCCCCTTCAAGTTCCAAGCCTTGGAAAAACAACTTTGAGTAAGGGAGAAAGCTTTATTATTATATAAAAGCCCCCACCAAATGGATCTATCCATCACAAGAAAATAAGGAGGTCCTCCTACTGCATCTCTTTCCTATATATACTTCCTTACCTGGATCCAAGCCTTCTGAAAGGTTTGAATTTTTTTTGACCTGAACAGTCTCATCTTAAGCCCCCCAAAAATAATATTAATCATTGGAATATCCTTCCAATTCTTGCCTTTCCTAATGACTAATTTCAAAAGGTTATTTCTAATAAGGATTTTTCATGGTCCATTTCCCCAAAGGGATTTTAACACCCATTTGGATGCTAGAGCCATTCCTTGGGTATTAAGATCCTTCAAACTCAAACCTCCCTAACTTCTTACTTGACAACACCATTCCCACTTAACACAATGTCTCTTCTTACAGCCTTTACCATCTGACCAAAGAAAGTCCTACATAATTCTTTCTAACATATTCACATGGGAGTTGAGAAACATCAAAGCTAGGGCATAAAAAATATGATGAGAGGAAAGAACATTTTGCACAACTTGCAATCTATTGGAAAATGAAAAGGAATGGGTCTACCATTTCAAGTGTTTCTTATTAATTTTTTCATACACCCATTCCCACATCTTATTGAGATTTGGATCAACTGAGAAGGGGATACCCAAGTATCTAACAATCTAATTAGGACCAAACCATCGCCAACCCTTGCTAACTAGCCAATCCAATTCAACAATAGTCCAACCCAACACATTAGACTTTGAAGACCATACAAAAGAAGTTAATCCTTTTAAAATAATTCTCAAAATTCTCCTCTGAAAGCCCTAATAACAAAGAAGTATCATCTACAAACTAAGCATTAAGAAAAACCTCCCCATTAGGAAAGGAAATACCTTTTAGGGGTAGTCCCAACTCCTTTGCCCTTAAAATATAAAATAGAGCATACGCTACAATAACAAACAACAAAGGGGCAATCAGGCAACCTTGCCTAATTGACCTTCCTAGCACAATAGGTTCTAACATGCAACCATTCACATCAATGATAGTACTAGCATCCTTGAATAAAACATTTATCCAATTGCAATATGCTTCCACAAAGTCAAATGCTTTAAGCATACTAATAAAAAATCCTCACTCAATCCTATCATAGGCTTTCTCAAAATCTAACAGAACCATAGCTACATCTTTGCCATCATCTTTAGCCCAATTTATGGCCTCCCAACTAGTGATAAGATTCTTTAGAATATACCTCCATTGGATAAAACCTATTTGTGTCTATGAAACAAACTTATTTAACAATAGAGCAATTCTTCTCACAAGTACTTTAGCAAAAATTTTATAGGACAAGTTTAATAAAGTAATAGGTCTCTAATTCTTAACTAGAGACTTATTCCCCACTTTAGGTAGTAGCTTAATAACTCCTTTATTAATGGAACCCCCTAATGACCCCTTCTTAAAAGCTTCTTTATAAACATCCAATAGCTCAAGGCAGATCTAACTTTAATTTTTCTTATAAAACTCAGCTAGAAATCCATCCAAACTAGGAGACTTTCTAGTAGGAAAGGAATCAATAGGAACTTCAATTTCCCCTACCAAGATATCCTTACTAAGATTCTTCTATTCCTCCTTAGAAACTTTGAGAGGAATGTGTTTAAAGCATTCTTACATCACTCTTCTGTTACTAGGAGTCATCTCTAAGGAGAATAAGCTATTGTAAAAACTATAGAAAGTAGATTTAATCTCCTCAAGGTCACCATAAATTCTATCCCATTCCAAAATATCGCTAATCAATTCTCTTTTGTTCTTAGCTTTGATAATGTTAAAAAAGTACCCCAAACCTTTATCCATTTCATTAATCCAATTCTTCCTTGTTCTAATCCTCTTCCCTTGAATCTTGTACCTCTATATACAACTCAAATGGTGCTTAATGTTAGCCCGTTACATCTCCAATTCTTCATTCTTCCCTATTCCTTGAAATTCTTTTTTAGCTGAAATAAATGTGTTCTACCACAAGGATTCCTCTTGGTTCCTATCCATGGCTAACTTTTTCCTAATGACTTGAAGAATATTCTTCAATGTCTCCACCTTCAAGCTCTAGATATCAATGGGATCAAGCAAAGGGTTACTAATTCTAAGAATCTATGTAACCATAACTATGGCCTCAACATTATTAGGATCCTTAAGGAGCATAGAATTAATCTTGAAGGAGATATGAGTCCTCTTAGGGACTAGTGAATTCCCAATAGCTTCTATCCTAAAACAAGTATGGATAGGTGAATGGTTAGAGAGAGAAGCTGGAACAACTTGGATTGGAGCATGACTATCTTGTTGCAAAAATGAAATGGAGGAACCATCCCCATACACCCTATCTAGTCTACAATAAACCCTTTGCTTGGCTGACTAATTATTACACCAAGTGAACCAAATGTCTTGAAACTTTCCATACATATTCTCCATAGGATCCACCAAATTGAATTTTCTTTTGAATTTATACCAAAAATGCATTTCATTACCTTTCCAACAATGAGACAAACCCCCAAATTTATCAATTCTATGCTCCACCATGTTAAAATCCCCCACAACTACCCATGTAATTTTTGGCAAGTGCACACAACACCACTCCCATAGCTCTGCTCTTTCTTTATAATTGTTTGAATCATACACATTACATAGACCAAAAACACTTTTACCTTTCTTACAGTAACCCAAATTACCCTCTGACACTCATAACACCCATGGCTTACAATAGAGCTTTCCCATTTAGGGTGAATAATAATAGCCACACCACCCTTTCCTCTCTCATGATTTGAGTTGAAGCCTATAGACTTGTCCCAAAGGAACTTCAAAATAGAATAGGCTTGAAACCCAACCACCTTAATTTCTTTTAAAAAAATAAAATCCTTATCCTTTAACTTATTGCACCATCTTCTAATAAGATATTCCATGTTTGGCATTTCTAACCCCTGAACATTCCTGCAATGGATATGCAACATCATAATAATTTAGGGGGAGTTTTGGAGCTCTTACATAACCTATTAAAAAAATTAGGAAGATTCCTCCTCCCTCTATCCCCTAAAGGACCAGAGCTTCTTTCTACAATCTTCCTCTTCTTCCTAACAACCTTTGTAAACTAACCCTCCAAATTAGAAACTTCTAGGGCTAAAGATGTAGGTGAGAAAGTAGGAGCTAAAGGCAAAGAAATAACCTCCTTATTTTAATGTTGAATTTTAACTACCCTTTCATTAATGGATATGAGGGCTAAATACTGAGCATTCAAAGCTAGCTAAACATTGATGACTTGTTGAGGGATTTCAGACTAACCTCTTAATAGGGGGGAAGCTATGGGTGCATTAATAATATCCAAAACACCATCCCTAGCCGGCACCACCTCAAACTCTTCTTCAAAAAGGGGGTTAGATAGTGAAAAAAACTATTTCTCATAGGAATTTCAATAGTATTAACAATTGGACACTGGAGACCTAGTATGGTAGTGGGGTCTTCCAATTGCATACTCCCCACCTCCTTATTGGAGACGTTGCTTGCATTATTTTTACCAGTGACTAGTAAACCAAAGGACTCCTTGTTATTGACCACATTAAATTTTTCATTATGAGAAGGCTGGAGAGCTGGGCAATCCTTTTTAGTATGCCCATTATGCGTGCAATAAAAACATGCATTTAAATTTCCCAATAGGGAAATCTCCCAATAAAACCTTTCTCCCTCAAAATCCAAAGTAAAATTATCAATAAAATCCACATCTAAAGCCAAAGCCAAAAGAACCCTAGCATTAAAGTGAGGCAAGGTAACCCTAGATTGCTCAAAATGTAAAATAGACCCTAACAGCTTAAGAATTTGTAGAATGAATGGCCAAAATTCCACATTCAGGTTCTTAATTTTCACCTAATTTGGTGGAGCCCTAGCAACCACCTTATCAAAATCACCCTTTGGAGACCATGAGTAGACCCTGAACATCGACCTGCCAACATTCCAAAACATTTTTTCCAAAACTCTTTCTTGCATGTTGTGATTTTTCAAAAAAATAACAAACAACCCCTTCTAAATCATTCTACAATATGGCAATAAATACCAAGCTTCTTACCCAAAAATATTGCAAGCCAATCATCAAAAAACTTCCTAGCAGGCAAGGCCTCTTTATCTAGAAACAAAGAAAGTAGAAATTCTTTTAAGCCTAGACCTTTCATTCAAAATAGTAGACACCATGTCCTCACTAGGGGAAAGATAAAGAACCTTAGGACCGAGAGGAGGAGACTTACCATTCTCTCCTCCACTTCCACCAATGGTAGCACTGATTCCATTAGAGAATCTATCTCCATTGGTTGCAGCCCATCTTCCTTCTCCTCATTGCAACTCTAGTTCCACATTTTTTCTATGAATGACACCCTTAAACACTATAGCTACCAAGAAGGTCAAAGAACTTTTAGCCACCACTTTTTTGTAAGACAATTTTCCTTCAACATCGCCCACATTCCCGACTATAGATTTATTAGTGCCCTTCTTAGTCATACTCCTACCCATGTCATCCTACAAATTGCAAGCCTCCCATCTGCCATGAATCAACTCTCTCATGGCACTAGCAAACTAGGCCAGGGGAAAATATCACACAACACAATGAGGGAAAAAAATAAAGAAATAATAAAACAAAAGCCAAGTGAAGGACAAACAAAAATGGAGTAATCACAGCAACCAACAAACAATACGAGTGACACAGGGCACACCACATGACTCACAAAACCCAAACCAAATAGACTCTGAGGTTGACATCATCCAAACAAGTGGCAAGTTACAGAACCCATCCTCATTTCGACTTAAATTTTCCTCATTTTTCAAAATAATTAAAGATTTTCCAATAATTTATATCTTTTTCTAGAGGGGGGTTTCTTAAAGTTTACCTCGATTTTCTTTTGGTTCGTCAAGGGTTGTTGTTGTTCAACTATTACATATGGCACTCTAGGTGCATGCACACTTGTTTGAGCAACTATGACCTCTACAATAGGTCTAGACATTGCAATAGGTGTAGGAGATTATAGTTCAATTTGACCATTAGCCTTCATTTCCAAGGCTATCCCTTTCACCTCTTCAAATTTCTTTCTTGACATCCCTGATTCTTTTAAAATGGAATCAATTGATTTGTCTACTTCCTTCTTGATATCCTTGTCCATTAGATTTATTTTGACTTCTTTCATCTTTTCAGCATATGCACTCCATCTAGGGCATCCAAAATCAACTTTTGAGTATAGGATTATAAGTGCATAGCCTTCAATTAGTTTAGCACTCATTTCATAACCCTAAGGTTCAATGAACTTTATTCAAGGAATTACTACCTCCATGCATGTAAAATCTATTTCTACCATGAAACATAGTTCATCCTTATATTTCTCTATCAGCACAGGTGCTATCATATACCTCCGGTTCATTTTAGCTTGGAATAATTTTATCATTCTATCAATATCATTATCCCTAATCATTTTTTATTTAGATTGATAAACTCGAGTGATAGTTCGCATAGTGCACTTGCTTCTATCCCAATTTGAAATACTAGGAAATTTCTTTTCTATGCAGAAGAATATATGAGTCAATAGGGATTCAAACCTAAAGATTGTGCTTCTAGAAATCTTAATCTTTGATATGTTATCCAAGAACTGAGTTCAAATAATATCACATAGATTAACCTTTTCACCCTTTATTGCCATCACATAATCTGCATGAAGAAATCAAGCTAGGACTGAATCTATCCTCGATCCAAGGTTGAATTTATAACCCAAAATTTTTCTTAGGAGTCTTACTCCATCATCTTGAATGGTTTTAAACTTCATGTTTCTACCATGAAAACTTGTGTTGAGATTTATTTCAACTAATCTACACACATTCTTTATGTTCACAAGATTGCATCCTTCATTGCTCAAACTAGTGACCTTGTGAATTAGGTTATTATCAATGCATATAAGTGAATCTCCCAACCATAGAAGCTCATCACTAATTATAATCAAAATGATTCTTGTCCATTCGTGCTTATCAAATTCCATATAGAACATGTACTTAACTAGGTTAAGTTGTTCTAGGTATGCATGTTCTGGTTTCAATGACGAATCATTGTTGCACATTTTCTCCAATTTTTTATGGATCTTAGTATCTCCTATGCTTTCTATATTACAATTAATGTAACTTCTTATGTCCTTGACATGAAGAACATTTCTTGGAACGTGTGACAATGCTCCAATGGGGTCATCAACCAAAGATATAAATGGGTGTTTCTTAAAGTTATATCTAAGTCTGTCACTAATATCAAACACTCCTTGTGTTGCCATTACTAAAAATATGCTCAACAAATTCAAAAAATACCTCAATTTCACATTTTAGAGCTTTCAAAAATCACACGTATCTGCAAACTTCTTTAGTACTTTAAATCAATCTTCAATCTTGCACTTAAGATTTCACACAAGAAAATGATGTTCATAAATCAATTTGTGTCCTTTAAATTTCTTACAATCTATACTTTGCATTAAATATGTATCTACCACATATTAGAATACTATCTCTATGTAATAGAGACACCATTTTTTGTTATCCTCATAATGATCATATCAAGTAATACACACTTCACTGTAGACTTCTCTTAGTGTCTAGTATATACTGCTAACTATGCAATTTGTGGCATTCTCTTTAACATTAGTTTTTTAATTAACTAACACACTATTTTACTAAGAATTCTTAAATCAGGTAGGCTGGGTCATAGACAATAAGTGACTTTACTATCTTATTAGGTACATTAGGATGTGCTTCTTCCAAAACTGTATGAGAACTTCCATATTCTTTTTCCTTTACAAATGTTTCCTTAAATTCTTTTGTCAGCTCCTTTGTTTCTTTCTTTAGACTATCATCATTTATTTTGTTATTCCTTCTATAGTTTGGATTCCTTTTAAGTTTTCTTCTATCCATTATGTAGAACTTTGTTACAAATAAGGAATGTACATGTATATCCATGTATATCCAATCAATAATTCTTTGCAATTTGTCCAAGATTGTTGCATCTATAACAAACAATTTGTCTTCTTTCTCCACTTTCATTGCTATGAGATCTTCTTCTATTGCCTCCATGGTTAGTGTTCCTAAAAATTCTACTATTTTCATTATCATTATCAAATTTAGCCTTCTTACAATCTACTGCATTATGTCCATATCCATGATAATTATGACAATAAAAATTTGAAACAGGTTTAAAAGACTTACCTTTGCAATCATCTCTAGTATGTTCAGGTTCATTACATTTGACATGAGATTTCTTTCTTCTATTATCCCCATCTTGATTATATTCTTTAGATTTCTAAGAGTGAGTAACATTCTCTTCGTCTTTAGATGTATATCTAATTTTCTCATGTTTATATCATTTTTGACTTTAGGAGTATTAGGTTCTTTTCTCTCAATAGATTTCTTGGCAGATGGTCCAAGGAAGAATCCAAGTCTAGTCTTATCATAACTAGGTCTTTGTATAGATATTTGTTCTTCAATCATTTTGCTACTGGTACACAATTTCTCAAGTTGTTGTTTGGTTTGCAATGACTCACCTTTCACAGTAGTATTGTATTTCTCTAATTCTACATGTTCTAACTTGATAGATTCTAATTTTGATGTTACTTTTCTTAACTAGGATCTTAGATCTACATTTTTAGCTTTAATTTCAAAGTCATTATTTCCTCCATTTTTCTTACGTCTTAACTTGAGTTCAATTCTTTTTAAATCATGTTTTAACATCTCATTTTCTTTCTTTATACCTTCAATATCATCATCACTAGTTCACTCACTAGGTCCTTTTTTCTTCAGGTTATCTATCTTGTCCTTTAGTTTACCAATATAAGCTTTTGCATCTTTATATTTGTCTTTTACGTCATCTCTTTTATCAATAAGGAGATCAATTTGTTCAAGAGATTCTTCAACTCTTCCATATACATAGGGATCTTATTCAAACTATTAAGCCTCTTCTGAATAACTAGGCTTTGATACCAATTGTTAGAAATAAATAATACTTAGGGGGTGTGAATCAATATTTTCAACCTTTTTACCCTCAATTGGATATTATTAATTACTTTGATACATGCATAAGAAAGTAACCCAATAATGCTAAATAGTACAAAAAACCATACACAATGAGAGTTCATAACACCATATTTTGTTAACTAGGAAAACCCTAGCCAAGGTAAAACCCTGATGGGGATGATACCTAGAAGATGATTCACTCTATAAATAATCTAGTTAAGGATATTGACCCTGTTAGGAGTCTATGATGAATGTATAGTGTCTCGAGTCCCTACTAGGAGACTAGGCCTTGTTAGAATCCTCAAACCTATTAGGAGTTTGTGGATCATATGTGCAAGAAGAGCCCATTGCCCTAACATGCAACTATACAATTGAGTTCTTCAAGAGAATAGGTATGCATAGAAAATTGGAACATTTGTTGTACTTCATAATTCTTCTGATTGTCAATTCTTCATACAAGTCTTTGGTAGACAATAGACAATCTTGCTTTCTATTCACTCAATGTCATAAGTAAGGAGTAACCACGCATATATTAATTCACATCATACCTCACATTTATATCACATAATCTCACACTCACATCTATATTCACATGCATATTTCCAACATCTAACCTTGCAAATGAATTCCTTTACTTATATCAATGATATTAATAAATCCTTCTTTATTTAGCTCTCATAATATCCTTAAAGTTCGCTCATCAAGACTTAATAATCAAAATAATTCTATAAGTCATACAATTCAATTTGCTGACATGCTCTATTTTGCATAGTGAAGTATTTGCATTGATATTTCCTCCATAACTTGAACTCAATTGATTTTATAGATATGTGCACTTTTCTACATCATCAAGATGACATCATGCATCTATAGTTAGCTATGCAAGAGAATATTCCAAAGGAATATTCCATTATTAGTAAATCTCATTGCGTTATTGTAATATTGTCTAATACTTAGACAAATTTCCATCATAAAAAATCATAGCTATCTATTGCCATAAATGACAACCACATATCTCATCTTATTAGATTGATCGGCCATATTGCCAACATTTAACTCAACAACAATCTAGTAGAGACCTCCAAGATCTCAACTTGTGCTCGCAAGCCACAAAATGAGCTCCTTGTTTCTAAACTATAGCCACTAGCTCTTCTCCAAATTTCTATATCAAATACTCCTCTACTTATTATATTTATTCCTCCAAATCATGATCCACAATAATCCCATAATTATTTGTACATCAACACAAGCTCCATATTTGGCCAGCTAAGCCACAAGTCAACTAGTCAAGCATTTAATTATATAGGCTCACCTTGGAAGAGTAAACCAAAACTATAACAAACATGAACAAAACTAAATAAAAAGTTATATTTAGGTCCACACATGATCCAATAACATGTACCTATCTTTAAAATATCCCATTTCCTAATAAGAAATTGTGTAATATGAAAACTCGACACATTTCTGTGAAAACTACCTAAAAATTTATACCTAAGGAAAATGGTGATATCTAATCCTCACTGTGATTGAATCAAGACTAGTTCTCTTAACTAAAGGTATTAATATAGGTCCTCTAAAATCCCTTAAGTTCTTAAATTCTAATTCATTAAGCATAATTGTGCACTCATCATGAAATTCATGCACATAAATCTGATGCAAAACCTAGCATAAAATTGGTGTTAGGAAAATTACCATGTCTCCCAACTCATAATGAATTAGGATTAGATCCTTTGACATAAGGTATTAATATAGGATCTTTTTAATCCCTTAAATTTTCATCCTTTAATTGATTAAGGATAATTAGTTACACCCCCTACAAGCTTCCTATGAAAACCAATAAATATAGCTTCATTCACAAGGTAAAACAACTCTAACTTAAACATGATCTATCTAATCCCAATGTGCCTTGAACTAATCCTAAAATAAAATAAAACATAACTCCATGAATCCAGCCATAAATCCTTTTCATACAAGATTGGTGACTTCCCTAGGATGCTTGTACACCGAAACCAAACGTTATATAGATAAATGATTGTAAAATTAGAATATATTATTCACAATAGACCTAATATTGCATTAGTAGTTGGGATATTTGTGATATTTTCTACAAGTCCTAATGAGAATCAAATGATGGAAATGAAAAGGATACTGAGATATCTAAAAGGAACTAAAGACTATGGATTGTAGTACAAGAAGAATGACAAGTTTAAAGTGAAGGTAGTCACTGACTCGGATTGGACAAGAAATGTTGATGATAGAAAAAGAACAAGTGGAAGTGCATTCTTTCTAGGAAAGATACTAATGTCATGGAGAAGATAGAAGAATAAATGCATTTATTAGTGAATGACTAAAGTTGAATATGTTGCAATAAGAATGAATTGTTTAAATATCTTATGGATCAAGAAATTGTTCAAAGGATTGGAGGAAGAAATCAATGATTCATTTGTTATCTACTATGATAACACTAGATCTATTAACATATCAAAGAACCCTATAATACACACAAAGGCAAAGCATATTGCTATCAAGTATCATTACTTGAGAGAGATAGTTTAAGACAAAGAAATGGAATTAGAGTATGTAAACACTAAGGAGAAAATAGTTGATATATTCACTAAAGCTTTACCTAAGGTTGATCATGAATATTTAAGAGGTAAGCTAGGGTGATTCCCCTAAACAATGCTACTTAAGTTGGAATGGTGCTCTACATCAAATGTGTTGATCAAGATTATTTTATAATTTGATGTAGGAATTCCAACTTTAGGTGTCACCTTAAATAGACATTCTCCATTTATCCTCCTTATAACCTAGTAATTGGGTCATACATTCTAGCTACTAAATTTAGAAGGTATGAGTCCATGAATACTCCTAGAACAACTAATTTTATAAGGTAAAAATTCCAATTGTTACCATGTGGGGTTAATAATATTCTCTTTGAAAAACCCCTTTCTAAAATGCTACAACCCAGTTTTAGATGTTAGCACATCACAAGTCCAATTTTCTATGTCATATAAACCCTTGGCCACTTTCAACCTTGGAGTACCAGGAATCAATTTCATCATATGTGTTACAACATTGGTTTACTCACTAAAATTATCGAAGAAATCATCATGGATATTTCTATGCTAATAATTTCTTTGCCTAGAAAATCCCTTTTTTGAAGGCATTAAAAAATAAAGATAATTATCAAAATTCTTCAAGGGGAATAAAAATTACTTACTAGGATGAAATTTTTCATCTTCTTGTTGTAATAATTCATGATTTGGCTTCATATAGACCTTGTCTTTCGCTACCACTATTTTCTAGCTCTTCACAATTTATTTTCAAAATGAGATCTGTCAACTTTCTATTATATTTTCTACATCAATTAATATGAAAGGCCTTCAATTTTCATAAATTCATTATAGGGAGTGGGTATGCATGTTTTGCCTCCAAATTTGAAAATAGACTATTGATCTACAAAAATATAATGGATGTGATCTATTTTAGTTATTGATTCATATTTCATCTCTTGACGTGGTAATCAACCCAATCATGTTGTGACATTTGGAAACATTCTATCTTATCAGCATCCTTGCTGCAATGGCTACAAATTTTGGAACATGTGTCATCACATTGTTATGTTGCTATAATTAAAAATCATGCATCTTTCTATAATGATATAAAAACAACCATGGATTAACCTTTGATTTGATGGTTGGAATGAAGTAATATTAATTCAAACCCATGTGGCCCACATGTTCCATGTGTCGCATGGTTGGTATGTCACTTTGGCTAAACCTCGTGCATTTTGGAACAATGAAATAGCAACCACCATGGATTTATTTTTGATCCAACAGGTGAGAAGATGTTACACTGAATGAATTACAATGGCCCACAAGGACATGTGTCAACCCATCATTTTGTCTACTTGGTTAAAAGACTTACAACTTTCATTATGACATGGCAAAAACTGTAGATCTTTAACTTCATCAACAACTAATATTACACATTGTTATCATTGTGTTTAGTTAGTTGATTCTCAGACTGGTCCCACCTATTCTATGTGGTGTGCTATTTTTATGTTACTAAGACTAAAAACCTTGCAACTTTCCATCACAACATAATGAAGGCCATTGATCTTGAGGTCAATCTGTGGTGGAGTTGATCTTGACCACTACATTAGTTGCCTGGTCCCACTAACAAGTGTCACAATGTTGCTATGTCACCTTAGTTATATCTCACACAAATTCATATAGAGATAAAGTGAGAGACATTTTTCCAAACAAGATTTGATGGTTGTGATTGAAACTTCTGATTGTTGTGTCTCTTTGGTCTCACATGATAGGTGTCATCTTGTCAGTATTTCACTTTGGATAAACTCACCACATTATTTAATAATGACATAGTGAGAGTCTTAGATCTTTAGGAAGATCAATGGTTATAAAAAAAAACACACCACTTGGGTTAAAGGAGTGTAATTATACAGGATGCAAGCTAACCAAGATTAAACCAAGAGTTGAGCAAAGACACGACTTAAATAATTAACCCTATTCTAGTGAAAAAAGGTTAAAGGAAAAACAAACCTACCAAAAAGTTTCAAAGTAATCCTAGGGTGTTTTTAAGGTATTTCATGCTTTTATTCAGGGTTTATTTAAAATTTACCACCCTAAATAAAAGATAAGACTATTTAAATTTTCAAAAATACTATAGAACTATTTGAAATAAAGGGGCACAAAAATAAGGGCTAACAAGTACTATCCTCACTAAATAATACAAATGTACAATAAGCATTGTCCAATAAAAAGTTATTTTCCAAATAAAGCTCAATGTGCCTCAACTACACCAAACAGTTTTCTCATCCAAAATATGTTTGCATGTAAGTTTTCACAATACATAATCTCACTAATTACACAATAGTTGCACTATATATCAATACACAAGGATATTACCTTTTTTTATACCATGTCCTAGAAAAAAATATTGAGTTGATCTTGAGGTTTTCCCAATTTACAATAATAATATAGGAACAACTTAAGATATTACATTTATATGTTACATTATAATATTACATATTTTCACAATTATAAACAGTCTATCAACTCACTATCTCCATAACTTTTCACTTGTTGCTCATATGGATCTACATCAGTAACCACAACATCTTGAATATGTCTTCAACCTCTATCCAAGTCTACTTAACCAAATTTTATCTCTATTAGGAGATACAATTCAAAAATTAGTACCTATTTTCCAGATATAATATTTGAATGTTGTCTTCACCAAATCCATCATAAGTTATCAATTGATGAGCTTAAGGGTCTTTCTAATGAATGGTTTATAAGGCACAACACTTGGTAAAGGTTTTGCAAATGGGGTTGCAAGATTTGGGTTTAACCATGGAGGAAACTTCATAATTAAGCACGCTCAATCTGGAGTAGTACTAGGATAGGTGACCTCCTGGGAAGTCTCGGTGCTTCACCCCTATGAGCATCACCTAGATCTAATGAGTGTTAAGTGTTCCATTTATTCTCATGAGAGATGGATTCATGTTGAATCACTACTCAAGAAACATGGTTCAATGAATTTTATGCAAAAATCACATAGTTAAATCTTGATAGCAATATCACAATTTGACTTGCTGTGGAAATTATCTCCTACTTATCTTTATATGTGTTCTTAACTATAGCATCTAGACACTTTGAAAAACATTTTCTAAATTGTGTATAAGTTGATATTCAATAATCCAATCATGTGAAGCCAAACTCTATATGTTGCACTACTAGTGTTTATAGAATAACTAGTATGTTGACATCAATGATAAACTATATCATGAATGTAACATAGAACCTTTGAATAATGTCTCCTATACTATTAGGATACTCCTCCATAGGAGTACCATTAGCATTCACACTAACAATCTCTCCTTTTGGGATAAAAACATCTAAGCTCCATGAATACCAAAATGTCTCTACTATAACCACTCCCACATTCATGTTGTGCATAAATTTCATATATATTGTAACCATATGCATAAGGATGGTCTTAATCTCCACCATACATCAATATATTTCAAATCTTCTTCATCAATATTTTTAAAATTCTCTTCTATAATTAAATCTTCAAATCCTCTTTTGGAAACTACAATTGAAACAATTGTTATGTTGTCATTAATGTCAAACACTATCACTAACATAGTTTTCTATCTAATTTGAGTGTCATATCTAGATGATTGATGAGGATAATTTTAGAAGTTGATCATAACAAAAGCACCTAGAGGAAAGGTTGAGTTATGAAGAAGAAACTACAAATGGGCCCTTAACTAGTTAGATTGTGACAAGATAAAGTGATTATTTAATCATATTAGAAGAGAATAATAGAGTTTAAGTGAAGCCCTAAAGAAATGATCAAAGATAGATGAAATACACAAGATTGACCAAGAAATAGAGAAGAAGATTAAGGAACTTGAAGTCTTTGTAGAGTGATGCTAGTGTTGATCGAGATAAGTATATGCTGAGAAAAAATAGTGTTGATCATGCATCAGTACTGACCAAGTGATAGTATATGTGTTAAATAATAAAGTTAGTAGTGACCAAGTAATCTAGTGATGGTTGAGTGTTAGAACATAGTATTGGCTGAGGGACAACAGTTTAACAATTTTTGAGAAATCATATTTCTAGCCAACAAAGTTGATTACTTGAAATATGTAAAACATGTTGAACATGAGGATAGATAATCAAGAACATTGAAATCAAGGGAAATCATGTTTGTGTGTTTCTATACATGGATTCAAGGAGAAGTTTCTAGAACAAAAAAGAAGAAATGAAATGTTGTAATAATTTGATGAATTAGACCATACCCTTAGATTTATGATGGTGTTTAAGTGAAAAAATATTAGAATTTCCCATTTAAGGATGGACAAGAGCTAACCTTTAGTTGGTTGAAGGTTGGAGCAATTGTTGATGCTATATATTGGTGAACTTAAGTAGAAGGCTAAGAAGAGTTGAGAAGACATGAAGAGTGATTGCTTGAAGGGTTTCCAAGGGAATTAGGGATTGAGATGACAATGAAGGACAAATAGTGGATCAAAATTTGAGATGAACTAATATCTATAATTTCAAAGTGCCTTGTATTTTCTAGATCAAAACTTGTTACTTTCTAACCATTCTATCAGTTTGAAATCATTTAATCAAGGTGGTATTCTAATGGAATTTTCTAATGTCCTCTAACCAGGACACTCCTAATGGGTGATTAAATCATTTAACAAGGTCATATTTAATGTGTTTTTTCTAACCTTTAATGGGACTAGCTCTTAATAGAGCTCGTTTTAGAATAGTGAAAATATTGGTGACATGTTACTGGTGGTTTTTTCCAAATTGGGTTTCCATGTTAAATCCTAATATCAAACTTATGTTGATGTTATTTGTGCTAATTTATAGTTAATGTTTACATTTTTCAAGTCTATGATTTTTAGGACAATGGACTGCTAGTCAATGTTACTAAAAGTTTACTATAGATGAGCTAACAAATGTTAAGATCTAAAGTTGTTTAATTGTTTGTTTGTTAAATTGGTACATCTAGATCTTGGATAACTAATTCACCACCTCCCCCCCTAGTTATTCTAAATATTCTAAAAATTAGTACTAGGGCATTGGTTCTTGTAGAGAAAAGTTTGACAGTACTTGAAGATCATGATGTACAAAAATGAGGTGCCAAGATCAAACAAAGAGAACTTTCCTGCATGGAAAAGTATGATGAGGCTAAATATAGCAAGAATTAGTAATGGTGCAATAATTTTTTTGGATAATACATATGTGGAGATAACTATAGTCCCTCTAATAGCTGAATAGTTGAAAGAGAAGCAAGAACACAACCAAATTATGTTGGAGATTGGAATAACCCTAATCTAGGTCAAGTTTAATGACATGAAAAATTGAAAAATTGCCAAAGAAATGTAATGAAGATAACAAATGGAGGAGACAAGAATGTATTGAGAGAAAAATCAAAAAATTGAGTGGTGAGTTTGATGAAACAATAATGGTAGAACATGATAACATAGTTCAATGTTGTGGAAGAATCAAAGAGGCTATTAATGCCATAAGAGGAGAATATGGAAATATTGATGATGAGATTTTGATCAGCAAGGTATTGAGAACTCTACTTTATATTTATGGTATTAGGGTTTCTATAATACAAGAAATGAGATGTACTTTAGGAAATGACCTAACTTTAGAAGGTGTGATTGGTAGACTTATTACTTTTGAGATGTCAAATTTTGGCAATTTCACTCCTACCACTATTGAATCTACTTTTAAATCACAATAGGTTCTTAGCAAAAAAGGAAAAGGAAAATAAGTAAAAAAGTCATAGTGATACTTCTGATGATGAACTTGATGAGTTTGAAGTAGTGATGGCTAGAAGACTTCAAAGAGGCAGAGGAAAATACAAAGGTAAACTTCTTGTAGTTTATTTTCCATGCAAAAAAGTTGGTCATATTTATGTAAGATATCCTAATAGAGAAGATAAAGATGAAAGAAAGGAAAGAAAGAACAAAGGAAGAAGAGATGATTGAGATAATAGGAGAAACAAGGACTACAAAGACATAGGTAAGAAATATTGTTACATTGGTGAAGAAGAAACAAAAAATAAATCTGAAAGTAATGATAAAAAAGTTGTCTGTATTGCTATGAAAGAAGATTATGATGAAGATGAGAAAAATGGATTAATATCTTATGTGAATCATGATGTACAAAAATGAGGTGCCAAGATCAAACAAAGAGAACTTTCCTGCATGGAAAAGTATGATGAGGCTAAATATAGCAAGAATTAGTAATGGTGCAATAATTTTTTTGGATAATGAATATGTGGAGATAACTATAGTCCCTCTAATAACTAAATAGTTGAAAGAGAAGAAAGAACACAACCAAATTATGTTGGAGATTGGAAAAACCCTAATCTAGGTCAAGTTTAATGACATGAAAAATTGAAAAATTGCCAAAGAAATGTAATGAAGATAACAAATGGAGGAGACAAGAATGTCTTGAGAGAAAAATCAAAAAATTGAGTGGTGAGTTTGATGAAACAATAAGGGTAGAACATGATAACATAGTTCAATGTTGTGGAAGAATCAAAGAGGTTGTTAATGCTATAAGAGGAGAATATGGAAATATTGATGATGAAATTTTGATCAGCAAGGTATTGAGAACTCTACTTTATATTTATGGTATTAGGGTTTCTATAATACAAGAAATGAGATGTACTCTAGGAAATGACCTAACTTTAGAAGGTGTGATTGGTAGACTTATTACTTTTGAGATGTCAAATTTTGGCAATTTTACTCCTACCACTATTGAATCTACTTTTAAATCACAATAGGTTCTTAGCAAACAAGGAAAAGGAAAATAAGTAAAAAATTGATAGTGATACTTCTGATGATGAACTTGATGAGTTTTAAGTAGTGATGGCTAGAAGACTTCAAAGAGGCAGAGGAAAATACAAAGGTAAACTTTCTATAGTTTATTTTTCATGCAAAAAAGTTGGTCATATTTATGTAAGATATCCTAATAGAGAAGATAAATATGAAAGAAAGGAGAGAAAGAACAAAGGAAGAAGAGATGATTGAGATAATAGGAGAAACAAGGACTACAAAGACATAGGTAAGAAATATTGTTACATTGTTGAAGAAGAAACAAAAAATAAATCTGAAAGTAATGATAAAAAAGTTGTCTGTATTGCTATGAAAGAAGATTATGATGAAGATGAGAAAAATGGATTAATATCTTATGTGAATAAAAGTGATATATGGATAATTGATAGTGTTTTTCCAAATCACATGACTCATGAGAAAATTAAATTTGAGAACATTGGACTATACAAGTGTAGCTATGTTGAGTTTGGTAATGATGTACCATTTCTTGTGAAAAGTAAAGGATCAATGCAACAAATCAAGAAGATCAAATGTGACAATGTTTATTGGGTTGAAGGTCCTAACTATAACTTAAAGAGTGTTTCATAGTTGAACAAATCAAGTTACATAATTGAATTCCATGATAAAAAGGCCAAGATATTTGATGATGATGGTAAAATGATTGGAAGTGGTGATCAAACAAAAGGTAACTTATTCTATCTAGATTTATTTGATGAGAAATGATTGTTTTCACAATATGAAGATATTTTTTTATGGAACAACATTTTATGTCATGTAAATTTTGACAATCTAGTTACCATTAATAAGATGAAAAGAGTAAGAGGTTTGCCAAAACTAAAGAAACCTGACAATTCTATGTGCAAAATTTGTCAATTGGGAAAAATAACAAAGTCAAGCAAGAAATATTCATTTAATGATATTTTTCAATTGGTTCATACTAACCTTTGTGGACCTATTGGTTTTCAAAGCTACTGTGGAGACAAATATTTTATTCTATTTGTTGATGACTACTCTAGAATGATGACTATGATATTTCTTAAAGAAAAATATGATACTTTTCAATCATTTAACTAGTGTTTGGCCAAAGTTGAAAGACTCTTAAATGTTTGAGATCTAATAGAGGTAGAGAATTCATTTACAATGAATTTAACATATTCTGCAATGATAGAGGAATCAAAAGATAGATGCCATCACCTAGGACCCCTCCTCAAAATAGAATAGATGTGTTAGAACTACATTGATGAAGAAAAATGTATCACAAAAATATTGGAGAGAACCTATATGTATAGTTTTGTATATTTCGAATAGTGTGCAAATCAAGAAATGTGCATATGTTACACCTTTTAAATTATGGTATGGATATGCACCAAATGTAAAGTATTTTAAAGTTTTTAAGAGAAAATGTTATATAATAAAGTATAATAGAAATGGAAATTTTGATGCTAAAAGTGATGAAGGCATATTCCTAGGATATTCCACTAAGAGAAAAGCTTACAAGTGTTTGAATTTTAACACTAACAAAGTTGTGGAAAGTGCAAATGTGAAAGTTGATAAATATGCAAAAAAGAATGAAATTGAATGCAAGATAGAACCTTAAGACTAAAATACATTCATATATATCGATGAAGATGCTCCTAGCATCCCCCTTCCCCCCAACCCTGAACAAGAGGAAAAAGCTAAAAATCAAGAACACAAAAAAAATGTCAAGATACAAAACCTAGTTGTCGAATAGAAGATTATGGGTGTTGAGAAATAGCAAAATGATGTCAATTCAAGGAAAAAAGGAACCAAACATAAGGTAACAATGTCGAGCAAGAATAGCATGAACTAAAACCTGAATAAGAAAGAGAAAATGAATTTGAAATCATTTATCAAGATGAAATTATAGAAGAAAAAAGAGATTGAATTCTTTAGAATAACTAAGATGGGGTGTGAATAAATTATCTAAGGTCTAGATGGACAAATAAAACTCTTCATAGCTTAGTGAACCCATATCCATAAAGCATATTGATGCATTCATCCATTAGATCATACAATCACTTAAACTTTGTAGGTTACTATCAAATAAACTTTGCAAAAATGTAAGCATGAAAAATAATAGATTCATTAATACGTTTGACACAATGATTTTATGTGGAAACCTAATTTGGGAAAAGCTACCAATAACATGCTACTCATTCTTACTCTTCTAAAGTGATGTCCTATAAAAGGCCAACCATGTTAAAGGTTACAATAAACAATATTAAATGTGACTTGGTTAGAGGATTTCAATCACCTTATTAGGAGTGAGCCTTGTTAGACAACTTTAGATCATTTACTTGGAATGTCACCTAGTTTAAGGATTTACAAATGACTATTTGGTCAACCTTAATCCAAAGGATTTACCGTAGACTAGTACAATGATTAGAAAGTAACAATAAGGCTTGATCTAATTAAAAATTATAACTCACTTGAAGATTATAGATCTCTATTTTAGTCTTCCTTTTTACTTTTCTTTCACACACTTCAGTTCTAATAGCTTGTTCACTCTTCAAGCATTCATACTCTTAAGCCTTCTTTATTTTCTCTCTAATAGCAGTCTCAAATGTTTGGTCTCTAAATAAAGAAATAGTTTAGACCTCTTGTCTAAATTAGCTTCTCGAACATTGAACAACCTTGACCAACCATATCTAAAAATAGAAAATTAAGATTTTTTTTCCATTCATCCTCTATCTTCCATTTTAGGGTTAGGTAGGATTCAATGAATATATCCATCTTTTCATTTTAGTCCCTTCTAGAAACTTCTCCTTCAATCCTCTTTGAATTTTCCTAAAAATGGTTTACCATGAATTTTGTGCTACCAATTCATCATAGTTATCTTCCACATGCTTCAAAAAATTCAAGAAAACAAAATAGTTAGCTCAAATTCATCAAATCCATGATTTAACATGAATATTGGCACTTGGCATCAATATGTTGTCACTCAAATTCCATATTGTTCTTCTTCTCATCTTTAACTAGATCACTTAGTAAAAACTAAAGTTTACTGGTGCTTGGCATCAACTAAACTTTACTTAGCTTACATTTAATCACTCAGCATACACTAAACCTTGACTTAGCTTAGCTCCAACTAATATCCTACTTAGCTTGAACTAAATTTTCTTGGCACCTACTTTCCACTTAGTCAAGCTCGACAGTCTCAATTCTTCTTATTTGTTCTTCTAGACTTAATCAGTGTATCAATCCTTTGAAACCTTAATTAGATAATCAATGCACTATATCATCATCGTCTTAACTGGTGTAATGCCCTGCCTAAAGATCCTTGGAACAAGCACTCAATTCAAGCCAAGATTTTTTTTAAGTATGAATGCACATGATAACATCATACAAGGATCACAAAGATCATAATGAAATACTTCACCAATAATCTAAGCAACCAAAAAATCTCCAAATGCCAATAACAAACATAAATGACAACTTATGGAAGGACACAAATGATGTAAAATCCAAAACATTTTGAATTCAAAATCTAATACCAAGGGATTCAATAACACTAAAGAGGGTAGCCAAAACACCTCCCAAAAACTTTTGGCCAAACCAAAAAGTGCCTATTGTCTACTTAGACATGTTTTTGCAAAACTTAGGTGATACTTAAAATCAGCACGATATGATATTTTCCAATATCATATGACCTTTCTAATGAAGGTGTGTGATACAATTAGGGTTTGCGTGAAACTTCTCGAGAAGGTGTGTGATACTTTACTAGTATCGTGCAACCTTTCTCCAAGAGGTATGTGATACAACAAAGCATCACATGATATATTTTAAAAGGGCATGTGATACTTTGTAATATCACATGATTCTTCTCATTTGGATGTGTGATACTTTAAAGTATCATCCAATGTTGATGCTTAGTCACCCAGAGAAAGAAATAATTGCTTTAAGGGACAAAACAAGGGATAAAACAAGAATCAAACCTCCACAGTAGGGAGTACCAAATCCATATAGATTGAGGAATGAACACTCAAGTGCATAGGCAATAAGATTCCATGAAATAAGAAAGAGAAACATCTATCCATCTAAACCATAGCAGTAAAAAGGACATATTGAAAGCAACATTGTAGCGTATAGAAGAAACATTGCAATGTATAGAAATAAGATCACAATAACTAAACAACCAACCTAAGTACATAGTTTCTCCCAGTCATAATAGCATCATAAGACTATCGTGGGCCCTAGCCATCCCCTACACATAACATCCTAAACTACCAACTAGATTGTTGGTGCTATCTTATGAGGATTTCACTACTGAAACATTCTACAACTAAGAATAAGAAAATCTAACATGGTAGAAGTAAAGCATAAGATAATCTTTTAGAAAATATAATGTCATCTATCATATGCTAATCATCATAATAAGGAAATGTATTAATAATTAACATCATCAAAACATGATATACAACCATTTCAATGAAAGCATAAATCACAAGAAAGCATACTCCAGAAATCATCACACTGTGATAGTAAATTGTCTTTGTACACTAGTCCTTAGTAATGGTATGGGTTTCTATGCCTCCCAACCATGATAAACCCATAGATCCACTCCCACTACACTAATGGAGATAATTATCCAACCAAAAATACACACAAAGAAAATGTCCATGGCTAACACTCACACCATACAATATGATGACTGAAACAAAGAACATAGATAATGCATAAACTATAGGTCCTAGTTAGACACTCAATGGGCTACTAAGTAGGGGCTGACATCATTGAGAGTCACTTGGCATTGACAAGCCTAAGCTCATATCTGTGTACACTCAACTTCCCAACAGAAGGTTCTAACACTGAAGTATTATTTTATTATCTTAAATTTTATTACCATTCACACATTTTATTTAGTTATCACTTACTTAGAACTTCCTCTACCAACCCTATGGTGTCATAAGACCAAGCTATGAGATAGAAGCCCCCTCCATATGCTACCTTACCCTACCCATGCTCATCTAATGATGAGTTCCTATAGCCATAGAAATTCCCCAACCCAACCCCTATGATCATAACTCTCAGAAGTATCATGAAAGATTGAGCCTCACAAATCACCCAAAAAATGTACGTGCATGTACTCATGTGTGGTGCACCACCATCACAAAGATCATAACACAAGGACTATATACGAACACAAGTAAAATATCATTCAACCAAATAAAACTTAGGAGAATGGATTCTATATGAATCCCAAGACAATAAAACCATACATCATGAAATCGCTCGATTGGCCTCAATCTAGGAGTATGGATTCTACACAAATCACAATGATGCAAAAAGACCAAAAATCATGAACTCACTCAACATGCCTCAATCTAGGAGTACGGATTCTACATGAATCTTGGTGTCCACAAAATAACAGCAGTCTAAAAGAAACAAGAGCATCAAAAATAAAATCATTTAACCAAACATAAAGTCAGGAGTATGGATGCAGCATGCATCCATATGAAAACATAAAATTGAAGCAATGGTCTGACTAACATCCTATACATAATCTAATTCCATGACCAACATCATGCCTAGAAAACCCAAGAAAACTAGGCAGCACACAAATTGAGGTCAAAACCCCCCAAAACTAGAAAACTTCAAAATTAAAACCCATTTCGTCTTAGGGCACAAAATCAAAAAATATCAAATAAAATATGGATTTGGAGTTCGTATGCAAAAATGGCCAGGATAATAGTGCAAAACTCCAAACCCTCATCTCAAAAAATAGGAAAATGTTCATACCTGCCCAATCGGGTAGAGCCAACATACAAAAATGGAGGGGAACACTAGTTCTTGGCCTCCTAACAAACAACTACCAAAAATAGAAATAGAAATGGAGCCAAAACAATAAAATGGGAGAGCCCTACCTCACAACCAAAATGGAAAAACAAGAATTTGAACCATAAAATTAAAATCCCGTAAAAATTGCCAAAAATTACAGCAATCCAAGGTCTCCCTAAGTTAGATCCAACAAGACCAATCTCACAATGATCCCATGCTTGTAACTCCCACAATGAAAAAAACAATATTTCCTCATGAAGAGGATTTTGGGTTTTACTCTCAAACTTTCTAGTTCAAAAGTGAGAAGTGAAGAATTAAATTCTTTTTTCAACACTTATTCACTTTTTGAGTGAATAATCAATTAGGAAAAATAACTAGCCAACCTAGTTAAACCCTGAATTGATCCAAAAAAAAAAGAAAAAAAAGGCTATTCCTAGTAATAGGAATTCTTCGATGGAAAAGTTGCCCAAAATTAAATTCAATAAAATTAAAAGCCTAAAAACCCAAATTCATAGAAATTTTCTTAACAACTTCTATGACAATGCAAACCTCTAAATGCATAGACATGCTCACTAGTCCAATCACAAAATGGAAATGAGTTTAGATTTAATAATCATTTAAAGGATTAATTAAATTATTAAAATAAGGATACGTCAACCATATAGGGATGATATTGGTAAAATATGAATAGTTTAATCACTAACTCCATGTGCCATTGCCAGGAATATAAAACATGCACACTAAACATCATGATCAAGTGCAATTGCATATAACAAAATAGCCAAAGAAATAAATACAATGATTAACCTAATTTAACCATTTATTCAATTATACTAAATCATCTATTTAGATCACTCACATTCACATAAAGCATAACAAGGTAGGAATGAAGTAAATAACCATAACATTAAATTCACTACATAACATAATTAGAGATATGTCCAAATATCGGATAACTAGATATCATCATAAAATATATTGTCAACTCAAAAAGGTATCATCATGAAATATGATCAACTAAGCAACATAGTAGTCTAACATCTATGATACTAAAATAAAAGTATAACATCTAACACTTAGTTCATCTCAAATGTAAAACATAACATGAGTAACAAATATCTCTCAAATTAGAATATATCAAGGTAAATATCCACAACCCAAAACCAATGACTCCAACATGGATAATCCATTTCTAATTATTTAAGAAATTAATAATAGTTTTAATAAATGAGCACTTAAAACACATAAGTGAACATAGTCATAAACATGACTAAGCATTGCTACAAGAACCTAGTCCAATGTAGTAGGGTAATAGTATACAAAGCAATTTTTGCATACATCTCTGGGTCATCACAGAATAGCATCATGATACCACATCAATCCTGGTAACCAATGGCATAAACCTCAGTGAACCATCTAACACATCATAATCTCATAAATCAGCCATAAGAATAACCAAAGGAACTGATATAGTAACATAAATTGAATCACCTCAAGGGTGTAGATAAATCATGGTCCCAATCATGATCCCTTCTCAATGAAAGATCAAAAAGGTTGCAATCATCAGGATAACTTACAAAAATCAAATGGGAGAGGCACTACAACTGATATTTTTACTCCCTTTTATATACCATAACTCAACCTTTTCTCTAGGTTCTTTCGTTATCTCATTTGATCAAATCCTCCTCATCAATCAAACAAATGATAGTACTCAAATCAACTAAGCATTTATCTTATCAGCAAGTAGTAGGTTTGACATCAGTGATAAAATAATACTTGAAACACATTCTCATACTTGTATCAGTATATTTTGAACCTATACTAGAAAAATATGTTGTAAGATATCATGCACTTGAGGAAATAATTGGAGATAAAGAATATGGTGTTATGACAAGAAAGATGCTTAGAAGTGAGACATGTTTACTTTATGAGTTTGAGCCCAAATCATTGAAAGATGCTTTGGAGAATAAGGATTGGAACCAAGTGATGAATGAAGAAATTGAGAAATTAGAGAAGAATAAAACATAGACAATAGTATCTATACCTAAGGACATAAAAATGTTATTGGAACAAAGTGAGTATTTAGGAGCAAGATGAATGAAAAAAGTGAAGTCACAATGAACAAGGTTAGACTGGTATGCAAAAGATATGCATAAGAAGAAGGAATTTACTATGGGGATACATTTTCCCCTATTGCAAGACTAGTTAGAACACTACTTGCATGTTTTTTTCAACAAGGATTTAAGGTATATCAGATGGATGTCAAATCTATATTTCTAAGTGGGATACTTGAAGAAGTGTACATAGAGCATCCTAAAGGATTTGTTGACCCCAGTAATAGTATATGCTATATAAGTTTCACAAGGCTTTATATGGTTTGAATCAAGCCCCTAGAGCATGATATGAAAGACTACACAATTATTTGGTGAAGATTACTTTTTGTAAGAATTTTTCTTAGGATAAAATTCACCCAAGACCAAGGACCTCAAACACAAGCACAATAGTAGACCAAAGAGAGTATGTTCAGAATGACAATATAATATTTATTCAAAATGGATGTAAGTACACTAGGAGTGCCTATATATAAAGGCCTCTAGAATGCTTCTAGAATGCATAAGAATCAACAACATGATAAGTCATACAACTAGGCACATGTCCACCAAAAGTGGATTATCCTCCATTAAGCATAGAAGTAAGTGCAATGATGAGAGGATAAGCCTACAAATGTGTAACACACAAATAATTTTGTAGACACCATGTGCTAAATTAGGAGTGTGAATAATTGTGTTAGCTACATGAAAACTTAGTTAATTATGCAAACTTCGGTGTTGTAAACACCATGTGTTGAATTAGAGTTTCTTATTTTAGTGTTGTCAATGTGACAACTCATAAGAGTATAAAAACTCCTATGTGTCTCACCTAAGAAATAATAAAATAATGCATTAACCTAAGTAAACTTAAGTAAAGTGTGAATAGTAAATACTTATTTACACCAACACCCTCCCTTAAGTGCAACTTAGGGGAAAGCACTTAAGCTTACAAAATCTAGGATGAAGTCCCCCATTACAACATCCATCAAGTATGTACAATAGAGAAATGTGAGAAAACTATCCCAAAAGAGGAAAAGGTCCACCCCATAAGAAAGAAGAAGAAGAGAGAAAAGTTATTCTAGTTAATCCAGGATTGTTGAATAGTGTTCCTCCCCTTTGGAAGAAACAATACCATAGGTACAAATGAGATGCTTCCACTATGTGAGGAAATAATCCCAATGATTGATGATTTCTCTGAAACCTACTCAATTGTCCTTATCAAGGATGAATTTAGAACTTGTCCCAAAGAGTCTACTATCTCCTCAACTAATAAAGAGATCTCTTGCAACTATTGTACATAAGGATCCACAATCACATCAACCTATGAAGATTGATCATGTAGAGAATGGACATGAGGGTTAGAGTGAGCCCTCGCAACAACTAAAGAAGGATATTCTTCATCAAAGAGAAGATGTAGATCATCAAAAGCATCTCCCAAATTTGTAATGTGTGACTCCACAAATAAACCTTCAATGTCTATCAAGAAGTCATCTATAGATACTAGAGCTAGAAGACAAAGTATACCTTGTTGTGTTGAAGTACATGAATTAATCACTATGTCAATGGATGAAGTATTCACCTCAACAAAGAGAAGATGAATATCATTGATGATTTCTCCCACATCTTCAATGTGACTCTTCATGAACAATGTTGCAATGGCTAGAAGGAAGTCATCCCATGAAGCCAAAGGAGGAAGACATGTAGTTTCCTGTTGTACTAAATTTGAAGCATCTACGATTGGTACTAAATCAATAGTATTAATAGGAGCATCAAGAGGTGTGATTTCAACTAGAGTTGGAGGTACCATAATAGGAGTGACTGGAGATAGAATGTCCTCAGGAAATGGAGGGACTCGTGGATCTCCATGTGCTTCCCAAAGAGGCATCCACATATCGTACAAGTGAACGAGATTTTTAATGACATGGCAAGGATCATCAATCATATTCATTATAATAATATCCAAGAGTCTACTACTAGGTGGTTGTCTTTTAGTGTCAGAGATCAATTCATTGGAACATAAATAAGGAAATACTTTCGTATGCTCACTTTTTAGATGATTAATGACTAAAGCACTCCATTTTTTATAGTTCCTTTTTGTCAATTGGGGCCTAATCCCAAACTGACATGTGAAAAATAACTTGTCCATGAGATCAATGAATGTAAGTAGCCCCCAAAATGTAGAAATATTTAATCAACCCCCCTAATGTATGATTTGGAACTTAATGTGATAGTCAAATGTCAATTTAAGGCTTATTTATCAAAACAATATTTCTATCCATAGAACCTATAATCTGATTGCAAATGTAAAAGTAGACGAAAAAATGAACTTTCAAAAAAATTGAACTTGATTATGTGTGTAGATGAGCCCGTACTAAGCATTTGATGTGGAAAAAATTAGGATTTGCAAGTTCCAAAAAAATTCAAAAACATAAATCTCAACCCACCTACACCAATGTGTAGATCACACAATTCTACCCCAAAACAAAAAGAAATTTCTTGCAAAAAGGAGTCCATAGGAGGGAGATATCGCTGTTTGAAAATCACTATTGTAATTATTTTCTTGAATTGCCACTGTCACCCCTCCAAAAAAAAAATGGCTCTAGATTTTACCTCAAATGTCAAATTGGATGAAAAAAAATCTAATTTTGGGGTTTTTTGACCTTTTGAATGTGATACAAATAGTTAATTTGCACTAGTAAGCTTCAATCTTCACCTGTAGAAAATCTCTCCTATAAGCCTGATGGCCAATTTTTCAGAAAAAATAATGTAGATCCAAAAAAAATGTAGAGATGCAAATTTAAAAAAACGTGGATCTTAAAATTAAATGTATGGATCTAAAATAATCATACCAATTTCATAAATCGGGCCTTTGGGTTCTAGTTTGCAAAAAAAATGTTGCCTCAATTTTGACTATGGCCCAACATAGGCAAACTCATAATCAATTCACCAAATTGACATTATAGATGCAATAATGAGGTTCACTTTGGCTCTAGACACTCCCAATATCTATGGATTCTCTAGATCTAGGTCTACGTTCTGAAGCAAGAATGGTCTCAAATGGCTATATGAAGAGAATCTCCTCAAGCTCTAATTTCATGTAAGAATTTTGTATAGTTTTGATAACATTGTAACAATTTTCCTTAGGGAAAAATTTACCCAAGACCAAGGAACTCAAACATAAGCACAATAGTAGACCAAAGAGAGTATGATCAGGATGACAATATAATATTCACTTAATATGGATGTAAGTACACTAGGAGTGCCTCTATATAAAGGCCTTTGAAATGCTTCTAGGATGCATAGGAATCAGCAACATGATAAGTCATACATCCACATGTCCACCAAAATTAGATTATCCTCCATTAAGCACAAGAATAAGTGTGATGATGAGAGGATAAGCCTACAAAGGTGTAGCACACAAAATAATTTTGTAGACACCACGTGCTAAATTATGAGTGTGAATAACTATGTTTTCTACATGACAACTTAGTTAATTATGCAAACTCCAGTATTGTAGACACCATGTGTTGAATTAGAGTTGCTTACACTAGTGTTGTCAACATGACAACTCATAACAGTACACAAACTCCTAAGTGTCTCACCTAAGAAATAATAAAATAATGCATTAACCTAAGTAAAGTGTAAATAGTAAATACTTATTCACACCAACACTTTTGCAAGAACTAATGATAATAGTACTCTATTCTTGAAACCTAGTAATAAAAATAAAGTATTTTTATTTGAAATATTTTTTGATGACATCATATTTAGAGGCAACAAAGCATTATGTAAATCATTTTTTGATGAGATGGAGAAGGAATTTGAAATGTTTATGTTTGGTGAGATCAAGTTCTTTGTTGGTTTACAACTATATCAAATTAAGCAAGGTATCTTCATTACTCAATCCAAATACATCAAGGAGATATTAAAAACATAGAATGGAAGATTCAAAGCCAATTAGTATACCTATATCCACTAGACATAATTTATCTAAGAAAGATTATTCTACCAATGTTAACTAGGCATTATATAAATAAATGATTGGAAAACTACAATATGTTATTTACAATAGACCTAATATTGCATTAGCAGTTGGGATAATTACAAAAAAAAATTGCAAGTCCTAAAGAGAATCATATTATGGAAGTGAAAAGGATATTGACATATTTGAGAGGAATACAAGACTATGAATTGTATTACAAGAAGAATGGTAAGTTTGAACTAAAGGTGTTCACTAATTCAGATTGAGCGAAAAATGTTGATGACAAAAAGAGCACAAGGGGAGGTACATTCTTTCTAAGAAAGAGACTAATTTCGTGGACAAGAAAGAAGCAAAACTATATTTTTCAATCAATAGCTAAAGCTGAATATGTGGTAGCAATAGTGAATTATTCACTTATCATATGGATCAAGCAATTGTTGAAAGGTATGAAGGAAGATATTACTTATCCATTTTTTATCTATTTTGATAACATTGGTGCTATTAATATATCAAATAATCATGTGATACACATAAAGACTAAGCATATTTCTATCAAGTATCATTACTTGAGAGAGCTAGTTCAAGACAAAGAAGTGGTATTGGAGTATGTAAACATTAATGAGAAAATAGCTGAAATATTCATTAAAGCTTTACCTAAAGATGCTCATGAATACTTAAGAGTTAAATTAGGGTTGATTCCCATAAACAAGGCTACTTAATCTAAAATGGTGCTTTGCATCAAATGTGTTGATCAAACTATCTTACAAGTTGATGCAGATAGTCCTACATTGGGAGTTGCCTAACATAGTAATGGGGGAAAAGGGATAGAATGTTGTATTAGTCATAAATAGATGATAATGGATGAATTCATAACTGACATGGAGATATCTACATGAAGAGATGCATGAGATAGATAAAGTTTCTTTGGAATTGTTGTCAAAGAGGGAGATAAGAAGAATAAGATAGTTACTTATGAAATAAAAGGGAGAGATTACCATGAAAAGGGAGATATCATAAGCAATAACAAGATCATGTAATTAGAAAGAGGGAGAAATGAGAATTAGAATTGCATGAATGAGAATTAGATTGAAACTAAGGATATTAATAAAGATCTAATACTATTTATGGAGGAAGTTTTCTCAATGTAGTACAAGTTTTGGATTGTATGGTGACTAGAGGTGTTGTCATCAATGCCAAAGAGGGATATTGTTGGAAACTACAATTGAAACAATTATTATGTTGTCATTGATGTCAAACTCCATTGGTGAGACAATTTTCTATCTTATTTGAGTGTCATATCTAGATGATTGATGAAGAAGATTTGAGAAGTTGGTCAAAACAAAAGTACTTAGAGGAAAGCTTGAGTTATGAAGAAGAAACTATAAATCGACACTTGATTAGTTAGACTTTTATAAGATAAAGTGATTTTTTAATCATACTAGAAGAGAAGAAGGTAGTTGTACTCAATCCATAAAGAAGTGATCAAAGATAGAACAAATGCATAGCCTTGACCGAGTAGCAAAGTAGAAGATTAAGGAACTTTGAGTGTATGATGAGTGATGCTAGTGCCAATTGAGCCATGCTATGTAATGAGAAGAAATAGTGTTGACTGATGTTACCCATGAATGGTCCACATTTAATTCTTGTACATGATAATGGTAATATTTAAGCTATTGTGAAACAATGGTCTCCTATCAAAGTCCCATTATGAACATTAGCATTTTTGGCATTCTTTATTTTAAGTCACTTGGTTGAAAAAATCTATGAACTTGAACATTGAACACTTTGTTCAATGTTCAAGGTTCATAAGTTCATTAATTTTCTTGGTTGATTAGAGAAAGTTAATTGTCCCAAGGATATTGTCACTCATCATTGAAGTTGAACTTAAACATTGAACACTTTGTTCAAGGTTCAAGGTTCATGGTTTCACCTTTGTGTCGAATCTGTCATCATGAGCATAGTATCTGATATATTACAACTATTGAACTTGAACATTGACTTGTTTTGTAGTTCAATTATTCATGTTCACTTGGTCATCAAGATTTATGCCTTTGGTGCCATGTGTCTAGGCTAACAACTCAATGGAAGCACAATGTTTACCAAATCTATAGAAAAGATCTGTATTAATTAGGATTCAAAGGTAATGATGCTAAGGCATGTCGTGACACATGTATAACTTAAGTGAGCTTTTAATGATTAAAAATACTTGTCCTATCACTAGGCTTGTTAGCTATCTACATGCTTTAAGTCTAGGTTTTATGTTTTAAATGGAAGCCACCTTTTTTTCATTCCCTTTCCATTGATGCTTTTGGTAAAGGTTGTTTTGTTTCATTTGGATGTATGTGGTGGTAGCTTAAGTAGTATGTTTCTACAAGATTACATTCCCTCAACATGGTGAGTCTCTATCCTTTCATCTTTTAGGTGTCATTTCTTTATGCATTTCTTAACGGTCATGCATTCTTTCTATTTTGTTTCATTCTAGTTAACTTTCCACCATGGCTACCACTTTCTATCTTAAGTTACCCATTAAGATCAAGGAGTCTATTATAAGTACTATCCTACTTGACATTGAAGAAACCTTCCTGGAAAAAGAAGATTTTGGTAAATTGTTAGCTAGATTCACAAACCCAAAACTTTTTTTAATATCACAAAGAGTCTCAGATAGTGAATTGTTACAAATGTCTACTTTCACCAAAGATTTCACCTATACCAAACTAGTCCTAGCATGTAGGGCTAGTTATGATGTAGTAGAGAAGTCTATCCATGCCTTTAATGATCAATTCCTAGTGTGTGTTAGCTGATTTGATGCCATGGATGCACTAAGGATCCCTTTGCATGAAATCTATAAAGACAGGACTATCAATTCTTCCTACACCCAATTCTCTATGGATGTCACTAAATTCAACAAACCACTACATATGGCTGATTTTTAAATCCAAGATAGGTAGTTCCCAACTTTTGCATCCATTGAACAGAGAATACATTATCCCTAAGATATAGGATGTCATTATACTATCAAACAAAGTGAAGGGTAATCCATATTCTTTTCATTGGGAGAACTAGATGTACTTTTTCATCAAGACAATCTTGGGAGAAGATAAATTCATCAATTCAAATGATATCATAGCTACTAGACTAGAAAAAGAGCTCTCCTAGGCTTCTAGAATGTCTAGATTTTCTATGACTTCCTACTTGTTTTAGATCCTAGCTTATAGAAAAGATTGGAAGGTTTTACCACATTTAGTCTCAAACCCAAGCATGCCTATTTATGACTACTATCCTTTCTTGTAGAAGAATAAAAATCCTAATGGTTTCAAAATAGTTCAAGATAACTTCTAGCTAAGTTAGTGTTTGAATTACAAAGGAAAGAGAATATGAGGTCAACAGAGGAAGCCACTCAATTAATTGATATTTACAATAGTTTCCTTACTCAATTCCCTAGATTCACCTACCTTAAAATTGATGGATATGAGGGAAAGCCTCTAAGGTTACCCTATCACTGCCTAGATCATTTTGTGTTGATCAAGATATGTAGACAATAGGTAGATGTTCACAAGAATTGTAAAACTTGGAAAGGTTTTGGTACACCTTCCTTGTTGAACTCAAATATTATAAATATAGGATAATTAAAGATGCCCTTAAGCTTAAATTTGAGATTAAATCAATGAATCTATTAACCTATTTTTGCTAGACCTAACTTTGACAATCAAGAGTTTTCCCTAAGGTACTTCAAGCTAGGTTCCTTTGCCCTCCATGTTTCCCATTTAGAAGATTTCTAAGGTAATTAAAAAGATGATTATGAAGTTAGGAGGATGTTGTTGTCACTAGCACAAACCAAACATTAAAATCTCCCACTTGATACTTTTGGGTTAGTTGAGTAAGTAGATGAAGAAGTTATTTTCCTAGCTTACATTGAGCAAGTGGAAGCTTACCCATTGTTGGAGATTGACTAGACAATGCCAAAGTAGGATGACCTACATAGAAGAACCCTACCTATCCTAACGAAAATAAAGCATTGGCTCATAAACAAGAAGGAGTCAAGATCAGTGGCTCATAGTGTTCAAAGGGTTCATGCTAGTTCCAATTCACCTTTAGTTTTTCTTGGTACTAATGAATTTGTTCCTTCTCTAGTTGTAGGAAAGCTAAAGTCAAGTGTTGAACCTAAACACTCTATCCAAGGTTTAGTTCATCTCCCTCCTTCTATCAAGTGGACCCATTCTCATAGCAATAAGGAGGAGGAATAGGAGAAGAGCTTGAAGGAGACTCATGAGAAATTAATAATGATAGAGCATGACTTAAGACAAGCGATAGATGGAATAAGGGAATCTTCAATTGGCAAGATGGAATAGGAAAATTACCAAGTAATAGAAAGGGCTAACACCTTGAGTGTGATTGAACTCAGTTCAACAATTGTACTACAAACTCCTCCCCCTAAAGAGAATCACTTTTCCCTAATTGGTTTGATTTATTAGTGAGTAAGAAGAGGAGCATAGTGCCATGAACTCTCCCATTGGGCACTATGGTAAGAAAGTGACTTGGAAAGACTCCTAAGACCAAAAGGGAAAAGATTGAAACTATGTTGAATATTAATGATAATATAGGGTAGTTGGTTGCAAAAGTAATGAAGCCAATGACTGAAAAAGGTATAGATGAAATATAGCCCCAAGATTATATAGTTAAGAAAACCATTCTTAGTGTTGGCTCTAGTGCAACTGATATGAAGATATAAATTGTAGGGAATACTAGGATTTCCTAGCATATATGGAAGGATAAAAGGGATAAATAGGAGCTAAAAAAGTCACTACAAAAAATGGAAGAGTATATCCATGAAATTCAGAGAACAAATGCAGAAGCTTTTCCTACTGCCATTTGTTTCATTGACATTGAGTCTCCACTAAATAAGAGCTTTACTGAATAGGTTAAAAGGGATTGCTCCATTAACCAAGCCTATGGTGAGTGGTTAAATTTTGTTCATTCTTAGGTGACCAATTATTTCTCTCATTTTACAAATACCAATGCAAGTGTTGATAAATTGACAATAGCCTTAGAATAAAAAATGAACACCTAGGAATCCAAAAAGGTCAACTAGGATGAGTATATCATTAACATTTCTAAGGTTAAGGAATATGAAATCAATAAATTCTTAAAAGAAAATCAAGAAGCCAATTTCCATGCTGGTTTTCTATTCAGCACCTAAGCTAACTTGGAATGGAGAAACATAGTGATGGAGTAGGGGTTAGAAGAATGCTCTAAACTGCTAAAGGAGGTAGGATGTCTAAAGGAAATCTAGGTGGCTAATATAAAATGCATTAATGTCAAGATTATGCGAAATGAAAATGAAAATGAAAATCTCCCAAGGGAAGTGGAAATATCCTTTTGCTCCAAGATTGAGCTATTGAAAGAAATGAGTGAAGTCTCAATCCAAGATTTAACCATCATCGCGAGTGCAAACTCCATGATGATTATCTATATTGATCTCTAGGATGTACAAGACAAAAATTTGGATCATATCTACTAGATTATGAAGATGTGGAAACTTTTCTTGGAGTATTTTGATGTCACATAACAAAAAAAAGTAGTTGGTTTCCTCGCATTGCAAAAAAATTGGAAAGAAAATGGTGGTGGTTGCTTTGGTGTCCAAGAACCTCGTGCCAATATCAATGATATAGTTGGAGCTTAGGAGAGGATCAAAGAGTGACCTACATCATTTCCCTATTTTTAGTTAACTTTTTTTTTAAGACTCTAATGGTTTAAAAAAATATTTGGAATTCCTTAAGGAGTACTTTTTGAAGGAATTCAAAAAGCCATGTGTAGCTATATATGTAATTTTTTAATCAATCTAAAGGGTTGGCTCTCTGGACTTAGTACCTTTTTGGTTTGCTAGTAAGCCTAGTTATTTCCCTTTTTTTGATGAATATTAAAGTTAATGATAATATAATTGATTGTATGGTTTTTTCTAGTGCATATGTTTGAGAATCATGTGGTTGTCTTGTTCAGTGGTGGAATTTGAGTGAAATTCATTCCTTCATAGATTTTGTTTCATTAATTGTGCTATAATTACTTTTTCTTTTGTTTGGTTTGGTGAGTTTACTCACAAGTTTGGAATTTTAAGCTATGTGTCATATGACATTTAGTTAAGTGTTAATTGTGAAGTGTTATGAGAGGATGTTTTCATTTTCCCTAATTTTTTTAAGGTTAAAAGAATGACTATTATAATTCATTTACAATAAGAATTGCATTGATAAATTATTATAGAAGGTAGTTGTGCCTTTAAAAAATAGAAATTTTGTTCAAGTTTCTTAGACTCATTTGTGGTAAAAGTTATTTTTTCTTGTTCATATAAATTCAAATAATTGGGAGGAAAAACTATTCACTAACAGTTTTAAGAAACTCCACTGGGGAAAATCACGATATTTGATCAATAATGGTCTTTCCTCATCAAGATATTTTTTGAGTTCTTCAACCTAGTCTAGGGTTCGATAATACTCAAGAGGATATTATTTCTAACTTAAATACCCTAGCTTGGAATAACAGGAATAGCAATGAGCAATACCTAGAGGTTAGTCAGGTACTTGAGGATGAAGAAGAAAGAGCTAAGCTAATTAGAGGGGTCCATGTTGTTCAAGAGGAAGTGGTTGTAGAAAGACTATCTCACCAAGCTCTAAATCTTAATCTTGCCCAATAAATGTAGTAAAAAGTCTTTTTCTTATCAAGCTAGCTAGGGGAAAGTACACCTAGGGTGATAAAAATAAAGGCTCCATGGATGAATCTTTTGAATTTTTGAAGTCACTAAAATTTGCCCCTAATCATACTCATAGGAGAAAGGAAGTAAATAAGTGTAGAAGAAATCATCCTTCTCCTACAAAGCCTAATTTATTTTTCATCTCCTTGTATTCTTTATTCTTGATTGGAACCCTTACCCCCACTTTAATTTCCAACCTATCAACTTCTAGCTTCTAGCCATGGTTGCAAATCCCTAGGGTGCTTAAGTAGGACCTTTGGCCTTGGGACCTAATTTTTGTCCATTACCTAATGGAGCTTGAGGTATTCTTCCTAAGTTAAATGGAGATGGGAAAAAATCTATTTATGAACACCTAAATGCATTTAACACAACTTGTAGAGTTACTATTGGCGGCTCTAAAAATGTTGCAATCAAATTGTTTGTAAAAACTTTGATAGAGGCTATCTCTGATTGATTTCACCATATTTTGAATGGATCTATCACTGATTGGGCTTGCATGAGGAATTATTTTGAATCTAAATTTAAATTTTTTGATGATGGGCATACTCTTTTGTTACAACTCTCATAGATCAAAAAGGAAGTTCAAGAACCCATACATGACTTCATAGCCAAATTTAACAAGATCTTGTATAAGATCCTTGCCATATCTCATCCAAGAACACAAGTACAAAATGGTCTAAGTAACAATAGAATAATCTATTTTTCAAGAACATGAATACTAATGGAGCATTCATCAAACCAAATAGAACCATTGTAAACTCGAAGTGTCCATAATGAGTGCAGAAGGTTGCCTTATGTATATCAACATCCTAAATGCATATCAGATGGTATCCTAACTTTAGATATATCTTAGAAAACACTTCATCTCCCTTTATTTGGTCAAAAAATTTATCGATCCTTGGTAAAGGATACCTATTCTTAATCATTACCTTGTTCAACTATATGTAGTCAATGCACAAGCATAATAATTGTCCTTCTTCTTCACAAAAATCACTATTTCTCCCCATGTAGGAACACTTGATCTAATACAACCTTTAGAAAAAAGGTCCTCTAGTTGTAAGCATATTTTATTCAACTCCTATGTGGTCATCCAATAAGGAGCTCTAGATACAGGCTCTACTCCTAAGATTAGGTCGATGCAAAAATCAATGTCCCTCTTAGGTGGCATACCTAGAATCTCACTGGGAAAGACATTAACATACTTAGGTAATATAGGTTGATATAAGTATTGAAAATGGAAAGGATTAACTAAGAGGGTAGGGGTGAATTAATTACTAAAAAGAAAATCCAAAAGTCCCTTTCAGATTTTAATACAATATAAAACTAATAACTTTTTGTAACTCAGTTAACATTGAATATTTTGTTGTAACTTGATTAAGGCTAAATATAATATTACCACTTTGTTATCACAAATATCTTAACATATTAATGTGATTATCCTTTATTGACTTAGTTGTAGAAATGTAAAGGAAATAATATGAACATAAGAGACACCAAGATTTAACATGGAAACCCAATTTGGGAAAACCACCAATTGTAACTAGTTATTGTTTTTTGCTCTTCTAAAGTGAGCCCTTTTAGGAGCCAACCATGTCAAAGGTTAAAAAGAACATTGCTAGGTGTGACCTTATTAGAGTATTTAATTAACCTTGTTAGGAGTGGCCTTGTTAGAATTCTTCAAATACTTCAATCTAGAAATGCCATCTTGTTAGAGGATTTTCCAAATACCATGTTAGGCTAACTCTATTAAAAGATTTGATTCACTTCTACAATTATTTGAGAGTAAAAATGACTTGACTTGATTACTGATGCAACTATCTGAGCTAAATTAGATCTCAGTTCTAGCTTGATTACTTGATCCTCCTTGATCAGAATGTTCTTTGTAGCTTGGCCAACTTGCATGCTCTGGCCTTTACAAATATCCTTCTAGCTCACTTTCTTAATTCATATTCTTCTATCCCATACTTCAATCCATAACTTTAGCTTTCATATATATGATTCACCTTGTTAGGTTGGCTTAAATGTGTTAGAAATAGATAATAGTGAGGGGGGTTGAATCAGTATTATACAAACTTTTACTCACAACTGAATATTGTTAATTAGTTTATAACTTTCATATGAAAGTAATCCAACAATGTTTAATAGTAAATATAACCATGCACATAGAGAACTAATAAAACCATTATTTGTTAACTAGGCAAGCCTTGGCCAAGGAAAAACCCTAGTGGGTATGATACCCACTAGATGATTCACTAAGCAATAAGATCATGTTAAGGATACTGACCCTGTTAAGAGTCTAGGAATTACATATAGTGTCTTGAGTCCTTGTTAGGAGACTGCCTTGTTATAAGCCTCAACCCTATTGGGATTTTCTTCAACCCTATTTAGATTTTGGTAGAACAAATACAATGTGTGAAGAAGAACCCATTGCCCCAACATGCAATTATACAATTCAATTCTTTACAAGAACAGATATGCATACAATACTTTAGGTCTATTGTATTTCAAACTTGTTCTGATTAAACATTAGTTCACATATAATCAGCTTCAAATATCACATAGATCATGTATGTTGCAACAAATCACATATCGCTATTGTGCCACACATATCTTAGCAAAAAAGGATCTTTACTTATACCTTGTGTCTTCATAATTCTTTGCCCAATTAGCCTTTATGTCTTCACATGCTTAAAATAATATAAAATAACTTAAGAAATAATATCCACATATTCAGCTCTTCATGACTTAGTAATTATTTCATAACCAAAGTAATTTTTCAAGTCATAAAATCTAATTATCTACTATGCTTTGTTTCTTTCTATTGAATTCCTGCACTGGTATTTTAATCATAACTTGCATCATATTATCTATACACACCTGTGGACTAGTACACATCATCATGAAAATGTCTTAGAGCTTCCCTTAACTATGTATAATCTAACTCTCAACAAGTCATCTATACACATCACATATGTTCTCTATGCTACTACAAATTGTTTGATACTTAGACAATTTTCTATCTCTAAATGCATAAATGAAATGTTGAATGCATGTCGCCATAAATGAAAACCATTCATACATATATCTAACCATATTGCCAACAATCTCCCCCTTTTGCATTGATGGCAACATTTTAGAAAATTGACTAAGTCCCAAAATGATGTCATACATAGTACAAACAAATTAAAATAACTACACAAAATTTCCTTCAAAACATAACAATTTTATTCATGTTTTGATGGATCATTACATTCCTCATATCCCCTTTACATTGATCCAAAAGTACATAAGTGTAATCCCATTACATATACAATATAAAACAATAAAAATCTCTACATAATATTTCCCCTTTGACATTAATGGAAAAGGTGTCAAAAGCAAAAACTATATCAACAAAAACAAAAACTAGTTGTTCTATTGTTGATCAACTTGATATTCTAGAAAAGTAACCTATATATACAAGTTTTAATTTTTCTATTTCCTTCTTCCATTTCTTCTTCACTATATCTAAAATATTGATTAGTGTCCATAGTGCATAAGATTCCACTTCAACTGCACTTAAGTTAATAAAGGAATTTTTTTTTGACATATTAGTCAAGTTTGTTATTAGTGACACACACTTATGTAGATTATGTCTAGCTACTAAGCTTATTGAAAATTTTATAGTTTTTTCCATGTAATTTAGTAGCCACCAAGCTTTATAGCTACTACTGAGTCTTTTGGACTAATTCCAGTGGTTATTGGCCAAATTCAATTAGTATGAAGTTCAACAATTCAAACTAAGTATTTCAATGTATACCAAGTTTATCAGTGGTTACCGAGTTCATAATTCATGTGATGTGAAGCCTATATTTACTAAGAATTATAGGATCTACCAAGTTCATGGTTTAGATGGTGCAAATCCATTGTTAACCGAGCTACTTCATGGTAACCAAATGATTTAGTTTTTGCCGAGTTGTGCAATATCTACCTAGTCACCAATGCAAACTGAGTTCAAAGACTACTTGAAAGTGCTCAGTATGGACTAAGCTTCTATGTCTACCAAGAGCATGATGATTCCAAGTAGTGATAGTGGATGCCGAGTATAAGAACCTAACTGGATCAGTCTTCAAAACCTGAGTATCTTCATGTGGGCTGACTTTGTAATATTTTTTTTAACTTGTGTCATGGCTGACTTTGAAATTTTGTAATTTGGATTGGTATATATATGTAATGTATTGCATCATTTCAAATATATGAAAAGTGTACAATCAAGAATGTGAATGTCAGAATATGTATGGTGAATGTGAAAAAGTTCAAGTTATTATAGCAGCAAATAAGGAATTATAAAAGCCATATCAATACAAGGACCAATAGTGGAAAATCTATCATAGAAAAGAAATACATTAAGGAATCTCTATCAACAAACTTGGTTGTAATTCAGAGATCTATTGCTTCATCCTAATAGGTGAACAAGTCAAAATAATTTAACAAGGTAGACCTAATAGTCTTCTATAAATCTCTTCACTAAGTGAATTCTTCATTATGTGTTTGTAAATCCTCTCACAAGGTGGACCTAGTAGTCTTATTTGCTCCTAATAGGGCAGATCATTAGAAGTGATCAATATAAGCCTTAATTGAACAACTTTATGCTACATTACTAAAGTTTGTGAATATCATCCCCACCCTAGTTTTACTTTCTATTTGGAAAGTTTTTGGGTCACCAAATTATTGTATTCAAGTGTTGGGGATCCTTTCAGATTTTTAGTTTCTCATGCATGCAATTAGATCAAATGTGATGAACTAAGTGTTAATTGATTTAGTGGATTAAGAATTGTAATTGTTGAAGTTTTAGAAGTTACTAATTCACCCCTCCCCTCTCAGCAACTTAGCATAATCTTGAATATTTCCAACAATTGATATCAAAGCTTTGTGGTTCTTAGGAGAATATTCAATAACTTGAGCAAAGATCAAGGATATGGAGATATTTAGACTTGATAAAGCTATTGACAATGAAAAGTTAGATCTGGAAATGACCACTGCTCAACTCAAGAAAGATAAGGAGCAACTTTCCCAATCCCTAAAAAGAAGAAAGGAACTTAAAAACCAAATGAATGATCATCTTTACATTGACGAAAGAATTGAAGACTTTCATCCTTCAAGTAGTTCAACTAAAGCAAATGAAGCAATCAAAGAACTCTTAGAGAAGAATGGTTCCCTGCAAGAAGAAGTAAGAAAGCAAAAAAGAGAACAAGAAATTTAGTTAGTAAGGTTATGTGAAGTCTTGGAATAGAGAAACAAGATAAAAGAAGAAACAGATGGAAGGAACAATGAGATCCAAAACCAATCCCTTCATCAAGCAGACCTTATTGATCAAATCTGCAATGCAAATGAGGAAATCATGAGCCTAAGACTTGAAAATGAAAGAATAAGGAATGATCTAATTTTTGAAATGCAAATCAATGAAAGAATAAAAATTGAGCTGAAATCTAAAAAAAAATCAGTGAAAGATTGAGAAATGACCTAAACACTAAGAAGCAAATCAATGAAAGAATAATGAAATCTCAAGTAGACATGGATCAACTGAATGAGCAAAATCTTTATAGGAAAAAAGGAAAAGCAAGAATTGGATACAAAGAAGAAGAAAAAGTTGCTCAAAAGAATCAGAGACCTACTTGCAATTAGTATGGTAAGACGGGTCATACATCAAATAAATGTTGGAGTAATGATAAAGAAAAATTCAATGGAAAATGCTACAATTGCAATTAGCATGGTCACAAGGCTAATGAATGCAAAGAGAAACCAAGATTTGAAGGAAGAAATTCAAACGCAAGGTATCAAAATGCAAAACAAAGTCATTAAACCCTAAAAAAAAAATTGTGAAAGCAATATTTGGTTGGGATTACAATATCTGGTATAGATGTCATTACTATGGAGAATTTGGACACATTGGTATGAATTGTGTTAAACATCATATGAGGAAAAGAGATACCACTAAAAGATGTTTCATTTGTACAAAACTTGGTCATCTTGACAAGAATTGTATGAATATAGGTAAAATTGAAGATGTGAAGAAAGAAAAGGTAATAACATTTGAAAGCAGATGAGACATCAATGGATTCCTAAGTCTACCAAGGATACTAGTTCGAGTAATGATGGTCAAGTCACTAAAGAATTGGATGACACTACCATTCCTAATTAAGTTCTCTACTAAGTAAGGTCGGGTCATAAACTCTATCGAGCAAGATTAGGAGCAACAAAGCACTTATGGTTACTGAAACATAAAGACATCATCAAGTGATCATAGGCATAATAGATGATAGACTATCAAGCATAATGGTAACTCATCTACCACTATACCAAGTATTAATGGTGAAATTTTAATAAAAGGCATGGAATCAAATTCATTCCTCACCATGAAGTTTTTGAGTGCTATTGTGAAGAGCTATTCTCAATGCAATCAAGTGACTTGAGCAAATTTCCTGCAAAATTTCTTGAATTTCACTCAAGCTATAGAGCAAAAATGGCATCAAGCAGCAACAAGGCAAAGAAAGGTTCTAACATGTTCGTTTGAGATGTTGAATTGAAAGTGCTAGATTTCAAGCTCATGCCTATAGTTGTTGAAACCTTAGACCCCAATAGAGCTCAATCACAAATCACTCCCAAGGTACTTCTTGTTAATGATGTTTGAACTCATTTTAAATGTGCAATTTAATAAATTGGTACTCTGGAGATGGATGATGCCCTAGCTCAGTTATGTGTTGATGGAACCCTAAAACCCAAGCATCAACATTTAGAAACAAAAGGGTTAACACATATTTCCCATATGCCCCAAGAGTTTCAAATGGAATGGATTAGATATATGCTTAGCTAGGTGCATACTAGACAACTATGGTTAGAACAACCAATTCTAATAACAAAGAAAATGATTCATTGAATCATTGGCCTTCCCATGCTTGCCAAAGTCAAAATAACCAAAACCCTAGGTTGAGTAGAGTTAGAGAAGAAAACCCTATCCAAGTGGGATGGTAGAGGCATGAAAATAAGTAGTATTACTAATGTAGAGTTGAAGTTTGGAATTCATGTTATAGCTCATAAGATATATAGTTCAAGCCATCTTAATAGTGTATGGTGTGAAGTAGTGGATTTGACATATAAAGTGGTGAAGAACAACCTATCTTATGACATTGCCAAGTTATTATTGAGGAAATTCAATAAGAATATGGAAAGTTTTATAACTTCCAAGAATAACCCATGCAAATTTAGTTTTCTATTAACTTGTTTATTCTTTTATGTTCAAAATTTATTCCCTTCCAAAGGCACAATAGTCTAGAGAAAAGATGTGCTTGTATTGTACCAAATAAAAGAATATATTATAGAAATAGGTGAGAACTATGGAAACATCATGGAAAAATACTTTGATGTGTTCAAAGATAAAATGAACAATAGGTTAAGAATTCCAAAGAAGTTAGTTGAAGACTACAAGGATGATGTGTGCTTTATGGTTGACTGTGACAAGGTATATATCTAGGCAGTCAAACCTAGAGTTGTATGGGTCAAACTTCTTGGCTATGAGGTAAATATTGATAGTACCAAGGATATCATTGAAGCCCTTGTCAATGATCCTATTGATCTCAAGGCCTCTTACTTTGGTACCTATGAAGAGGCTAAGGCAAGAATAGAGTTAGAGATAAAGCTCCCATAGGTAGTTAACAAAAGGAAGAGGAGGGTAGCAAAACTAAAATCTAGTGCACCTCTCATATTAACCAAGGGTAAAGGTGTAGATGAGGAATAGGTAGAGGATGAAGAAGAATTAGAGAAAGAGGAAGAACCTTTGAAGAAAAAGGACAAGGTGATCATCACCAAGCTTGCAAAGGCATCCACTATAGTCTTCACAAGGAGGTAATGGAAGAAAGGAAGTGCCATTGTACTCGGTAGACCTCCACCCACCTTCCAAGAAAATTTGAAGAAAGTGAAAGAAGGAGTTGGAATAAAAAATTTTAAATCTTTGAAATATGAAACCTAGATAGAGGTATAGTAGAAGCAAGTTGAAGAATTGGTGCTGAGAAAAATGGGTAAATGGAAGTACTCACTAGACCATATTGCCTCTCAAATCTCTAATGAATTACTAGAGAAAATAAAGCCAAGATGGGATTTTTCCATGCAAACAATAAAAGACATATATGCACAAACCCTGAGGCAATTACTACCAAGCATATTAGATGTTGAGGTGAAAGAGTCTTTAAAGAAAAATGAAGAAAAACTGACACTAAGGTTTAACACCTATTTAGTTTTGATTAAGAATATAGAACATGTTGTTAAGAATGCTACAAACACTTGAAAAAATGCTTATCATCTTCATAAACCAAGTGAATATCCAATTGAAGTAAAGGATATTGATGAGCAAGAAGACAAGGAGAAAGATGAGGAAGAAAATGTTGAAGAAGTTACTCATTTTGATAATGAGGAATATGAAGAGGATCAAGGTGAAGAAGCTACCAAGGAAGATAAGAAAGATGATGAGGAGACTGATCCAATCAAGATAGCTATTGCAGTCATTGTCTCACTTCCTCACTCCTTGAGTAAGCCTTTGACTACATCAAGTATGGAGATAGCTTTAGCAAGTTTGGTTGTGACCACTATTGATACATCAAGTTTCCAATCACTCTTTGCCCCAAAATAGCTCAACATATCATTGACAAAAGTGACTTCACTTCATCAACTAAGCTATAGACTACTTCTTCATCCACCGAGTTGAGTTCTTCAGTCTTCACTCCTCCAATTTTGACTTCTTTAGTTTTGAGTACATTCATGTTAAGCACTCCAAGTTTGTCTACTTCAATTTGGATTCTACAAATTTGACTTCATCAATTTTGGATTCTTCAAGAATTTTTGTAAGGACTCCATCAGTTAGTACACTATCAATTTTTACTACAAGCCCAAGTATGTCCACTATTATTTCCATTCCAAGTACAAAAGCAATAAGTTTGAGGGAAAATGGGCCTAAGGCTCAATTGAGTACAAAATTTTTGAAAGGAAAGGAGATAGAGGAAGATATAGATTTCGATGAGGAAATAGAAATTCCCAAATGGGATATCTACAATTTTGTAGTAGACCAAATGCACATATTTGGTGAACTCCTCCAAAAAAAAGCCAAGAAACAAATATTGAGAGAGGAAAGAGACAAAGAATATAAGCTATTAGATGATGCTAGGAATATTTTTTTTGAGGCTATAAGAATTGAGGTTGATTCTTCTTGACCTATTTTGTTTTAGCTTCGAGAGATATTCCAAAATTTTAGTGAGGACAGTAAAGGTCAAGAAAAGCTAGTTGAAAAGGCTAAATAGAAATTCAATAATAAAGTGCTAGAGCACATTGCTTAGCAAATATCCATTAATCAAGTTGAGATTTCAATAATTTTGGTCAATCTTGAGGCATCCTATTCAAATGTGTCATCACATTTTACAAAACTATGTGATACCACTGAGTACACCAAGGAAGTAATGGACAAATTGTCCAAAATTGATATTGATCTTAAAGAAAGTTCTCAGTAGCTACAACTTGACCCTAGTTTAAGCTTTGCACATTTCAAAAGATCAAATTTTTGTTAGACTTACAAGCTGAATTTTTAAGAGAAGAAGCAAGGATCTATTCAACATTGGTTGATATATAAAATATGATCCTTCTAGTCATGGATTTTATGGAGAAACACATTTTATATTCAAAAACCCTGATCCATGATAACAACTTCTTTGTTGCTAACCACATGATTGAATTATTAGCAGAAGTGCAAATTTCCATTCATGCATGCAAGGTTTTGGAAGAGAACTAGGATAAAACCTTGGCAATTACCCTCAAGGCATACTCTAAATTCTTATCTCATTTTGGTTTCTCCATGTAAATATGTTAGAATAAATCTTTGCATTACTATCAAAAAGGGGGAGATGACATATGGGAGAAAAGCTATAGAGGGAGATATGTATATAAGAGAAAAGTTACATGTACATAGTAGAACACATAGTATGGGGGAGAAATATTCTATGATGGAGAACTACTCTGTATATACCTTACAAAGATCAATTTTGAGAAAAATTCAAAAAAAAAAATATACCAAGCTAGCATCACATGGTGAAGAATAGAAGGTATTCAGTTTTGGGCTGATAAGTGTTTTTTTCACTAATGCCAAAGGGGGAGATTATTGACATAATAGTCAAGTTTGTTATTAGTGACACACACTTATTCAGATTTTGTATAGCCACTGTGCTTATCAAAAATTTTATAGTGTTTTCCATGTAATTCAATAGCCACTAAGCTTTATAACTACTACTGAGTCTTTTGGACTAATTCCAGTGCTTACCATACAAATTTAGTTAGTGTGAAGTTTAGTAGTTCAAACAAATTTTTTTAATGTATACCAAGTTTGTCAATGGTTACCGAGTTTTTAGTTCATGTGATGCAAAGCCTATGTTTATTGAACATTGTAGTATCTACTTATTTTGTAGTTTAGGTGATGTGAAGCCAGTATTAACTGAGCTACTTCATGGAAACCAAGTGATTTAGTGTTTTGCTGAGTTGTACAATATCTACTGAGTCACTAGTGTAGACCAAGTTCAAAGACTACTTGAAAGTGATTAGTATGGACTAAGCTTCTATGTCCACCAAGAGCATGATGATGCCAACCAATGACAGTAGATGCTGAGTATCAGAACCTCACCAAGCCAATCTTTAGAACTTGAGTATCTTCATGTGGGCCAACTTTGTAATATTTGTGTTAACTTGTGTCATGGCCAACTTTGAAATTTTGTAATTTGGATTGATATATATATGTAATGTACTATATAATTTCAAATGTATGAAAAGTGTATAAGCAAGAATGTGAATGTGAACATATGTATGGTGAATGTGAAAAAGTTCAAGTTATGATAGCAATAGATAAGGAATTATAAAGGTCATATTAGTACAAGGAGCAACAGTGCCAAATCTATCATAGAAGGGTGATCAGTACACTGAGGAATCTCTATCAGCAAACTCACTTGGAATTCAAAGATCTTATACTTTATCCTAATAGGTGAACAAGTCAAAATCCTTTGACAAGGTAGACCTAATAGTCTTCTATAAATATCTTTATCGAGTGCATACTTCATTTTGTGTTTGTAAATCCTCTCACAAGGTGGACCTAGTAGTCCTATTTTCTTCTAACAGGGTAGATCATCAAAAGTGATCAATGTAAGCCTTAACTAGCCAATTTTATGCTACAATACTAAAGTTTGTGAGTATCATCCCCACCCTAGTTTTACTTTCTATTTGGAAGGTTTTTGGGTCACCAAATCATTATGTTCAAGTGTTGTGGATGCTTCCATGTTTTCAATTTCTCATGCATGCAATTAGATCAGATGGGATGAACTAAGTGTTAATTTATTTATTATATTAAGAATTGTAATTTTTAAAGCTTTAGAAGTTACTAATTCACCTTCCCCTCTCAATAGCTTAGCATAATCTTAAATATTTCCAACAAATTTGTCATAGGAATTCTTAGTTTCAAGACATTCCTCCAATTGCCTCTACAAAATATGTGTCTTTGCTGACAAATTTCCTCTAAGACTAGAGAATCTATTTATTGCCTTTTTGTTATCAAATTCCAATCCTCTGATCACATCTTGTATCTTCTCAACTTCTATTTTATAGCCCTCAATACTAGTCTCTAGAAGTTGTAACTTGGTAACAAGTGTTTCAAGTTCACACAACTTTTTGTTAATTTGGCTTTCAAAATTAGTTAGGTAGTTATATAATAGTGTGCACTATACATAGAATCTCTTACTTTTGTCATTAATCTTTCTTAGTTCCTTTATGCTTCTATCAAGTTCTTTCAAATCACTTCTCATATTAGTGCATATTGTATCAAATAGTGATGCATCATGCTTCACCTCTACTTGCACTAAAGCTACTTCTGCTAGATTTGTGAAATCTTTATCAAAGATCTCCACCAACTCCTTAGCCTTTTATAGGAGGTCTTGATTTTCTATAGTTTTGGTAATTATCTTTTGCATTCTATCCAAGATTTTAGTTAATTCCTTCTCTAAAGACTTTACTAATTTGTTTTTCTCAAACAATTTTCTTAGGGAGCTCATCAATCCCTTGTGATCTTCATCATATAATGGAACTAATACTATTGTTGTTGTTGGTACTAGAATGATTATAAGAGTAAGTACTTTCTATGCTACCTTCTTTTTCTCTTCCTTAGCTCTCTTATTCTCTCATTCCAATCTTTCTACTACTTTCCTTGCATGTTCTTCAACTTTCTTCCTTTCTTTTTCGATTCTCTTTACTTCTTCCTTTTTCTTTTCCTTTCATGCTTCTACTTTCTTTTTCTTTTTCATCAATCCTCTTTTCCTTAGCTAACCTTTATGAACTTTCTTCTTGTTCTGCTCCTCTTCTTCTTTCTTTTTCTTCTCCTCTTCTCCATCATCATCTAAACTAGAGTAAGCTATAATATTTCCAACAATAGAATGACCATAAGCTACAAATGGGTTTTCTTTTGCATCTATAGTTATGTGCATTCTATCCACTTGCATAGATTCAATACCCATAACAATATGTTGTGGTGAAAGTGCTTGTTGTGTCTCCTCTACTTCTTCCTCATCACTGTAAGGTGTAATCTCTTGTACATATTATAGGTTGTCATATTTTGACTACACACTCACCTTTTTTACTATCGTCATGTACTTTACAATTATTTCCTTTGTCTCTTTCCTTACATCCTCATAATTGCTTCCCATCAAAAGAATTTTTCTTCTTTTGTGCCTTAGCAAAAGCTCAATACCCTTCAAAATTATTTATAACATAGTTTTTTAATGATAAAGATCCTCATATTTAGATCTTCTTCCAATACTCTCTTTTTCCTATTTATAAGCCTATTATATAGATCTTCTAGTATCTAATTCTAAATATTATCAAACTTCTTATACCTCAAAATCATATTTCTTACACATACATTCTGCAACTTCATTCTATCCATATTACTATACAATCTATAATACTTATTCAATTGTATAAAATTGTCATCATTAATAATTTACATTTTTAGGTTTTCTACCTTTGGTTTTCATGTTTTCTTTCCAGCTGCAATTCTACCTTCCTGTGCATCTTTCACTACTGGTATATCTCCATCTTGATCCTTAGAACTCTCTAAATCACTTTCTTGCATCATTTTTCTCCTCTTTCTTGGTCCACTGGTGGTCTGCCTGACCCTTTTCTTAGGTGAAGGTGCAAATTATTTCTTCACCTTAACCAATCTTTCTAATTTTCTCTATGTTATAGGTGCTTCTACCTCCGGTTACTTTCTTGATTGCTTGCTTTTTTAATTTATAGGTTTCACTTTCACAACATCTACATAAAGTGCTCTAGGGGCTCGTGCACATGATTGTGCCACTATTACACCTTTTGAAGGTCTTGCTATAGTAATAGGAGTTGTTGCAATCACTTTAGCCTGTCCACTAGCTTTCATTTCTAGTGTAATTCCTTTTATCTCATTGAACTCTTTTCTTGTCATTCCTAGTTCTTAAGTATAGAATCAATGACTTTCTCTACTTTCTTCTTGCTCTCTTTTTTGTGTAGTTAAAAGTGAACTACTCTCATTTTATCCTCATAAGTTCCCCATCTGGGGCACTCTATGTCCTTCTCTAACTAGATTATGATCTATGCATACCCTTCTATGAGCTCTTTGCTCATCTCATATCCCATAGGTTCAATAAACTTAACCCTTGGTACAATACCTTCCATACAAGTGTTATCAATTTCCACCATGAAGTATAATTCATCCTTGTATTTATCCACCATGAATGTAGGTATTATATATCTTTGTTTCATCTTTATCTGAAATTTCTTTATCATATGGTCTATGTCATTATCTCTAACATCTACCAACTTTACTTTGACATATAGCATTGAGTCACCATCTTCATTGCACACTTATTTATATTCCAATTTGTCATTCTAGGAAACTTCTTTGTAGCATAAAAGAATAGATGAGTCGGGAGGGACTCAAATCTAAAAACTACACTTTTGGACTTCTTTAACTTTGTAATGTTATCCAACAATTGCAATTTGATAATCTCACATAGATTAGCTTTTCTTCCTTGCATTGTCATAACATAAGTTGCATGCAGAAATTAGGTTTGTATTGAGTTAACCCTTGATCCATGGTTGAACTTGTACCCTAATATCTTGCTTAGTAGTTTTACTTCCATGTCTTGAATGGATTCTACCTTCACATCTCCACCATCTTCTTTACATTCTTTTCATTAATAGGATTGCAGCCTTCATTACTCAATCTTGTGACCTTATAAATTAGGTCATTATCAATAATAATATGTGCATCATCTATCCATGACATATCATTGTGTACCCTACTTAAAATAATTCAAGTCTAGTCATGATTTTTGAATTCCTTATAAAACATATAATTCACTAGATTTAATCCATCTAGGTGCACATACTTACACTTCAAGGTCAAATCATTATTACATATTTTTCCTAAATCTTGATGAATATCATCATCGCCAATACTTTCTATCTTGCAGTGGATGTAACTTTTGATATCCTCAACATGTAACACATTTTTTGGAACTTGTGAAAATTTTCCCAATGGTTCATCCATTAACAACACAAATGGATGCTACTCGAAAACATATTGTTGTCTATCACTCACATCATACACATTCTAACTATTCATTAAATTGTGACTATAAATCCTAAATAACTAGATTCAAACTTCTCAAAATACCTTAAAATTACAATTTATGGCTTCTAAAACTTTTTGCTTCATGAACTTTACTTCACACTTCAATTTTCTATCAAATCGCTCTTCAATTCACTCAAGACACTTCAAATGAAAAAATGGTATAGACAATATTGCTTGCAATCCTTAAATCATTTAAAATTACACTATGCATTAAATGTATATCTACCATAGATTCAAATATTATCTATGCCTACAGTAACCTTAATTTTTTAATTCCTATTCACTATGATCATATCAAGACTTGCACACTAGGCCATAGACCTCTCTCTATGTCGTTAACCTCCTATTAACTATGCAACTTCCAATGTTCTCTCTAATATCATTTTAGGCCAACTAATGCACTACCTCTACCAACGTTGCTTAATTCAAGTAGGATGAGTCACAAAAAATCTGTAACTTCAATGTCATATAATGTGCATCAAAATATTGTTCCTCCAAAATTGTATAAGATCTTTTTGGATCTTTAGCTATCACAAATGCTTCATTGAATTCATCAACATGTTCCTTAATTACTTATGACTTTTGTCACTACCATTATCATTCCTTCTCTCATTTATGTTTTTACTCCTATTATTCAAATTCTTGTTAAAGTTCCTTTTGTCCATTCTAAAATATCTCATTGTGTGTCTAAAGTTATTACATAATTGATATGCAGGTGCATTTCTTCTCAAATTTGTTCAATTCTGGTTCTCAAGTTCTCTACAATTCCTTGCAATGTGTCCAGGATTGTGACACTTGTAGCATATGAACTAGTTATTCTCTTCATTAGATTTCTCTCCATCTTTGGATCTATTTTGAAATCCTCCTCTTTCATTTCCTATATGGTTGGTATTCCTAAACATTCTGCTATTTGCATTATTACCATCAAACTTAGGTTTCTTACATTTTACTGTCTTATGTCCATAACCATGACAATTATAACAATAGAAATTAGTAATGGGTTTAAAAGACTTACCTATGCAATCTCTTTTCATATGTCCAACTTCATTACATAAAAAGCATTTACCTCTGATCTCATGTCTTACTTCCTTGGGTGGTTCATCTTGCTTATGTTTATCAACTTGCTCCATTTTCTTAGGTTTAAAATGCTTTTTTGAAAAATAAATTAATTCTACTTCCTTTGATACTTCAGTAGATGTACTTGATTCTACCTTACTCACATCAGATTCCTTAAGGGATTCAATAACTAGATCTGGTTTTGTTGTAATTTTGACTTTCTTAGCTGATTTCTCTCCCATCAGATTTCCAAGTCTTGTCTTGTCATAAGAATGTCTCTAGTGAAATATATGTTGATCTATCTTCTTAATACTAGAATAAATTTTCTCTAACTATTTCTTAGCTTGTGTCAATTCTCCTTTCACAGTGATTGTACTTTTATGATTTTTCATGTTCAATCTTGATAGTATCTAGTTTAGATGTAACTTGGCTTAACTGGGATCTGAGATTTGCATTCTCACTTTTCAGTTTAGGTTCATTCTTACCACCATTTTTATTAAGACTTAACTTAAGTTCAATGATTTTTAGTTCATGTTTCAAAATCTCATTTTATTTTTGAAGATTTCCTACTTCATCATTGTCACTAGTGTTGATTTTAGAATGGTTTTGACAATTGAGTGTCAACACACTTAAGCCATTTGCTAAGTTCATGCCAAGCTAGCAACATATGTCGAGTATAATATATGTAAGTGTCAAGTTGCAATAGGTTCCAAGTTAGAAAGATAGTAAGTGTTGAGTCATTCAAGTGCTAAGGAAATAGACAGTGTTGAGCAAGTATGTGTGTCAAGTGAATAATAGATGCCAAGCATAGTTAGATGTTGAGCCAGACAAAATTTTACTATGTGTTGAGCAATAGTTTTATCAAGTGTCGAGTAACACATAATTAGCATATGACTTTGTGCCTTCATAGAATAAGATATAAACCATTTTTCATGCCAACTAATGGATAGATCTCAAATATTAGAGATAAGATCAAATCTATTTGATTGCTACGTAATCAACATGCAACCCATTAGAAGAATGGAATGCTAAAGAGGCAAAAGAGGATGAATCTCAGCCATAGATTCATACCTAATCCTAATTCATGAAAACCCTTTAAGGAGGTCAAAGCCCCATAATTCAAGAGAGTGAATAGAGTGTGAGTGAGCAAAGAGTGGAAGGAAAAAGGGGTGAAGTGTTAAGAGGACATATAAGGTGACTTAGCATATTGCAAGATTAGTTAGAAGAATAGAGTATCAATACTAAAAATAGTTTCATATCAGATCAGCAAGGATCAGATTGGATTGAATAGTGATCTAAAATCAGCAATAGTAGATTGCAAGTAATTAGGTCAAACATTCTACTAAACTTTCTAACAATTGTATTAATAGAATGAAATCCTATGGAGATAGGTTGGTTTAACAGCCATTGTATAAATCTTTTAATAGGGTGACATTCCAAGTGAGTGTTCTAAAGTCCTTTAGCTAGGCACACTTTTAATAGGGTGTTGAAATCCTTTAATAGGGTAGGATCTAACAATCCTTGAAAGCCTTTAACAGGGTAGGCCTTTCACAAGGCAGATCATGAGAATGGTCAAAATGTGTAACCTTAATAGGTGAACTTTATTGTTGTAGTACTGAAGAGTTGTGGGTGTCATCCCCATCCTAGTTTTACCTTCTCATTTTGGAGGGTTTCTGGGTGATCAAATCTGGTGTCAACTATTTTCATGCATGCTTTTACTTTCATTTTATTTAATTATGACTACATGCATGAATTGATTTAAGTTAAAAAGTTTTATTTTTTTAAATTTAGTGCTTCTGATTCACTCCCCCCCCCCTCTCATAAGTATACTTCCCACTTGTAAATCCTAACAACTAGTCTATGCAAATGATTCCTTGCAATATTTTAGATCATCAATCTTGTCTTTTATATTACCAATGAGGACTTTTGCATCTTTGTATCTATCTTTCAAGTTATCTCTTTCTTTAGTAAGAAGGTCAATCTATTCAAGAGCTTCCTCAAGGTTTTTCTTGAACTATTCCTATCTTCAGGGATCTTATTGAAGTTTTCAAACATCTTCTGCGTAACTTTTCTCTAATATCAATTGTTAGAAATAGATAACACTAGGGGGATGAATCAGTATTCTACAAAATTTTTCCCACAACTAAATATTATTAATTACTTTATAACTTGCATATGAAAGTAAACCAACAATGTTGAACAATAAATATAACTATGCACATAGAGAACTTATAACACCATAATTTTTTAACTAAGGAAACCTTGGCAAAGGAAAAACCCTGGTGGGGAAGATACCAACTAGATGATTCACTAAACAATGGGATCCAATTAAAGTTATTGACCCTATTAGGAGTCTATGAATTACATATATTGTCTTGAGTCCCTATTCAAATACTAGGCCTTGTTATAAGCCTCAACCCTATTAGGAGTTGCTTCAACCCTATTTAGGAGTTAGTAGAACAAATACAATGTGTGCAAGAAGAGCCCATTACCCTAACATGCAATTAAACAATTTAGTTCTTCACAAGAATAGATATACATGCAACACTTTATGTCTATTGTATTTTGCACTTTCTCTGATAAACATCAATTTGCATATAATTAGCTTCAAATATTACATAGATCATATATGTTTCACAAATCACATATCACTATTGTGCCACACATATCTTTGCAAAATAAGATCTTTACTTATACCTTGTGTCTTCTTAATTTTTTTCTCAGTTGGCCTTTATGTTCTCACACATTTTACATAGTATAAAATAATTTATGGAATAAAGTTAATAAAGTTGGTTCATCATGACTTAGTAATTACTTTGTAACCAAAATAATTCCTCAAGTCATACAATCAAATTCTCTGCTGTGCTCTATTTTGTTATGTTAAATGTCTGCAATAGTGTTTTAATCATTACTCATGTCATATTGTCTGTATACACCTATGCACTAGTACATGTTATCATGACAATGTCATAGAGCTTCCCTTAACTATGTATAATCTAATTCTCAATGATTCATCCATACACATCACATGTGTTCTCTATGCTACTGTAAATTGTCTAATAATTAGACAATTTTCTATCTCTAAATGCATAAATGAAATGTTGAATACATGTTGCCATAAATGACAACTATTCATACATTTATTTGACCATATTTACAATAGAATACTCTTTTAATCAATCAAATATTAACCATTAAGGTAGCTTTTATTAATCACTAAATTTATCAGACTTAACATATTGATAGTTGGTTAATACAAAATTGAGTACTTGGTTAACACTAGGAATCCCTTCATTAACCAACCCAACTTTGTTAGAATAAGAGTTTTAATGTTAACCAACCCAAATCGATCAATATTGACTTTATGCTAACTTTCCTTTCGTAACCAAGTGAACTTGGTTAATATAGAATCTGCTTAATTAACCAATTGAGCTCATTCAAAATTGTCTCTAAACTTGGTTATCATGAATACTTGGCATACACAAGAAATTTCCTTTGATGCCCGAGTGAGCTCAGCTATCACTACTTTCTTTGTAAAGGCTTGAAAATTTGTGTAACATCAAAGACAACATACAATTTCATATATTTTTTCAATAATCTACCCCTTTGGTATTGATGGCAACACAAAATGTCATAATATAAAGAAATTTTAGAGAAAAAAATAAGGATAATATCCTTAGTTTCATTCTAGTTCTCATCCATGAGAACTCCCTCTATTAGTGAGAAATCCCTCTAACATGAGTCTCCCTCTTGAATGATTTTCTCTAACATGAACTTGTTGAAGACAAAAAACTCTCTTAGCAAAATTCTCCCTTTCTACAAAATTTCTTTGATATGATAGAAAACTCTTCCTCTTTGACATCTCATGCCAATTTTCCATGTACTTGATGTATTGATTTATATGCAATCTGCTCTAAAAATACTGCATTAACTTGTCTGATCTTAAAAAATGCTTGGTTGATGCACTACTAAAATATGATTAGTGAGCTTCAGATAGGAGAATGACCCCTAGCTTACCTTTTAGATAAAAAAGTGCAACCTTAGGTAATGTCTTGGTGAATATGTCTACAATTTTTTCTTTTGTATTAATGTATTCCAATCTCACCACTTTGTCTTGCACTAATTCTCTCAAAAAATGATACTTTATTGCAATGTGCTTTGGCTTGGTATGCATCACTAGATTCTTGGATATGTTAATTGCATTGGTGTTATCACTAAAGATAAATATTAGATCCTTGATTTCTTCCTTCATACTTGACAATAGTTGTTTGAACCAAATGATGTTGGAATAATTAACTATTGATATAGCATATTCTACTTCTGTTGTAGACTGAGAGATACAAATACATTTCTTTCTCGTCCAAGACATTGGCCTCTTTCCAAGAAAGAAAGCTCCACCACTAGTGATTCTCCTTTCATCAATACTTTTTGCCCATTTAGCATTAGTAAAGGCTTTCAATTCAAATTTTCCTCCTTTCTTATACAACAAACCATAATCTTCAGTACCTTTTAGATACCTCATAATTCTTTTATTGCCATCATATGATTTTCCTTTGGGTTAGCAGAGAATATTTCCACCATAGCAACTACTAATGCAATATCAACTCTTTTGTGTACCACTTACTGCAATTTTCCAATCATTGATATGTATGTAATCTAATCTACCTCTTTGGAATCATCATTTTTGGAAATCTTATGTCCAATAGACATAGATGTTTTAACTAGTTTAGAATCCTCCAATCCAAATTTCTTCAATATCTCCTTGATATACTTTGATTGAGTAATATAGATACCATGTTTCTTCTATTGAATTTTTAAGCTAACAAAGTATTTAATCTCTCAAAACATTGACATTTCAAATTCTTTACTCATTTCCTTATAAAAATATTTGTATAAATCATGATGTCTAGTAAATAACATATCATCTACAAATATTTATGCCAACACTATCATCTTATCTGGTTCTTCGCTGATGTATAGACTATTGTTGTCACTAGTCCTTTGAAAACCAATCTTTACCAGGTGACTGTGCAATCTTTCATACCAAACTCTAGAGGCTTTTTTGAGACCATATAAAGCTTTGTGTAATCTGAAAACCATATCACTTTTGTTAGGATCTATGAAACCTCCAGGTTTCTCAATGTACACTTCTTCTAGGATTCCACTTAAGAAAGCTGACTTCACATCCATCTAATGCATTTTGAGTCATTTATGTGAAGCACAAGAAAACAATGTTCTAATAACTTTTAATCTTGCAACAAGAGAAAAATTCTAATCAATACCTTCTTCTTGAGCATAAGCTTTGCATACTAACCTCGCCTTTTTTCTTGAAACTTCTCCATTTTCATTCAACTTATTTCTGAATACCCATTTTGTGCCAATTACATTTTTTTCCTTGGGTCTAGGAATAAAATTCCATGTTTTTTTCCTTTCAAGTTGATCAATCTCTTTATTCATTGCCTCAATCTAGATTTCATTGTCTAAGGAATCTTTAATAGTTCTAGGTTCAAACTCAGTAACCAAACATGTACCTTTTAGTTTGTTCCTTGGCATTAAGCCTTTTGACTAATCTCTAATGATTTTCTCAAGTGCATGATGCCTTTTGACATATCTAGCTAGTACAAATACTCTCTTCTTGGATTTAGAACTTGTTTCAATTTGTTTACCATACTTTGAATCATGCTCAGGCCCTACTCTTTATAACTCAAGTTTTTTAGACTGTGACTTGATTTGCACTGGTTGAAACTTAGGTCTTTCTGACTAAGACTCGGGTCCTTCAAATTGTGACTCAGGTTGCACTAGTTGTAACTCAGGTTGAACTAGAGATTTAGGGGACTCAGGTGGTGAAATATGTTGGAAATATATGATAGGCTAAGTTACTAAGAGGGGAAGGGTGAATCAATAACCAATAAAACTTAATATTTATTTAGCAATTAATCCTTCATGTGTATTCTAATCTAATTATATGCATCAAAAACTAAAAGCATTAAAATATTCATAACACTTTGACACACAATATGGTGACCCAAAAACCTTCTAAATAGAAAGTAAAACTAGGGTGGGGATGATAACCACAAGCTTTAGTACTACAATATAAATTTTTCTTGTTAAGGCTTATAATGATCACTTTTGATGATCTACCCTCTTAGGAGTAATAAGGACTATTAGGTCCACCTTGCAAAAGGATTTACAAACACACAATGAAGTATGCACTTGGTAAAAAGATTTACAAAAGACTATTAAGTCTACCTTGTGAAAGGATTTAAATGATCCACCTATTAGGATGAAATAGTGGCTAATCTCTGATCTACAACTTGGTTTTCTCAATGAGATACCTTTAGTCTAATGATCACCTTAATGTGACAGATAAATATTTTTTTCTCCTTATACTTTGGTAACCTTGTACTTTGTACTTTTTCTTCTTACTACTAATTATATATACATGTTTGGATATGAAAAAATACATTACATATATACCAATCTAATTTACAATTCATCAAAGTTAGCTACAAAAAAAGTTTACACAAAATACACAGAGTCGGCCCAACTAATGGAACTTGGGTTTCAAAGAGTAACTTGGTGAGGTTTTGATACTCAACATCTATTGTTAATGCTCAAGATCATCATGCATTTGGTAGATGTAGAAGCTCAATTGATACTAATCATTTCCAAGTAGTCTGAACTTGATCTATAGTAGTGACTTGATGAACACTACAAAACTTGACATATAAAATAAATCACTTGATTCACATTGTATAGCTCAATCAATGCTATTACTATGAGCTTAGTATAAACTGAATCACTTCATTGACATTGAGTGGCTTGGTCAACACTAGATTCACATCACTAAAACTATGAACTTAGTAACCATTGTAGAACTTGGTTTGCACTGAGAAACTTGGTAAACACTAAGAAGCTTCGTTTACACTGATAATCAGCAACCAAGTAGAAACAACTTAGTGAAAACTATATACTATTTCTAGTACTTAGTATCAATTGTAAAACTTGGTAGAGCTTGAATTACTTGGTTAACACTATTCACTATATAATAAGATCAATAGATACTAACCATCTGAATATGTGTGTGTGTCACTTATAAACAAACTTGACTGCAATGTTAACAATATCCTCCTTTCGCATTAGTGACAAAAACACTTATCAATCAAAACTAAATACTCAAAAAGTTCAAAAACAATCTTAATTCTCCATCTTGTGTCTTCAACTCAGTAGAGTACTCTGTTCTTGAGATTTTTCAAAAAAAAAAAAATTGTAAGAGATGTTTCTCTAAATATCTATAAATATTTATGATGTTTCTCCCCCATACATATATATTTGATATACTTTACATATTATATTTATCTTCTCATATTTTCTTCCCTTTATACATTAAATCTTCTCCCCTTTAACATATGTTATATGCATTATCTCCCCCTTCTTGACATAAATGCCAAAGGTATATTCTACATGGTTATTCCAAAATGTGACAAGAAATCAAAATCTATCTTTAGAATCAATGTCATTATCTTGTCTTAGTTTTTTTGCAACACCTTGCTTGTGTGCAATGCAATCTAAACTTATGTTGATAATTCTATCATGTTATTAGCAATAGAGAAGTTATCATGGATGAGGGTTTTACAATGTGCAATATGTTTATACAATGTATCCATGTTAGGGAGAATCATGCCTTGTATTTCTACAAGTGTAACTCTTATTTTGGCTTCTTCCCTTAGCAATTATTCCTGCATCTCAATTAGAAATCTTATCTTTGTATAGTGATTAGAAGTATAGCTTAGGTCAAGTGACAACTAATGTGCACTTGACTTCAAATCTTCATCAATCTTGGAAATTTTTTCTTTGATTTCCTTGGTGAAAATCAATGTGTCATAGAGTTTACCAAATAGAGAGGTCACATTGTTTTAAGAGGTTTCCAATGAGCCTAGAATAGTAAAAAAGTCTACTTGTTTCATAGAAATCTTTTTGTGCTACTAGCTCTAAAAATTTACTCTCAAATTTCTTCTCTACTATCTACAACAATTTCCCTTGTCCATTCAAATCTTCATTGAATTTCTAGACCACTTCTGCTAACTGAGCCAAAATTGGTTGAGAAGTGTCAACCTCTATTCTAAGTGCCTCTACAAGAAAGTTCTTTGCATCTTCAAGAACTTGAAACTCTCTATTTCTTTCCTCTCTTAGCTTTCTTCTGTAGTAGCTCTCCTACAATATGCATCTGATCAAGATTTAGATTGGAGATATCCCAATTCAGGCTAAATATATCATCATCAAGATCAATGTCTTTTACCTTTTCTTTTCCTTGGCTAAAAAAATTTGTACTTGGTTGAGGCTTGGTCTCAATTGTCTTTGTACTTATCATTTACATGCTTGGAATAGAAACAATGGTAGAAATAGTAGAATTGGTAGTAAATGTAGATATAGCACTTATTGAAGAAATACCTTGTTGCCGAGTGATCAAAACTAATGGAGGAGGAAGTGTTGATTGCTTGGTAGATGAAGTTCTTGTCACTTATGTCAATGAAGTAATAAGATAAACAAGTGTAGAGATTAGTTGAGTGTTTAAACTTGCAATGCTTGACACAACCAATTTTGTAGTAGATTTCTTTGAGCTTGATGTTTTCAATGCTTTTCTTGGAGAATGAGGAAGTGAGGCTATGACTTCTACTTCAATATTCTCATGGTTAGTTTCCTCAATTTTTTGAACCTCAAGGAGATCTTTCTCAATAGCTTCCTATTCATGTTCCTCATCATCTATATTTTCATAATGTGTTATCTCTTCATCATCAATTTTCTCTTCCTTGTCATCTACCCCATAATCCTTGTCACTAAAATTAACAACTAAATAAATTTTCTTAAGAAGATTATAGATGTTCTTCCATGTATTGGTGGCATTCCTCACCACATGTTCAATGTCATTTACTAGTATTAGACAAGTGTTAAATCTCAAAGTAATTTTTTCTTCATTCTTCTTGATGGAATCTTTTACTTCTTGGTCACTCAAGCTTGGCATGAGTTACCATAGGGTCTACTCATAAATATCTTTTTTTGTTTTCTTTACATGCTCCCATCTTGGTTTAATTTTTTCCATTTTTTCATTGGGAATCTACTATGCAAGTTGATCTGGAGATTATTTCTCATTACCTAGCTTTGATGCAATCATTTCTTCAACTTCCTTCTTCTCCTCTATAGTTCTGATTTCATAAATAAATGATTTGAAATTTTTTATGTTGGTTCTTGAATCAATTTCTTTCAATCTTTCCTAAAAGGTGGGTGGAGGCTTATTTAAAATTATATCCTTTGCTTCTTCACCCAACTTTAGTTTCTTTCTAGATGTCCTCCTTGTAAATATTGTAGTAGATGTCTTTATAGGTTTGGTTATAATAACCTTACCTTTCTTCTTTACTAGCTCTTCTTCTTCTGATTTTTCTTTATCTTCTACATCATCATCTTCTATGTCATCTCCTTTACCTTCTGTTAATAGGAGAGTAGAACTCGTTTTTTTCAAATTTGCTATTCTCTTGTTCCCTTTGTTGATCACCTAAGGGAGTATAATTTAGATTTCAATTCTTGCTTTAGCTTCCTCATATGTGCCAAAATATATATCTTTTGGATCAACTGGCACATTTAATAATGCTTCAATAATATCCTTGGTTTCATCTATATTAACCTCATAACTAAAGGCTTGACCCATGTAATTCTTGGTCTGACTACCTATATATACACTTTATCACAATCAACCATGAAACAAATATCATATTTTTAGTCTTCAACAAGTTTCTTTCAGATTCTAAATCTATTACTCATCTTATCCTTAAATGCATCAAAATAGTTCTCCATTGTACTAACATAATTTTCTGCCATTTCTACTATATATTTATTGATTTGATAAAGAATAGGTATATCTTTTATCCATATAGTTGTACCTTTTGATGGGAATAAATTTTGTAAAAAGAAAAATAAACAAGTTAAGAGTGAACAAAACTTACAAGGATTGTTCTTTGAAGTTCTTATGCTCTCCATATTCTTGTTGAATTGGATCAACATCAACTTAGCAAGGTCAAATGACATGTTGTTCTTGACAACTTTGCATGTGAGATCCACTACTTCATAGGATACATTGTTTAGACAATTGGAGCTATATATATTATGTGCAATCACATGTATTCAAATTTTAGCTCCATATCACTAACACAACTAATCTTCATACCCCTTCCATTCCATTTGGCAAGGATTTTCTTCTCCAATTCTACTTGACTTAGTGTTTTAGTGGCTTTCACCTTGGCTAGCATTAGAAGTCCTATAATCCTATCTATCATTTTCTTCATTATCACACTACGGTGCTTCAACCATAACTACTCATTATGCACATAGCTTAGAATAAATCTCATCCACTTAATCTAAAACTTGCATTGCATGTGTGCATGTGTGGAATGTGAATCAAACCCTTTTCTTCCAGATGTTGATGTTATGGTTTTAATGCACCATTCACATGTAATTTCTTCAAATATTCATCCATATCTAGGGTTCCTATGTCTTGGATTATACAACAAAAATGTGAATAAATATCATTTATCAATAGTACCTTAGCTAGGATTTGAGATTGAGCTCTGCTTAGATCTAGGGTTTCTACAATAGCTAGACTAAGCTTGAAATATAGTGCTTTCCATTCAATTCCTCGCACTAACATCTCTTACGCTTTCTTTTTTTAACCACTTGAGGGTGCCATCACTCTGTAGGATTTGCAAATACACAAATACATTCTATAATAAATCACACAAATCACTCAAATGTATTGAAATTTCTCTACACAAATAGCTCTTGAAAATTCATAATGACTTGAAAATTCAAGGTGACGAATGAATTTGATTTTTCCCTTTTTATCAATTTTTTTCCTTTTAATTGCCATAAATGCTTGGTATGATCACTTTCTCAATGAAATACTATCTTCCACTTAGCTTCGATTAATTTCTCAGTAGATTCATCCATTATTCGATGTCCACACAATAATTTAGTAACTCCCGACCTTGCTTAGTAGGGTCTTACAACCTGACCTTGCTCGATAATGACTAAAATTTCTTTAGAAACTCAATGATCCCTTTGCATCTTAAATACTAATATAGACCTTTCCTTTCTACTAACTAGAACTAATGTAAGATGTCTACTTTAAAATTCTAGTTCCAACTCTCCTTGTGGGAGATCAAGTAGAAATTCTTGAGTCACCCAATTCTTGAGTGACATTTGTTTCAATGCTTGGACTTGTATTCTCAAAAGATTTTAGAATCCATTGTTGTCTCATCTATCTTTTGATGTTGTCAACCTAGGCTTTCTTTTCATCTTCAATTCTTCTAGTATTCATATAGTTCTTGGCAAGATGACCAAGTTCTGTACAAATAAAACATCTTCTAGAGGTGTCTTCTATCCTCATGTAATTTTTTACACAATTCATTCCAATTTGTCCAAATTCTACAAAATGTGACATTTGCACTAGGTGTTATAGTCCCAACCAAATATAGCCTTTACAATTTGTTTTGTTGGATTCAATATCTTAGTTTTGCATTCAAAAGATTTGTGCCCATACTTCTTGCATTTGTGACAGTTGCCTTCAAATTTAGGTTTCTCTTTGCATTCATTTGCTCTATGAGCATGTTGATCACAATTGTAGCATTTTCCATTGAACTTATTTTTTCCATTGCTTTGACATTTTTTTGATATATGACCTAGCTTACCACAGTGACTACAAGTAGGTCTTTAATTCTTTTGAGGTCCTTGCTTAGATGATTCACCTTCTTCTATGTATCCAATTCCTTCTTTGTCACTTTGTTTGTATTGGCTTTGCTCATTCAATTGATACATGGTTACTTAAAATTCCATCATCCTCTCATTGGTTTGCCTTTCAATGCTTAGGTAATTATTCAATCCTTCATTTTCTAATCTTAGATTCATGATTTCTTCATTTTCATTGGTAATTTGATGAATGAAGTCTACCTATTGAAGGGATAGATGTTGAATTTCATTGTTCTTTCCTTCCATTTCTTCTTTTATCTTGTTTTTCTCTTCCATGACTTCACACAATCTTACTAATTGAATTTCTTTCTCTATTTTCAACGTTCTTACTTCTTGAAGGTTACCATTCTTCTCTAATAGTTCTTTGATTGCTTCATTGGCTTCATCTAAATTACTTTCTGAATAAATGTCTTCAATTCTTTTTTCAATATAGAGTTTTTCATTCATCTAAATTACAAGATCTTATATTATTTTCAAGTATTGAGAGAGTCACTCCTTTTCTTTCTTAACATTCCCAATAACCAATTCCAAATCTAGCTTTTCATTGTCAATATCCTTGTCAATTCTGAATAACTCCATTGCCTCTTATCTTTGCTCAAGTTTTTAAACTTCTTTTCTAAGAAGCACAAAGTTTTGATACCAATTGTAGGAAATATATGATAGGCAGTTAGTGAGAGGGAAGGGGTGAATTAGTAACCAATAAAACTTAATCATTATTTACCAATTAATCTTTCATGTGTATTCTGATCTAATTACATTCATGAAAAATTAAAAGCATTAAAACATTCATAACTCTTTAACACACAATATGGTGACCTAGAAACCTTCCAAACAGAAAGTAAAATTGGGGTGGGGATGATACCCACAAGATTTAGTACTATAGTATAAAGTTATCTTGTTAAGGCTTGCAATGATCACTTTTGATGATCTACCCTATTAGGAGCAATAAGGATTGCTAGGTAAACCTCTTCATCTAATATGACATTGAGAAATGATGACTTGACATCCATCTAATAAACTTTGAATCTTTTGTATGTAGCATATGCAAGTAAGGTTCTGACACCCTCCAATCTTGCAACAAGAGCTAAAGTCTCACCATAGTCTACACATTCTTCTTGAGAGTATCCTTTGCATACCAATCTTGCTTTGTTCCTTGACACCTTACCATCTTCATTTAACTTGTTTCTGAATAGCCACTTAGTTCCAATTACATTTCTGTCTTTAGGTCTAGGTACAAGAGTCCATGTTTTTTTTTCTCTATTTTTTCTATCTCTTCATTCATAGCTTCAACCCAACTTTCATTTTCTAATGCATCTTTAACTTTTCTAGGTTCAAAATTAACAAGTAAACAAGTGCCTTTCAACTTACTTCTTGTCATTGTTCCTTCTGATTTATCTCCAATGATCTAATCTAGTGCATGATGCTTCTTGACATACTTGGCTAACATAGGCTCCTTACCTTTTAAATGAGTTACATTTTTATCCTTTTGAGTCTCAACTTCTAGTTCTGGTTTTGGTTGCTTAGGCTTGGTAGATGTTGATTCAGTAACTTCTATTTGCAAGTTGGGTTCTTGCAACTCGGTAGGCATTAGCTCAGTTTGAACTTCCTGTGACTTGATTACTGAAGACTCTGGAGTTGAAGATTCCTAATTGATAGGTATATTTGACATTGTATCAGGTTCAATGTAAACAAATCTCATGTAGTCTTTAGGTTCCCCTTTTCTTTCTTCTTGAGTTCTTTTTGCAAACTCATCAACTTTCACATGTGCACTTTCTATGACTTTGTGAGTAGATAGATTCAAACATCAATATGCTTTACTTTTGGAAGAATATCCCAAAAAATTCCTTAATCACCTTTTACATCAAATTTATCTTTTCTAGATTCTTTCAAAATGTAACCATTTCTTCCAAATACTTTTAGGTAACTTACATTGGGTTTGTAGCCATATGACAATTCATAGGGGGTCTTCAATGAGTCCTTTTTCAGTTGTACTTGGTTCAAGGTATGAACTATAGTGCTGATAGCTTCCTTCCAGTATTTGATAGCAATGTCTTTCTCAATCATTAAGGTTCTTGCATAGTCCATGATAGATATGTTACTTCTTTCAGCTATTCCATTTTTTTTAGGAGTTCTTGGTGCTAAAACATGTCTTTTGATTCCCCTTTCAATGCAAAATTTATTGAATTCATGTGAAATAAATTCACCACCTTTGTCAGACCTTAATCATTTCAATCTTTTGCCCGTTTCCTTTTCCACTCTAGCCAAATACCATTTGAACTTTTCAAATACTTCTAATTTCTCTCTTAGGTACATGATAGTCATCATTCTTGAATAATCATCAACAAAAAGAATGAAAAATTTTTCACCAGTATAACTTTCAATGGCAATAGGTCCACATAAATTAGTATGCATAATTTCTAAAATTTCTTCAGACTAATAGTTCTTTCTTTTAAAACTAGTTTTTCCCATTTTGCCAATTTGACAATTCTTGCATAGACCAACCTCATGTTTCTTGATGTTAGGAATGCCTCTTACTTTCTTGAATTTACTTATCTTTACCAAGTTTTCAAAGTTTACATGACACAACCTCCTATGCCATAACAAACTTTCTTCAACTTGAGCAATAAAACATGAACATTCACCAAGTTCAAGATAAAACAAGTTACCTTTTGTTTGAGTGCCTAATCCAATCAGCTTTCCTTTGCCATCTAGCAGTCTTGCTTTTCCATGCATAAATTCCATTTTGAATCCATTATTGAGTAGATGTGCCACACTCAATAGATTATGCTTTAGCCCTTCTACCCAATATTCATTATCACATACAAGTTCCTTGGTTGGTGACATTCTTCCTTTTCCTCTTATACAACAAGGTTCATTGTTACCAAATCTTACACTGCCACCATCATAGTCCTCAAAGTGTTCAAACTTAGTTTTATCACCAGTCATGTGATGAGAACAACCACTATCTATAATCCATGTATCATTTTTGCTCATATGAAAAATGAGTGCCATTTCTTCATCATTATTAGATTCATCCTTTATTTCTATGTTAACAATTCCATAATCTTCTTCTTCATTAGAATCATTAGAATTTTTAGCCATGAAACATGTTTTCTTACCTTTATCCTTGAATGATTTGAAGTCTTTCTTGCCATTGCACCTGTGACCTTTCTTCTCATTCTTGTTTTGCCTATTTGGGCACCTAATAGCAATATGTCCAATTTCTTCACAAGAAAAATAGATTAGAGGAACCTTACCTTTATATTTTTCCTTTACCTCTTGAATATTTCCTTGCTAGCAAAGCTTCAACCACCTCAAGATCACTATCTGAACTCTATTATGATTCTTCATCACTATCTGATTAAGGATCCTTTAACTTTTTTCCTTTTTCTTTGAGCGAAAGCTTGGCTTCAAATATTGATTCAATGTTCTTGGCATCTAGAACATAATTATCATAGTTGTCTAGCTCAAATGCAATCAGTCTTCCACCTATGGCCTCTAAATTTATCTTATGATTTGCTTCACATCTTCTTTCTTGAGTTGTGAAGACTCTAATTGCATAAATGGGAAGTATAATTCTAAGAACTTTACTTATAATTATCTCCTCCTTGATATCTCCTTCAGATGCTTTGATTGCACTAACACTTGCATTAACTCTTTCAACATATTTTGCAATGTTTTCATCCTCTCTCATCCTCATTTGATCAAATTGTCCTCTCAAACTTTCTGCTTTGGCTCTTCTCACATTATCATCTCCTAAATATATTTCTTTCAACTTGTTCCAAATTTCAAAGGTCATTTTGCAATATTGATGTCATCAAATTCTTCATAACTCAAAGCAGATGTTATATCTATCATCATGTTGTTGTGGGTCTTCTTTTTAGAAATATCGTTGACAAATAATGTACCAATAGGTTTTGCATATTTTTTATCAAGGAACTTCAGTCCTATATCACCAATAGAAGCTAGATGAAGTCACATCAACCCCTACCATGCTGAGAAATTGTCCCTGTTAAGTCTTGGAAATTCCCTCTTATAAGACATCCTGACCTTTGGCTTAGATTCTTGAAATTTTTCCTGCAAGCACCAAATGCTCTAATACCAATTGTTGAAATTATAGATGGAGTAACTAAGAGGGGGGTTGAATTACTTACCACAAAAAAAAATCCACAGATCCCTTAGATGTCTTAAATAACTAGTTATTGTTGATACTCCATAAACACCATAAAAATATTATAACTTAGTAGATTAACTAATTACTGATCATCTAGCATTCATAATTATTAATATGCATGCAAAGGTTAAATGAACACAAGAGACACCAAATTTAACATGGAAACCCAATATGGCTAGATACCAATTTTTCACTCTTCTGAAGTAAGCCCTGTTAGGAGCCAACCCTATTAAAAGTTACAATACACACTATTAGGTGTGACCCTGTTAGAGGATTTAATCACCCTATTAGGAGTGGCCTTGTTAGAGGTCTTTGGAACAATTCAACTGAACTGTCACCTTGTTAGAGGATTTAAAAAATGGTTGTTAAACCAACTCTATTAAAAGATTTGAAATCACTGCTACAATGGTTAGAAAATAACAATGAATTAACTTAAATAAGATGCAACTAAATTTGTTGATAACAGATCTCCATTCTGCACTATTAGATTCCCCATGATTAAATATAGCTTTGCTACTCCTTAATGATCTCTGGCCATCCTTCAAAATTTTCTCTTAGTCCTTCTTCTCAGTCACATTTATCACACACTTAGAATTTACAACTTGACCTCTTGTATATACCATTCAAATTATCAAGTCAGCTCATGCACAAGTTACATTTACCAATAAACCATATATCAATCGGCTACAAATATTACATTAAAAAAAAAACTTTATTTCACAAAATAATGGAACCCTTCATTGGCCAACCCTGCTTGGTAAATACTACATCCAAAAATAATTTCACGATTTAACCATCTTAACTCGGTTAACACTACAAAAGCTGCAAAATCCTTTGGCTGTCAAGTTAACTCAGTAAGAACTAGATTTCCTTCATTGTCCATGAAAGCTCATTTAGAACTATTTCCTGCACTATTTTCTCTTGATGATCAAGTGAGCCCAGGAACAACTGAATTTCTTTTACTATCCATGTAAGCTCACTTAGAACTGTTTCCTGCACTATTTTCTCTTGATGATCGAGTGAGCTCAGTAACAACTGCCTGTGCAAGGTCAAGCCTAAGAATGCTCGGTAGACACTATAAACCTTCTTTGCTAACCTTCTAAACTTGGTAACCTTTGTCTTTTACCTTGCTGACCATCTGAGCTCAGTAGAATCTGATTGATAACTGATATGACATTTGTGTAACATCAAAGACAACACATAATTGAACAATTGTATCCAACATTCTCCTTGTCTATCTAACCTTAGACATTTTAGTTTCTTTCCTAATTCTTTCTCCACTCTAGCTAGATACCACTTGAATTTTGAAGGACTTCATATTTTTCTTTTAGGTTCATCACTATTATCATCCCAGAATAATCATCAATAAATTTTTAAAAAGTAATTATCTCCATAGCAGCTTTCTATGCCAATAGGTCGATAAAGGTCTGTATAAACTATCTCCAAAATTTCTTTAGAATGATAGTTCATTCTTTTAAATCTTTTTTCCCATCTTTCCAATTTGACAATTTTTGCACATGCCCACATCAGGTTTCTTCAGACTAGGAATGCCTCTCAGTCTTTTTTTTTTGCTTATGTTGAACAAGTTATCAAAATTCACATCACATAACCTTTTGTGCCATAACAAACTTTCCTCTACTTGAGCTAGAAAATATGAACTTTCAGTTAGATCAAGGTAGAATAGATTACATTTTGATTGATTTCTAGTTCCAACTAGATTTCCTTTTCCATCTACCAACTTGGTCTTTCCGTTGATGAATTCTACCTTGAATCTAATGTTGTTCAATTGTGCCACACTAAGTAGATTGTATTTTAGTCCTTCAACCCAGTAAGCACTATCACATCTGAGTTCATCAATTAATGTGATGCAACCTTTTCCTTTTACATAACAAGGTTCATCAATTCCAAATATGACACTCCCACCATCATAGTGTTCCAATTTCTCAAACTTTTATTTATCACTAGTCATGTGGTAAGAACAACCACTATCAATAATCCATGTGTCATTCTTGCTAACATGAGAAATGAGAGTCATCTTATCATTTTCATCATCCAATGTATCTTTTACAGCAATGTAAACCATTTCATTTTCATCACTACTATCAAAGTATTTAGCCATGTAACAAGATTTCTTAACTTATCCTTGAGTCTTTGTAACTTTTAAAATCTTTCTTTCATTTGCACTTTTCATGATTCTTTTCTTCTTTTCCTTCTTTGTTTGGACACCTTCCAGCAATGTGACCAACTTCTTCACAAGAAAAATAGATTAGAGGTATTTTACCTTTGTAGTTTCCTTTGCCTTTAGGGAATCTTCTTGCAAGTAGGACTTTAATGACTTCAAATTCATCATCAAAATCTTCATTTTCAAAAAAATTTCTTTTATATTTTCCAACTTACTTCTTGAGTGATGGTTTAGCTTGAAATGTAGTTTTAATGCTACCAAAGTTAGGAACATAGTTATCAAAGTTATCTAACTCAAAGGTTGTTAAACTTCCCACTAGCACATCCAAAGTTATATCACTTTTGGAATCACATTTCATTTCTTGAATAGTTGAAACTCTAATTGCATAAACAAGAAGAAGAGTTATGAGTACCTTTCTAACTATTGTCACATCATCTATTTTTTCTCCTGAGGCTTTGATTGCACTCACACTTGCTTTGATTCTTTCACTGTATTGTGCAATTTTTCCATCTTCTCTCATCTTCATCTAATCAAATTGACCTCTTAGACTTTCTACCTTATCTCTCCTCACATTTTCATCTCCTCCACAGATATCTTTTTTACTTGATCCACATTTCATGAGTAGTAGGATAATCTTTGACTTCATAAAATTCAACATGATTGAGAGTATAGGAAATTTCAAACATCATCATGATGTAATTCTTCTTTTCCACAATTTGATCCACAAAGAAAGGTCCACCAGGTGCCACATATTTTTTCTTTAGATATTTTAGGCTTGTGTCTCCAATGGTTTCCAAATGTAGCTTAATGAGTTCCTTCCATGCTTGTGGCATAGCACAAGGTAGAAGAATCCACAAAGGGGATGTCCTAGCCCCCAACAATATCACCATGCAATGGAAACACAACAACAAGAATAAATAATGCAAGATCTGATACCAAATTACAATAATATATTCATAAAATATAACTAATTAGATGCAATGTGTTGAGTTGTAAGGCCTTCTTAGTTATAACCAAATACAAAGCAAGTGATAGTTCTAAAAGATCCCTCAAGATCCAACAAATAATAGCTAGTCCAAATCCACACTTTGGTAGAAACCCCTAAGGAAGATCTCAACTTGTGCTTGTAAGCCCACCAACCAATCTCCTTGTTTTCCAAGCTACAACTACTAGCTCTTCTCCAAATTTGCCCCTCTACCACCTCCTTCTTCTCCACTATGGATGAATAATTCTCAAAAGACTTCCCCACAACCCCTAATTATACCAATCTAAGCCACAAGTCAATCTAGAACACAAATTAAATACAAATACATAAATTAAATGCCACAAGTCAACCTACAATAGAAATTAAATGCCCAAAATTGATGTCTAAGTAAGTTTGTAATATGTCCTAGATTTTATTAGATTATTACTCACACTTCAAACTATAGTTAATAATCTAGGTCCTCTACAACCCTTTAAATTTGTATGCTCTAACTAATTATGGAAAATTAGTTACATGGCCTACAATAGGCACCAAATTCCTAAGCAAGGCCAAGCTCCATAGACCATGTTGAGCAACCAAAGACCATGCTAAATTTCCAGACCATGCTAAGATCCAAAGACCATTCCAAGTCCCATTGACCATAATGATCTCCCAAACCATGTCGAGCTCCAAAGACCATGTTGACTCCCATAGACCATGTCGAGCTCCCAAACCATGATCTCCAAAGTAGTCACCGAGCAAACCCAAGATGCTCCTACATCAAACTCCCTAGGTAAATAGAAAAGTGTGTCCCACACTTTGATGCCCAAAGAAATATTAACAACTATCTTTATCTTCACCAAAGGCTTCCACTCCAACAGGGACAAGAAAACCAATTTTTGCATCATCCATATTTGCATCATGCTATCAAACACCAAAATCTTAACCATCCAATCAGCATGTTCACTCCCAAGAATAAACTAAACATAATGCTTCAACAAAAAACCCTCATCCACATTAGCAACAAACCTAGCAACTAGTGAATCTACACTAGTAGCAACAAACCTAGCAACCAGTGAATCTACACCAATAGCAACAAACCCCACATTAGTAGCAACAAAATCCACATCAATAGCAACATGTAGATGTCCATCAACACATGCCAAACTCACAACACTAGCAATCTCATTGCTCACAACAAGATGCTCTACAACACATAACTCACCACCAATAACAACTAGATCATCCATTATTGAGTTCTCTACAATTTCCATGTCAGACTCAATCAACTGATCATGAAAACCAACCTCTATCCTAGAATCAATAAGTATAGGAATATCTTTAGCAACAACCTCCAGCTACTCTACAAGTTTTGTATCAGGCTCCACAAACTTATCAACAAAACCAACCCCTTCCACCTTGACCTTGTCATGCCATCTTCTCTCATGAACAAGTTTTTTAACTAGCCAAACAACTCTCTTTTGGATTGATAGACTCTAGCTCCAAAAACTTCTATGGAATTCCTTCTTTATCCTATCCTTATCTCAATCATACAAACTAGTTTCAAACTAAACAACCACCTTCTTAGTTTGATCATCCAAAATAGCTTCAAACTAAGTGGACATCTTAGAAAAATTCCTCTCCACCACAACATTAAGATTTTCAATCATCTTAGGGTCCAATCCTCTCAGAGCCATCTCCCAGGATCTTTGTAAATCCTCTACAACAAATCCTTCCTACACTACTTGTGACAAAACCAAATTTTTTTCAAGTTAGATCAAAACTCGCCACCTTGCACGAACAATCAAGAAACATGTCATAAATCTATGACCATAGATCTGCAATCCACAACTCTCTACAATCATGCCTCAACAAGATCAGTCTTGCATCTTTGCATCCATCGACCATCTGTAATCCCTCTATAATTGCAAGTTAGAACCATGATCTACCACCTTGCAACAAAGAGATCTAGGACTCTAGAAATAAAATCCACCACTAGATCAAAATAAAATTAGAGCTACTTCTCCAACCCAAGTCTTGGTGCCAACTGCCACAACTTCAGAGATTTGTCTACACACTCAGGAACAACCTTCGTTCTGATACCATCTGACATAGTGCAATGTAGGAGAATCCCCAAGTAGATGTCCTAGCCCCAAGCAATATCAGCATGCAGTGAAAACACAACAAAAAGAAGCAATAATGCAAGATCTAATACCAAATTACAATAATATATTCATAAAATATAACTAATTACATGCAATGTGTTGGGCTGTAAGGCCTTCCCAGTTACAGTCAAATACAAAGAAAGTGATAGTTTTGCAAGATCCCTTAAGATCCAATCCAAACAGTAGCTAGTCCAAATCCACACTTTGGTAGAAACCCACAAGAAAAATCTCAACTTGTGCTCACAAGCCCACCAAGTAATTTCTTTATTTTCCAAGTTGTAGCTACTAGCACTTCTCCAAATTTGCTCCTCTACCACCTTCTTCTCCACAATGGATGAATCATTCCAAAAAGACTTCCCTATAAACCCTACTTATATCAATCCAAGCCACATACCTAGAACAAAAATTAAATACAAATACATGAATTAAATTCCACAAGTTGGCTTGCAATAGCAATTAAATGCCCAAAATTGATGTCTGAGTAAAATTACAATATCTCCTAGCTCTGATTGAATTAGAACTGATGTTTTGAATCATAATTAGTATTCTAGGTCCTCTACAACCCCATAGATTTTAATCCTCTAAATTATTGTAGAAAATTAGTTACACTACCTACAATAGGCACCAAATTCCTAAGCAAGGCCAAGCTCCATATACCATGCCAAGCAACCAAAGACCATGCTGAATTCCTAGACCATGCCAAGATCCAATGACCATGCTAAGTCCCATAGACCATCTTGAGCTCCCAAATCATGTTGAGCTCTTAAGACCATGCTGAGTCCCATAAACCATGCCAAGCTCCAAAGACCATGCTAACTCCCATAGACCATGCCAAGCTCTCAGACCATGAACTCCAAAGTAGTCACTGAGCAAACCCAAGATGCTCCTACATTAGCTTGGAAGTTATCTATGTTTAGCTTAGGAATCTCCCTTCTATAAGACATCTTGATCTTTAGCTTAGGTGCTTAAAACCTTATGTACAAGTACCAAATGGTCTTATACCAATTGTTGGAAATGGAAATGAGTAACTAAGAGGGGAGGGGTGAATCAGTTACTAAAAAACAAATTCAAAAGTCCATTAAAGATGTCAATACAATATAAAACCAATAACTTCTTGTAACTTGGTTAACATTGAATATACTACTATCACTCAGGTAGCACACAGATATTAAGATATTAATGTGATTAGCCTTTATTAACATAGTTGTAGAAACATAAAGGAAATAACATGAACACTAGAGATAGCAAGATTTAACTTGGATGCCTAATTTGGAAAAACCACCAATTGCAACTAGTTACTACTTTTCACTCTTGTGAAATGATCCCTATTAGGAGGCTACCCTATTTAAGGTTAAAAAACATAATGTTAGGTGTGACCCTATTAGGAGTGGACTTATTAGAGGTCTTCAAACACTTCAATCTAGAAATGCCACCTTGTTAGAGGATTTTCCAAATAGTTATTAGGCTAACTCTATTAAGAGATTTGATTCACTACAAAAAATATTAGAGAGTAACAATGACTTGACTTGATTGTTGATGCAACTATCCTTGCTAATCCAAATCTTGGTTTTGGCTTGATTACTTGATCCTCCTTGATTAGAATGTTCTTTTTAGCTTAGTCAACTCGGATGCTCTACCCTTTATAAATATCCTTCTAACTCTCTTTCTTAAATCATCTTCTTTTGTTCCATACTTCAATCCTTAACTTGACCTTTCATGTGTATGATTCACCTTGTCAAGTCAGCTTGAATACTCTTTTAATAAATCAAATATTAAACCTTAAGTCAATTTTTATTAATCAATAAATTTATTAGACTTAATATATTGATAGTCAACTAATACAGAATTGAGTACTTGGTCAACACTAAGAATCCCTTTGTTAACTGACCCAACTCTATTAGAACATGAGTTCTAACATTGACCAATCCAACTAAGTCAATACTAACTTCATGTGAAATTTTCATTGGTAACCAAGTAAACTTGGTTAATATAGCATTTGCTTCATTAACCAACTAAGCTCGATCAAAACTATTTCTAAACTTGGTTATCATTAAAGGTTTAGCATACATAGGAAACTATCTTTAATGCTTGAGTCAGCTTGGCTATCACTATTTTCTCAATAAAGGCTTGATTCCATAATTTCTTTCAACACTAAGGTCTTCCCTTCAAGGTCTTCCTCCTCAAGTTCACTCACAATAATGGTGAACACCTAACAACCCTTACAGATGCTCTACTTTAGCTACATAGCAAAGATCATTTAAAGGGATATGGGTCTCTAGATGCCTAAAATCCTAGAGTCCTTACCCTGGTCATCCTTTCATTGAATAGTATTCATCCTACATTCAATGCTAGCTCTATGAGAGCCAAGCTAATCCATGCCCAAAACTAAGTCATAAGAACCAAGGGGAATAACTTGAAGTTCTGCTAAAGTAATAAAACCTCCTATGTTCAACTCACATGACTACATTAGAGAATCTTTGTAAATCTTAACTCTTGAAGCTAGTTCCACCTATCAACCTATGCCTTGCTTAATCACCTCAAGCTTACACTTTACAACTATAGAAGGTGATATAAAGGAATCTATAGCACCTAAATTGAATAAGATGGAAAGGGGTGTATCTCTAATCACTCCTATAGTCTCAACTATGGTACCCTGGTGATCCACCTGGCAGTGATCTAGCACTGCAAGAACTCTATGTGATCTCCTAGAGTCACCAACTATAGGCTTAGATGTTATTATCCTTGGTCTCAAATAGTGAGATTTACATTGTAAATAGTTGGTTACAATATGCCCAAACTATCTATAGGATAAACCCCTTGTACCTTTGCAAGTACCTCTCCCTACTAGAGGTGCACTAGATTGTTGATGATTGGCTCTAGTGGAAAAGGAGTAGTTACTCTATGATGGCTGATTATTTTGACTTTTCTTATTGCACTATGAGCTTTAAAAGTTCTAATAATTGGAACCACTATCACTACTTTGTGCTAGAGGATAAGATCCCTTATACTTCTTCTACTTTTGTTGACCGTAGTTTCCCTTGGAGTAAGGAGGTTTCCTATTACTACTTGTGCCTTGGTTTTGTGTGTCCTTGGACCCTGATGTTATAGGTGCCCCCACAAAACTTCCATTTCTCAAAGTGACATTCTTCTCCACAAGAATATCCTTATATACTACATCCTTAAGATATTTAGGTTAGAATACCTTTATAGCCCCAATGAAATGGTTATTTAGACCTTGATTAAAGTGTTGTACCATTAGTAGTAAATTGTCACTAATTCTTGCATAAGGCATGAGCTCATAGAATTTTTTCTCATACTCCACCATAACCATGGTAAACTTCCTCAAATTATAAAATTCATCTTGCCTCTATTTTTTCCATTGTTTGGTAAGAAATGATCACAAAAAATTTCAAGGAACAACTCCTAGGTCATAGTGTTCATATCCACACCTAGCTTTTTTTCTTCAATATTCCACCATGTGACTACAAAGACTTCTAGGTATGTGATGGAATACCTTTTTTTGACATTGGAGTCAAATTCTTACATTTCAAAACATCTATCCAAGGAAATTAACCACTACTCTACAACATATCTAGTACCTACTCTGGTGAAAGGTTTGATCTTGGACTATTGTAGGTCCCTCATCTATGTGGCCTTGGATAACCTTTGTCTATCACCATGGGGATCTCCCTAAGGACTCATAGATCTCTTTCTCTCCTCATTCCCAATATGATTTGATTCCTCCTTATCAGCACCCTTTGGAGGGGTAGGTTCTCTAGGATAATCCTCATCATCTTTCTCAAATTAACCTCTTTTGAATTAGCCTGATGCTCTCTATTCTTCTCTTCCCTATTCTCTTCCTAAATAGAGCTCTCATGACCAATCTCATGCAAGTTGATATTCATACCTCACCCATATTCTCTACCATAGTCTTTTCTATGATCCTCTCACATTTGATCTAGTCTTGGACACCATCCTACAACAATAATGAAAGAAAGAAAAATGAAATGTGAAAAAATCAACAAGGGCATACTACTTCAAAGCATAATCATAAGAAAAGTGTTTTGAAATCAAATCAAGACTTATTCTAGTTTTTCCTATTTCTAGGTTAAGTATTCAAGTCTAAAGTTCAAGGTGTTCAAGTTACAATAGATACATATAGTTGTTTAAGTTTTGTTTAATTTAACTAGTTATCATCTAGTGGCATTCCAATATACCCAAATGTCCTAATGTTTAAACTCAAGCTTTAATACCATAGGTAATTGTTGGATAAAATTTATTAATTATGTGTTGTATTAGATATTACACAAATGTCATATCATTATTAGTCACTATATGTTGAGCTCACTTGGGTAGTGAAGATAGTTCTCAGTGTATTGAAGGGCGTGCCCCCAAATAGATTATTGCTCAGAGGGTTATGGCCCCTCTATCTATAAGGGGAAGCCGAGAGGGCTAGTATTATATTGCCGGTTTAGATGCAGGGCTCCCACGGCCCTATATATTTGCCAAGGCCGGTTCAGAGGCCATGGCCCCTACTCTTTTTTTGGGCTGCCCACCCAACCCAACTGTAGTTTCCCACCCAACCCGCATAGTTGGGGGGTTATATTGCCGTTGAGGTACTTTCAAGAACAGAAGTGTTGGAACCCCTATCAATGGCGAAGGTTGCCTAGTTTAGAAGGTAGTGTCTACCAAGTTCACTCAGGCATCAAAGGAAAAGTTGCATAAAGTGAATGTTAATTGAGATCACTCGGTTAATGAAGGAAAGTTGGATGGAACTAGTGCTAACCGAGCTCACTTAGCTATCAAAGGATTTTTGCAAGTTTGTAGTGTTAACTGAGCTTCTGTTGTTTAATAAAGGAAGTCATTTTTTAGTCAGTTTCTACCGAGTTGGGTTAGCTAATGAAGGATTTTCTTATTTTTTTGTATTAAGCCTAATTTATTTATATATTGATTCTAGCCACATAAGGTGATGAATATTGTTTATTCTAAGTTATATTTGAGCTAAGTTGACAAAATGGAAGATGTAAGTATAAGGTCAAGTTGTGATTTTAAAGTGTGTGAATGCATGGCATGAAGATGTTAGTGAAGATATAGTGATAAGTAGAGGAAGTGAATTTGAAGAATAAGAAGAATATCCTTGTGGAGCATAAAAGCCTTATTCGATCAGGAAGGATCAAGCACAAGCTAGAATAGAGATTTGTAATTAGCAAATTAGTTGCATTCAAATTAGGTTATCTCATTGTTACTCTCTAACCATTGTAGCAGTGATCTAAATCTCTTAACAAAGTTGGCTTAATAGTCATTTGCAAATCCTCTAACAAAGTGGCAAGTCCATTGAATTATCTTAAGACCTCTAACTAGGCCACTCCTAATAGGGTGATTAAATCCTTTAAAAAAAATCACACCTAATAGTGTGTTTTGTAACCTTTATCAGGGTTGGATCCTAATAGGGCTCACTTCAGAAAAGTGAAAAATAGTAACTCATTGCAATTGGTGGTTTTTCCTAAATTGGGTTTGCACATTAAATCTCGGTGTCTACTATGTTCATGCTATTTTGTATTATGTGTTTGTAACTTAGTTAAAGTAATTATAATCACAAAAAACATCAAAAATTTTATATGTTAAGCAATTACTAAGCTAATTTAGTTATTACCAAGCTACAACACTCTGTGTGTACTTACCAAGCTTCAGTAGTATTAACTTTTTCTGTTTATATTTTTGTTCTGACATCTAAGGGATCTCGAATTTATTTTAGTAGTAATTGATTCACCTCTCCCCTCTTAGTTACTCCTCTTATATTTCTAATAATTGGTATTAGAGATTTTGGTGCTTGTAGAGAAGGTTTTAAGGACCTAAGCTAAAGATCGAGATGTCTTACAAAAGAGAGATTCTCAAATTGAATAGAGACAACTTTGCAGCATGGTAAGGACTTGTGAGGTTACATCTTGCTACCATAAATGATTTATGTTGCAAGTATCTTATGTTAAATAAAAGACTCCCACCAAAAAATTATTAGTTAAAGACATTGCTAAAATGAAGAATCATAATATCATGATGATTGATCTTGCATTTGCCCTTAGTTATGCTGAATTTTATGAAGTCAAAGATTGCAAAATAGCTTATGAGATGTGGAAAAAACTCAAAGATATCTATGGAGGAGATGATAATGTAAGAAGAGCCAAAGCAAAAAGCTTTGGAGGACAAATTGATCAAATGATAATGAGAGAAGATGAAAACATTGCAAAATATGTGGAAAGGATCAAGGCCAATGTAGGTGCAATCGAAGCATCTAGAGGAGACATTAAGGAGGAAACTATTGTAGGTAAAGTGCTCAAAACTCTTCTTCCTATTTATGTAATTAGAGTGTTTGCTATTCAAGAAATGAAATGTGATCCAAATAACAACTTAGGCTTGGATGCTCTAGTTGGAAGATTGATAGCTTTTGAATTAGATAAATATGATAACCATGTTCCTGCTTCAAAGAATATTGAAGCTACATTCAAAGTAAAATTCTCACTCAAAGAAAAAGGTAAGAAATCAAAGTTGGTCTTTTAGGAAGTGCTAAAGATGGATCATCAAAATAAAGTTTAGATAGTGATCTTGAAGTTTTTGAAGCCCTACTTGCAAGGAAGTATTCCAAAGGAAGAGGAAAGTAAAAAGGTAAAATTCCTTTGATCTACTTTTCTTGTGAAGAAGTTAGTCACATTGCTGCTAGGTGTCCAAATAAGGAAATCAAGGATGAGAAGAAAAACAATAAGCATAAAGGCAAGAAGGACTTGGAGAACTACAAGACTTACAAGGACAAAGGTAAAAAATCTTTTTTTATAGCTAAGGAGTCTAATAATAGTGAAGATAAAATGGTATATATTGTTGTGAAAGATGAATCTAATGATGAAGGAGATAAGATGGAACTTATCACTAGTGTTAGCCAAAATGATATATGGATTATTGATAGTGGCTACTCACATCATATGACTGGTGACAAAAAAAAATTCGAGCACATGGAATATTATGATGGAGGTAGTGTGAGATTTGGAAAGAATGAACCTTGTAACATAAAAGGAAAAGGATGTATCTTGTTCACCAAAGAACTTGTATGTGACAATGCCTATTGGGTTTAAGGACTAAAGCATAATCTATTGACCATAGCATAGTTGAATAACATTAGATTCAAGGTATAATTCATGAATAGATAGGCTTAACTACTAGAGGGAAAAGGAAATCTGGTTGAATCTGGCAAACAAGCAAAAGGTAATCTATTTTATCTTGATCTCAATGATTGTTCATGTTTTATTGCTCAAGTAGAGGAAAGGTACTTATGGCACAAAAATATGTGTTATGTGAACTTTGATAATCTAGTTAATATAAGAAAACATAGAAGAGTAAGAGGTATTCCTAGTTTGAAGAACCATGACATGGGTCTATGCAAGAATTGCCAAATTGGTAGGACGGGAAAAACTAGCTTCAAGAGAAAAGACTATCAATAAAAAAAAGTCTTGAAAATTGTTCATATAGATTTATGTGGACCTATTGGAATAGGAAGATATAATGGAGAAAAGTTTTTCATTCTTTTTGTTGATGACTACTCTAGAATGATGACTTATGCAAAGCATTTTTAGAAGAAATGAGTAAAGAATTTGAGATGTCCATGTTTGGTGAGATAAAATTCTTTGTTGGATTGTAGATAGAATCACAAAAGTGGTATCTACATCACTCAATATAAGTATATCAAGGGGATACTAAAGAAATTTGGAATGGAAGATTCAAGACCAGTTGGAACCCTTATGTCTACTAGACATAAGCTCTCCAAAAATGATGATTGCAAAGAAATAGATAAGACCACATATAGATCAATGCTTGAAAAATTGTAGTATGTAGTACACACAAGGCCTAATATTTCTGTAGTAGTTGGAATAGTGGCAAGATTCTCAGAAAATCCCAAGGAAAATCACATGATGACAATCAAGAGAAACATGAGATATCTAAAAGGTATTAAAGACTATGGTCTATGGTATAAAATTGGAGGCAATTTTGACTTGAAAGTATTTACTGATGTTGATTGGGTAGGAAGTTTTGATGATAGAAAAAGCATTAGTAGTGGAGCATTCTTTCTTGGTAAAAGACTAGTATCTTGGGTAAGCAAGAAGAAAAAGTATACATCTCAATCCATAGTAGAGGTAGGATATGTAGTAGCAAATTGTTCTAACATTATTTGGTTCAAACAATTGTTGGAAGGAACGAAGGTAGAAATCAAAGATCTAGTAGTCATATACTGTAATAACACTAGTGCAATCAATATATCCTAGAATCTAGTAATGCATTTCAAAACAAAGCACATTGTAATAAAATATCACTTCTTAAGAGAGTTAGTGCAAGATAAAGAAGTTAGATTAGAATATGTCAATACAAAGAATATATTGTAGACATATTCACCAAGCCATTACCTCAGGATGCATTTTTGTGTCTAAGAGATAAGCTAAGGGTCATTCCCCTATCTAAAATTCACTAAATGAAGTTTAGTGAATACATCAACCAAAACCTATTGAAGATCAATCAATTGGTGTAGAATTAGCAAGCGCATATTGTAGATGAATTAATACTTAAGGTACATTCGTATTAATACAATTATTTTCTTTGGCATGTGTTGTTAAAGAAGGAGAATTTTGCTATCATATCTCTAAGAAATTCCTAAAACTAGAATAAAGTAAGAAACCTGAGAGGGAGAAGTTTTCCAAAGAAAAAGTTAGTTGAAAGAGGGAGAATTTTTTGAATGAACTTTGTAGCAGTTGTTGTTGCAGTCAAAATCTAGTGAAAGGAAGAGTTCATATTGATAAAGGGAGTTTTTAGTCTAAATCCAATTTTTTATTATGCTATGACATGTTGTGTTGCCATCAATTCCAAAGAGGGAGATTTTTAGATACAATTGATTAATTGTGTGTTGTTTTTGATGTTACACAAACTTCATATCATTATTAGTTAGTATAGGCCAAGCTCACTTGGGCAGCAAAGATAGTTCTTAGTGTCTACTAAGCATTCCTATGTTTGCCTAGTTTAGAAGGTGGTATCTACCAAGTTCACTCCACCATCAAAGGAAAAGTTGCAGAAAGTGAGTGTTAATCGAGATCACTCAGTTAACAAAGGAAAGATGGATGGAACCAGTGCTAATTGAACTTACTTGGTTGCTAAAGGATTTTCATAAGTTTGCAGTGTTAACCGAGCTTCTATTGGTTAACAAAGGAAATCATTTCTGAGTTAGTTTCTACTAAGTTGGGTTGGCTAACAAAGGATTTTCTTATTTTGTTGTATTAAGCTTAATTGATTTATCTATTGATTTCAGCCGACTGAGGTGATGAATATTGTTTATTCTAAGTACTATTTGAGTCGACTTGACAAAGTGGAAGATATAAGTATAAGGTCAAGTTGTGATTTCAAAGTGTAAAAATGCATGGAATGAAGATGTTATTAAAGATATAAAGATAAGTAGAAGAAGTGAATTTGAAGGATAAGAAGAATATCCTTGAGTAGTAAAGCCTTATTCGATCAAGAAGGATCAAGCACAAGCCAGAATAGAGATTTGTAATCAAAAAATCAATTGCATTCAAATCAATTCATCTCATTATTATTCTCTAACCATTGTAGCAGTGATCTAAATTTCTTAATGGAGTTTGCTTAACAGCCATTTGAAAATCCTCTAACAAGGTGGCAGTTCCATTGAATTATCTCAAGACCTCTAACTAGACCACTCCTAGTAGTGTGATTAAATACTTTAATAGGGTCACACCTAACAGTGTGTTTTGTAACCTTTAATAGGGTTGGCTCCTAATAGGGCTCACTTTAGAAGAGTGAAAAGTAGTAACTAGTTGCAATGGGTGATATTTCCCAAATTGAGTTTCCACATTAAATCCTAGTGTTTTTTGTTATGTGTTTGCAACTTAGTTAAAGTAATGTTAATCATAAATAACATCTAAAGGTTTATATGTTAAGCACTTACTAAGCTAATTCAATTATTATCGAGTTATGACATTCTATGTGTGCTTACCAAACTTCAATAGTATTAAGTTTTTTAGTTTACATTTTTGTTCTAACATCTAAGGGATCTGGTATTTATTTTAGTAGTAACTGATTCAACCCTACCCTCTCAGTTACTCCTCTTATATTTTCAGCAATGTAACGCCATGCTAGGAAAGCCATAATAAATTAACCTATTATGTCACTAAGTTTTCCAAACATTTTTTTTGAAAGATTAAAATAAAAAGAGAAACATAGAACAAGCAATAACTCACATACATACAAAGGAATACATTAAAAATTACATGTCTTAAGGGTTTCGTGATGTTGAATCATATACAAAGTTTCATTAAGACTAAATCTGATACATAACAAAATCCACATCATAGAATAACCATAAGTATGAATATAAGTACGGAAGATATCATATGCCAAAACCAAAATACATAATCATCCTCTACACAAGTCACAAGGTATGAAATGACAAATAAATATACATCATGAAAAGATACAACATCTCATAAGATTTCCAATAATCAAGTATTGTACACTAGAGTATGACTAAATAACATAAACACAAGATCAGAAGAATAGAACAACTACACAAGTATATCAAATAATGACATCCAGTTGTCATATCTCAATGGTATAAGAAATGCTACCATCCAACCTCATGGAACCTAAATGGACCACTCCCACTATTTTGAGGAGATAATCTCAAGTCCCAAATGGATACCAATCCAAAAAACATAACAATCATCTAGTCAAGGAAATCTCGATAGTATTCTATTGCAAAGGAAACAAGCATAGATAATATCTAATCCTAGAGACAATAAAGACACATAGGAAACCTACATTGTATGTGCGCAAGTGTCATCACATGAGTCAACTCTAAGGTTACCCTAGAAGCCCCTCTAGACTCTGGCCCCCTAGTAACTCTATACAGAATTCATATCTTTTTTTATAGACAAGGCATACTAACAAGGCAAGGTCGCAACTGAGTATCCTTTCTACTCCCATCCTAGCATTTACTAGAACACAAGGCATGGGGGAGGTAATCTACTAACTCTTGTTAATTTATTTTAAACCCATTTAATGAAATATTACTTATTAATACAACCTACAATGGGTTACTTAGGTAGCTTCTTTAGGGCTTTGGCCTGCATTGCAAGCCACTTCCCAACATACATAAAGATAACCTACCCTAAGGTCATAACAAAAAATACCATAAGGTTGCAATGACCACATCAACCCTATACAAGCAACTGAAATCAAAAAATATATATTGATCAATACCTCAAAGGTCAAATCACATAAACCACAATAGTACATATAACATCATAAAACAGTAACTCTCAAGCCTCTAGTAAACATCCAAACTGGTCAACATACTAAGTTAAACTCAACCCCAACATCAAATAAACCATACATCTCATCAAGTAATTTAAAACAAGTGTAGTCAAATAGTAATTAAGGTTCATCAATTTATTATCATAAAAATTTAATTCATAACATGGGTTCAAGCTTTCATTTTGAAAAAGTCACATTTGCTAAGGTTTTCTAAATACACAGTATTCTAAGAGACCCAACATTTCATTGAAAATACCTTAGTATAAAGACTCATTTTCATATAAAATGAAATATCATTTTAAAAAATCCAAATTTTATTAAAAATAATTCCCTCAATTAAAATTGAATTGCAATTACCAATTTTTATAAAAAGATATATCTTAATTAATAAATTAAAAACAAAATATTTATTTAAATATTATTAAAATTTAATAATAACCATTAAATTACTAATAATAATTATTATTAAATTACTAATTATTATTATTATTAAATTATTAATAAATAATATTTATTAATTATTAATAATAATTACTAGTTGTAATAGTAAAATAATAATAAACAATAAATTTTAATTTAATAATTAAACATTATATATATATATATATATATATATATATTAAAAAACTAACAATTTTTTGGTTGCCTTAAGTTGCCTTGGATCCTAGTAGTAAACTAAATATCATTAATGGTTGTCTTAGGTCCTTTTTCTGGCAAGGACGTGCAAAGAAAAGAAAGTTATCCCTCCTCTCTTGGGACCAAGTTTGTAGATCTAAAGAAGTAGGATGGGCAGGCATAAAAAATATCAAACTTCAAGGGATATCTTTGGGAGCAAGGTTAATTTGGAAAATGCTCAAATTCCCCAACCTAAAATGGATCAAAAGTTTAACTCATAAATACATTTCATCCCCAGATCCAGTTAATTTTTTTCAGAGCAACTCATCCTCCTAAAGGATAAAGGTTCTAGAATTTCCTTTTGAATGCAAACATATTATACATGATAATTTGTCATAGAATCTAGGGGATGGTAGGGATGATTTATTCTAGATAGACTGATGGGGAGGATATAAGGCCCTTGATCTTTATCCTTCCCTCATTTTATCCAAATCTTATTTGGAAACAAAATGGGGATCTAAGATTAGGGATTATGTGACTTTTGAGGACCATGGGATGAATTGGAAATGGAAAGATTTAGATTATAAGGATATTCCACTAGAAGATAAAAAAAATCCTCCAATAAATTCTTCATTTGAGGAAAATTTCCTTCAGAGAAGGGAAGGATTCCCTCATCTTTGAAACAAGTAATAATGGGGAGTATACTTCTAAACTAGGTTACAAATTTTTAGAATCTCATCAAGGTTTTTATAAAAGAATTTTTCCTCTTAGATTATGTTGGGATGATTTTTGTCTCCCTAAGGTAGGATTCTTTTCTTGGATAGTCCTTCACAAGAGGCCCTCACTACAGAAAGATTAAGAAAGTTTGAATTTTAGGGTCCAACTAAATGTCCATTATGTGAAGTTGAGGAAGAAATGATAGATCATCTCTTCCTCCAGCTAGTAATAGTCTTCCCTAGCTTCATACTCAGTATGTTGATGTCTTGGCCTCTCTTAAGGGTAGATAGTATCTTTCACAACCTTTGGATTTCCTTCCCTTCCATATTTCTTTGGGAACAATGGAAGGAGAGATATAGAAGAATTTTATAAGATTGCAAGATGTCAGTTAACCAAGTTATTAACAAAATAGAAATTTCACTTATAGAGTTAACAAATAATAGATTTCTTAAGTATAACATCAAATAAGCTAGAATGACTTATTGGGATGAAAAAATGCATGGACGATGGATTGGGTTAAAAATCCTACCCTTTTTGGGAAAAGGGTTGGTGAAGGTAAATCTTCAAGGGAAGAATGTATTTGGAAAATTCCAAAAAATGGATGGTTCAAGTTAAATTTTGATGGAACATTGAGAGGCAACCTAGGTAAAGTCAACATAGGATTTGCATTTACAATGACAGAGGATATCAGATTGCCAATATAGCAAGGGACATTGGAGAAGCTATTAATAACTAGGCAAAGATTTCTGCTTTAGTAAAATGATTCTTGTTATGCAAACATTTGGGAATAAAAAAGTTAGAAACACAAGGAGACTTGGCCATAACTATAAATGCTCTTAAGAAAGGATCTATTTCTAACTGGAAGCTAGATGCAAAGCTCTTGACAACTTTAGAACTATGCAAGCCTTCAAAAAAATAATAATTAACCACATTTATCAAGAAGGGAATAAGAGAGTAGACAAGCTATCTATTATGGGTATTGATAAAAAATTAAATAAAGTATTAATCTTCACTTTAGTCCCCTTTAGTAGTTATTATCTAAAATAGATTTAATAATAACTTAACATACTTTCGTTATCCTCAAAAGTGTTTAAATTATTTTCTCTTTTTCAATAATTGATTCCCTTTGAAAGCTCTTAAGTCACTTTCTTATGTTTATTTTGTGTTTATTTCTATTTTTAATTAATATATGTTGTTTCCTTGATGTGTATCTTTTAGGATTTCAATGTCTTTAGCAGATTTATGTCTTTCTTAGGTTTCTATAACCTCCTAACAAGTAGTATAGAGTTTTATTGGATATTTATCTATACTATTTTAGGTCACACAAATAGAAGGTATGACTAAGAAATTAAGGAATTCTCTAATGATTTTGATGGAAAGGGGCAATACTAACAGACTAAAGCCCATCTTTATCCTCTCAAAATCCCTTGAGTGGGGTTGCATAACTATTTTTCTATTAATATATGGCTTTGGCCTCTTTCTTAAATCAAATATATATAGATATAGATATTACTATTATTATTAATGACTAATCTTTTTTGTAAAATAATAATTAATAATAAATTTTAATTTAATAAAAAATATATTTAATAAATTAAATAAATATAAAAACTAGGTAACAATTTTTTTATAGCTCATAGGCTTTTGGCTATTGCGGCAGCTCTATTGATGCAGCAACAGAGTACTACCTACAATAGCAAAATTTGCCTACAACTGTACTTGCTGGTACAGTAGCAGAGACTATCGAATAAAGCTTTAAAGCCTTTCGACAGGTCACACTATCATGGATGGAGAAGGAAATGGGGGTGGGGTGTGGTGGCCCCCACCCTCCAATATAAAATGGCATTTATAAAAAAAATCATCCAAACAAATAGCATGAATTTTGATAAAAACCCAGTAATAATTTTATTATTGTGGTATTAATTCACAATTTTTTTAATTTACATTTTCATTATAAATCTGATAGGGACAATTAATTGAAACAAATAAAATTCATTAAATTAAAATGTGGTTTTCATTTTCAAACCCTATCATGATCTTAGTTTTCTAAAAATCCAATTTCCCAGTAAGAGTTTTCAATTGATTTCTCTCACTGACATTTCAATAATGAATAAGAAGGGTTTCAACCAAAATCAATCTTTGAAACAAGATCCACAAAAAAAACATGAAGAAGACAAGGGGAAATTCAAAGCAATCTACTGTAATAATTTCAACAAAGTTCCTACCTTGATCTAATGCTAACTAGACAAACACTTGAAAGTTGCAAGAGTTCTCATCTCTTGAAACTCTTTTTGAAATTTGCTCCTCGAAACCTGTGCATGGAGAAATGAGCTCTAATTTCTTAATAAAGAGCTTTCCCCTTTAAGGTTTTGATTTTTATGAACGCGCAAAACTTTTTCTTTATTATTTTAATTTATTTTAATTTCATGTGCAAACTTTTTACATTTTAATTAATATAATGTTTATTTAATTTATTCTCACTTGCTTTTATTAAATAATAAGACATTTTTAAAAGTATATTTATTAATTTAACTAATAATATTTATAGTTTATTATTAAAATAAAACTCCTAAATTAATTATTATTAAATTAAACAAATATAATTATGCCAAATTTGGAACTTTAATTAAATCTTTTAAATTTAATTATTATATTTAATTAATTTCTTAATTAATTAAATACAATTAAATTTTGATTTTTCTTTATTATTATTTTGTTAAATTAAATCATTTAATATTTGATTTATTTGATTTAATTATAAATGAAAATCACAACAGACCCACAAATATGAATAAGAAAACTTTTCCATAAAAGAATGTACAGATTCAAACCTAAGGGTCAAAATCTCAAATTCACATCACTTTGACAAATTTGGGAGGGTGAATAATTCAGATACTTATCCTATATTCTAAGGCAATTGGCTTAGGCTTAGGATTTGGACTCAAGAACTATCTCCTCTCTTTACAATTGAGATACTATGATAGGGCACACTCATCCTGGAAGTTCAAGGAATTTGATATCTGGTACCTACAATTTGCATAAAAGTTGAACATAAAAGCTGAATATGTACATATGCATATATATCTAGACTAAATAGGCAATGGTAGAGAGTGATACATCATGTAGATCCTAACTAAAAGGTGACTACGACTCCCTTCCTCAACCACACCAGAAACATCAAACATAAAGTAAAACATACATGTACACCATACACATGGAAGTATGAGGTAAGTAACCATAGAAAAACTATATATAAATCATCCATCTAACTATCATCAAGAAACAGCTAAAATTACTATATGAACATATGAAGTATCATCATTGAAAGTATAAACATGAACACATGAAATAATTGAGTATCAAGTAGCTTACCAAAAATATAAACTAAGCATGAAATGTCATCTAATCAAATTAAGTAATTGAGTACCACTAAAACATAACACATCCATAAAGATGGCCTAAAAGAATTTGGCAATATAAAATGAAAAGTAAACTAGGAGTAGGCACTACACCATTATCTTCACAAAAAAATTTAAACTAATTTGAAGTAAACTTTCCTCATTTATTAGATCTCAAACATCTATTCTCCAGACAAAATTCATTTTCAACTCTACTCTCAAATATCTTGAATTTCTCAAAAGCTTCATGTTTTTCTCTAAGAAATGCTACCCACATCATTCTAGTAAATTTTTCAACAAGAATAATAAAATACCTTTCACCATAGAATTCTCGTGTCTTTGTAGCACCATGCAAGTCTGTATGCACAATCTCCAACTTCATAGATGTAGTAATTTTCTTGCTTTGAAATGAGATTTTCTTCTTTTTTGTCATTACACATTCCTTACAAACCATGTTAGCAAATTTCAAAATCTTAGGAAAATCTCTAACTACAAATGTAATACTGAGTTTCATAATATCAAAGTTGATATGACAAAATCTCTTATGTCATGACCAACTACCATCCACTTTAGCAACTAAATATGTCATCTAAAAAGGATTTAATTCAAATGTACATTGCCTCTTGTTCTTGTACTAGTACCAATCAATGTGTCATCTTTATCTTTGATAATGTAAGTCTTCTTTATAAATGGCAACCAATATCCCTTGTCCACTAGTTCTCCAGCACTCAAGAGGATATGTTTCAAACCATCAACAAAGTAAACATAATAAGTGTTAGTCTTTCCATCAAGTGTAATAGATCATTTTCCTTTTATATGAGAGGGTGCATTATCTCCAACTCTAACTATTCCTCCATCATAGCTATTGAATTCAACAAACTTATTCATATCTCTAGCTATGAGATGGGAATAGCCACTATCAATAATCCAATCATATTTCTTCTTTTTAACTTGTGATATTGATGCATTTTCTTCTCTAACTTCTTCTTTTTTAAGGCTTTCTTCCTTAATAGAAATAAATCCTATTTTATCATCACTTTCACTCTAGATTTCTTCTACTTTAGCATTTAATTCATCCATATAGTAAAAAGATAATCCTTAGGTAATCTTAATTTAAAGGGCTTTCTAGTCTTTCTTACTCCTTTAACACATTTAGAACAATCATGACAATATTCATTGGAAGTCCAACATTCAAAGATTTTTTAACCTTTAGATTCTCTCTTCATAAGAGGGACAAGTCCTTAATCTTCTTTTCTTCTTCAACTCTAGTTCAGTTGCTACTAGCATAATCTCCACTTGTACTTGTTGTTAGAAATGCTTAGAATAAATAAGAGGGGGGTGAATCAATTACTCAAGTTCTATATGTACCACTTGAACAATTAAACATTAAACACATCAATGTCCTTCTTATCATGCATATCATGTTGTTGCTCACTCTTTCTACTATAAAATTGTTATAGACTTAACTTGCATTGCATAATGAAAATATCGTCACATATAAAACATTCATAATAAATTCATCATAGTTTGACGCTATGATTTTATGTGTAAACCTAGTTTTTGAAAACCCACCAGCAACATGTCGCTCTTTTTCACTCTTTCAAAGTTAGATTTGTTAGTATCCAACCTTGTTAAAGGTTACAATACACACTATTAAATTAGACTTGCTTAGATGATTTAAGCACCCTATTAGGAGTGGCCTTGTAAGAGGACTTTGATCATTTCATTTAGAATTTCACCTAGTTAAATGATAATTAGGTCAACCTCTATTAAAATGATTTCAATAAAAACTATTTACAAGGATAAGAAATAAAACAATAGGTTTTGATCTATGTGATTGCAACTCACTTTTGTTGGTTTACTAATAAGTCTTTCATTTTCGTCCCTGATCTTGATCTTCTTGGGCACCCTTCAAGCAATTAGTCCACTCTCTCATCAACACTTAAGCCTTCTAATTCACTTATCAACAATAGCATCACGTTTGCAATCTTTTCTCTTTTAGCTTTACATCCACTCACTTTTGTGTATTTGATCAGCCTTTCTCTATATCTCTTCCTTCACATAATAACTTGCAGTTACACAGGTTGGGGCTAGACTAGGCACCAAATGTTGGTTCTTTATCACCTTAAATAGGTAATCTATGCTTTACCATTTTCTACATCCACCATAGATCTTAGGGTTCATGATCATATTCAACTTGATTCAATGTATCTATACATCTTCTTGATCATCCTCTAGAATCCTTTGGTAAGGTCTTTACTTAATCATAAATTTAAATTTAATGATCCAACTCATCAATCTTATCTTCAACACATTTTACATCTCCTAAGAAATCAACTGAGTCAGCTTGATCTTACAATTTCTTTGAATTTGATATTTTTCTGTCACTAGATAATCACTAAATTTTAACACTTGGTTAATACTAAAATACTCAATCACTAAAAAGATTTTTGGCTTGGTATCAACTAACTTTCTTGGTTGATGTTAATGCTTGGTCAACACTAGATTTTCTCAGCACTAACTATGGCTCAATTGGCACTAGCATTAGTCAGTGCTCCTTAGTATTTTGTCTTTTTCTCAGCTAGGCTTAGCTTCCTTGACATAAAAAATCACTTTTCTTAATCAAATTCTATCTAATCAAATATCCATTGTAACTCCTTTTCATAACTTCAGCCTTTCCTCTAGGTGCTATAGTTATTAGTAACTCTCAAATTCTCTTCATCAAACAAATAGATATGGCATTTAGATTAGGTAGAAATATGTCCTATCCATAGATTTGATATCAATGAAAAAATAACAATTGTTCCAATTTTAAGTTTCCAACACTTGCACTCCTTGTCAACATAGGTTAAACATTCAATGTGTTGAAATAAATTTCAACTCTAGGAAATTCTCCACTTTTTCTCATCCACATTTTTGTTGATTGTAATCTCCCAAGAAGAGTCTCTCTTGTAAAAGAATATGTTAAGGTGATAACATGTTCAATCACCTATATTGTTTGTATGTATGAGATTGTCAAAGTTTTCAATAGCTTCCATATAACTTCATGTTTAGATCCTCTCATCCACAAGTCTTAATTCTTGCAACAATTTCTGTTATTCTACCAAAGTAACTTCTTACATATTCATCTTCCATCATTTTAGCATCTTTATATAAGCACATCCAATTTTTTAATCTAACCTCATAAGCATAATTATTGCCTTAAAATGTAACTTGCAAAGCATTCCAAGTTTCATGAGCAAGTCTTAAAGATTTTACCTGAGAAAATTTAGTTTCAGGAAGAGTTTATAATAGTATTTATTTGGAAAGCATATTGCACATAAATTTATCTCTTTGAGCTTCACCACAACCTTCAAGCTTGTCTTCTGCAATGAAATCCTTTTTACACTTAGTAACCAACCAATAACTTGAACCCATGTATAAAAAATATGTCTTCATCTTTTCTTTCCAACTATCATAGTTAACTCCATCAAACTTTAAAATTTATTTCCTAAATTGTGAGATAGATATCCTTGAGTTGTTAAGATTTTCCTTTAAGGACCTAATGCTTTGATACCAATTGTTAGAAATTAAATTCCACCAAGATAACTAAGAGCGGGGTGATGAATTAGTTATGCAATTAAAAAAACAACCAATATGCTTAATTCTAAAACATGTAAATAGTAGATGCAAAAACCATAGAAATATAATCATACATAACAACACCAAATCTATTAACTATGGAAACCCTTGATTAGAGGGAAAACCATGGTGGGGATGGTACGCACAAGATGATGTACTAATATAAAATTTCATTATGAAAGGATGAACCCTATTAGGATCCAATGAAATATATTTAGTAGACATAAGTCCTCTTTAGGAGACTTTGAATCCTTATTAGGAGATTCTAGCCCTATTAGGATTTGTGTCAACCTTGTTAGGAGTTAAAGGAAGACAGAAGGACCCACTATCCAAATAACTTTAGTACTATCACCATTGAGTAATAAATATGTACAAATAACCATTTTCCAACAAAAACTTATTTCTAAAATACAATTCCTTAAAAGCTCAACATGACTCAACTACACTAAGTACTTCCTTGATCTAAAAGATATTTTCATGTTAGTTCACACAATACACAATTTAACTTATTACACAATATCTACACAAGATGAAAATCCACAAGGAAATTAATTTTCATTTATACCAAGTCATACAACAAATTATTGAGTTAGTCTTAAGATATTACAAATTTATATGTTTTACAATATTACAACATTTAGCAATCACAAACAAATTGTCAGCTTGTAGCCTTCATAAATTTTCACTCAGTGCTCATCTGGATGTGTGTGATTAACCACAAAAAATTGAATATGTCTTCAACCTCTATCCATGTCCTCTTAACCAAATTCCATCTCTATTAGGAGATAAAATCCAAAAATCAATACTTGATTTCTAGAACCACTTTTTAAATGGTGCCTTCACCAAATCCATTATAACTTTATCCATGCTTCACATTTTCAAATGTGCTCTTAACTATATCATCTAGATACTTATAGAAAATCTCCTCAATTGTACATAATTTTATCTTCAATAATCAAATTGCATGAAGCCAAACTCTATCTACTACACTGCTAGTCTTCACAAAATAGCCAGTATATCAGCATCAATGACAAACTATGTCATGACTGCAACACACAACCAAAGAATCATGTAACCATCACTACTATGCTACTCCCCCATAGGAATACCACCAATATTTATGCTAATATAATATAGGTAGATTAAGTCTCTAACCTTGCAGACTCTTTCAATTTTGTTATTTACTTTTTGTACCCCCTTGGTTTTGTCCTAAGGTATTTACCCAACCTATTCCAAGAAATTCATTGATAAAATTGTTAAGAATTAAGATTGGTGAAGATTTTACTATCCTTATTATAAATATAGTCATCTTCTTATCCAACTTTGCATATTCCTTGCATGATTGAGACCTTGCCTACAAGGATATTCAAAGTAGAGATTTTTTTCATTTTTCTCTTTCAAGTGATATTGGTTGAACATTATAGTCTGGTGACAATTGTTACTCTATTGGTAGTGCACCCAAAAAAAATTGTCAACAGGCCCCCAAACCTCCACTCGATGCCTAGCCTAGCCCTAAACCAAACTAAGGAATTATGGAAAGTATATAGTACTTCCTTTATCAGTCACCACAAACTAACAACTCCTTCCAATAATCTAACTATCATGGTGATGTGTTGCTACAAACCTTGTTTTTCTCTATTCAAGTATTCCTTTTTCACTTCTAACTTTTGATTCTTCTCTTTTTTCTTCATTCTACAAATCATTATTAGTTTCCTAGAAAAGTTCTTGTTTTACATTTTGATTATTAGTCATTTTATTTGCATCATCATCAAAATCATAATCAAGAATCATTTCTTGTATTCTAAACTTCTCATCAACTTTCACATTAGTTCTTTCAACAATTATTTTTAGTCTCTAATTAAAAAATTTGTATGCCTTTATTTTCAATTGATATCCAAGAAATATTGTTGAAACAAAATATTTTTGAAGTATAAAAATGAAGGAGATTGTAGAAACTTATCATGGAACGATCATAATTTTGTCACTAATGTCAAGCCTACTACTTTCTAGTGAGAAAATTGCTAATTTGGTTTGAATGCTATCATTTGATTGATTGATGAAGAGGATTTAAAAAGAAAGGATAACAAGAGTACCTAGAGAAAGGTTGAGTTATATGGTGTATAAAAGAAGCACTCAGACCAAGTAAGAATTTGATGATATAGTGTATTATTTATCTACTTAAGGGTACAATGAAAGGATACTTGAGAAAATATGAGAAGAAGACTAAGAAAAGAAATGTGTTTTCCAAGCTTGACCAAGAAAATGGTGGAAGTTGAGCAAGATAGTATAGGCCAAACAAAAATTTAGTTGTGGTTGAGCGAAATGAAATTCAATATGTGCCAAGTGAAAGAAGTTTAGTATGTGTTGAGCTAAGTGAATCTTAGTATGTTCCAAGCATTAGAAGAATGGCATTAATGATTGTGTAAAGAATTAGCTCATACTGAGCAACCTAGGGTTGACTAAGCATCAAAAGATAGTTATTGTCAAGAAAACAACATGTTATTGACAAGTGGCAATATAAAGAGTATGATCAAAGATTTGATAAATCGAAGAAAACAAAGTTGATTTCTTGAATTGCATGAAGCATGTTGAAGATAAGTATGATGAGTTGGTGGAACAGAATTCAAGATAAATTATTGTGGGATAAATTTTAAGAGTATTGTAAGAGAAGGTTTTAGAAGGGAACAAAATGTAAAAGAGATATGATTTGATGAATCTAACATAACCCTAAGATGGACGATTATGATGAAGCAAAAAAAGATTGAAATTCTCTATATAAGGAGATAATAGGCTAGAAGAGAAGGGTTAGAGTGCAAACCAGAGATAGACAAGGAGTCTTAAGGTGTTGCTTCATTTGGTGTCTAAAGGAATGAACCTGCAATTGGCATACTAAGCATGAAGCCTTAAGGATGTGAATACTTCAAGAATGAACAAGCAATCAAAGACAAAGGGAAATGAATTCCAAGCAACGTGAAGAGTTGAATGAGAGATATGTAATTTGAAAGTGAGTTGTTTTGTTATCAAATCAAGCTCTACTATTACTTTCTAACAATTCTATTGGTCTAGATAAATCCTTTGGATTAAGGTTGACCTAATAGTCATGTCTAAATCCTTTAACATGATGACATTCTAATGGGATGTTCAAAAGTCCTCTAACAAGGCTCACTCCTAACAAGCTAATTTAAATCCTTTAATCAAGGTCACATTTAATTGTGTGCATTATAACCTTTAATAGGGTTGTATATTCATATAGCTCATTTTAATTGAGTGAAAATTAATGCATGTTATGTCAGAGACAATAGTCCACCAAGATAACTGGGGGGGGATGATTTAGTTATCCAATAATTAAAACATTTATCTTCCTTAAAAAAACATAACCATTCAACTAAAGTAAATAGCAACCATACAAAGATGCACATATACAGTTACACCAAATATGTTGACTAGGGAAACCCTTGATCAAAGGGAAAACCCTAATGGGAATGATGCCTACAAGATGATGTACTAATATAAATATTCATTGTTAGAGGATGGACCCTATTAGGAGTTTATTACAACATTTAGTACAATGAGTCCCTATTAGGAGACTCTGAATCCCTGATAGGAGATTCCAATCCTATTAGGAGTTGTGCCAACCTTGTTAGGATTTTTGGTACAATGTATGAAAGATGAGATCACTGTCCAAACATGCAATTTCAACTATAAGAAGAGTTCACTGCTCAAACAAGTAATTTATTATTATCTTCTTCTTTCCACTATTCTTTCCTCTATCCTGTCAACTGGACCAATTATTATCAGACCTTATAGACTAGATCATGAACCTCAGATCCAAATACAAAACCTTGGATCACTCAACAAAACCTTGGCAATGAAGTTTCCTTCACTTCTACAATTCTCTACTCAACTTCACATTCCACACTCTCTGCTGCTTAATTAATATTCACCATTTTTATATCACCATTCCATGATAAATGAAAATTTCTTTCCTTTATATCAAGTCCATAAAACAATTCTTTGAGTCAGCTATTAGTCCTTCTTAATTAATTATTATAAGACCTCATTCAGAACATGTTACACTTAGTGATAACACAAATCTTCTACCTTGCAACTTGAATAACTTTCTTTACATACAATATTATGATGAAAGAGCTTAGCCATGTCATCCTCAATATGTCTTCTTCATGTCCTCAACCTCAATCCTCAAGATATCAACTCTGCTAAGAGATATAACAAGTTTACTAGAATTTAAACTCTATCTCATAATAGACATCACCAAAACTTACATAACTTCTTCTAGACTTATCCTTTCTACTTTTGATGTTGACTGAATATACCAGATATTCCAAAGTATCTCCCATAACCTTAGGTGGTTATCATGCTCAACTAGTTGTCCATACCAACTTAATCTTTCCATTATTCTTCTCTCAAATACCACAGAAGACATCAAACATGTTATGTTGACATCAATGACAAACTCAATCATGAATGTAACACACCATCATCAAACCAATCTTCCAATCTTCCAAAAATCTCCACATTTGGCATTGATGGTCATAGATTAAAAATATCTAGTTCTAAGAATACCAACAAAAGACTATCCATCATCAAATCCTCTTCATCAATCATACTCCCTCATTGATATACCTCAATGTGTTGAATACCAAATTGTGATTTTTCATATTGTGCTTATGTTGAACATCTTCCTTAGCATACTACCAAACTTCTCTTCTTTAGTATAATGTTTTCTTGCAATACTTCTTCCCTATTTAGCATAATGTTTGTCATGCCAAACTTCTCCCCCATTGACATCAATGTCAAAGGTTTCTGTAACCAATATATCTACATCAAACTCTACAACAATTGATACTTATTTAGCTTGAGTGTCAAAAGACACTATTCACAATAATATCACCAAGAGTCCTAGATGACTTTGTCCATCATAGATACTCCCCCATACAAGAAGTATCAGCATCCAGTCCAAAAAAACAATGGTTCTTAGTTACCCTGGACTAATATGCTCTTGCATCTTCTTACTTTGATGTCAGAAGGGGCATAACCCCAAGCATACCTTGCAAAAATCATAAGTCTCTTTGGGAAGAGGCTTAGTGAATATATCTACAATCTGCTCTTTTGTGCTTACATACTCCAATCTAATTTATTTTTTTGCAACTTTTTCTCTCAACATATGATACTTAATAGAAATGTGTTTCATCCTCAAATGCAACACTAGATTCTTAGACATATTTATTGTGCTTGTGTTGTCACAATGTATAACAATAGGTTTACTGATCTCTATCCTTATATCATTCAGCAATTATTTCATCTAAATAATTTTATTTCAATTATTTGCTACTACAACATACTTTGCTTCTACTATACTTTGAGATGTACAATCTTGCTTCTTGCTTAACCAAGAAAATAATCTTCCTCCAAGAAAGAAAGCTCCTCCACTATTGCTCTTTCTATCATCCATATTGCCCACCCAATCTACATTAGTATAAGCACTTAGATCAAAATCATTAGATCTATCATACCATAATCCAAATTCTAAAGTTCCTTCTAGATTTCTAAATATCCTTTTCACTGTTGCATAATGTGCTTCTCTAGGATCAGCCTAGAATCTTGCAACAATTCCAACTGTATCTTCTATATCTAGCCTTGTGTGAGTTAGATATTGCAAACTTTCAATTATAGATCTATAATTCTTATGCTCGATTGTTTGTGTCTCATCCTTTGTAGATAGTTTGTGTCTAGTTACCATAGGTTTTTCAATAGGTTTACATGCTTCCAAACCAAACCTTTTTAGTAAATCAATCAAGTAATTAGTATGAGAAATAAAAATTCCTTCTTTATTCTATACTATCTATAATTCTAGGAAATATTACATCTCTCCTATCATACTCATTTCAAATTCTTTCTTCATCCCTTCTACAAACTTCTTACTCTCCTCATCATTTCCTCCAAATATAATGTCATCAACAAATATTACCAAAATCATCAAACCATCATCAATTTCTTTCCAATACAAATTACTATCTATCATACATTTCTTATATTCGAGCTTTGCTAAATGCTTGTCCAACCTTGCATATTAGGTTCTAGGTGCTTGCTTCAATCTATATAATGCTTTCCTTAGTTTGCATACTATTTCCTTGTCATCTGTCAAAGGACATCCTTCAGGCTGCTCAATGTATAACTCTTCTTCAAGTTCTCCATTGAAAAATTCTAACTTGACATCCATCTGATATACTTTGAATTTATTTCATGTTACATAGGCTAAGAATAATCTTACTATTTCCATTCTAGCCACTGGAGCATAAGTCTCCTCATAATCTATTCCTTCTTTCTATGAGTAACCTTTACATACCAGTCTTATTTTGTTTCTTACAAATTCTCCTTTCTCATTCATCTTGTTCCTGAATACCCATTTAGTTCCTATCACATTCTTATCTACTGGTTTGCAGACTGATTCCCATGTCTCATTCTTTTCTATCTAATCCAATTCCTCTTTCATATCTTGCTTCCAATAGTCATCTTTACATGCTTCATCTACATAATGCTTCATTTACTCTACTTCTTTTCATTACACCTTTGTCTTTGTGTCTAATTATCTATTCAGATGGGTGATTCTTTATCATGTTCTTTCATGAAGTAGGAGTTGTTATCTCAACTCTTGACTCTACTAAAAATTTTGAGCTTTATTCCTATCTTTGCTTTCCTTCATTCTACAAAAATTTATTAGTTTCAAGAAACACTTCATTATTCCTTGGCTTAGTAACAACATCATCATCTAAATTGTAACCAATTATCCTCTCTTATATTCTAAATTTCTTATCAGTTCTCACATTTGCACTTTCCATAATAGTCTTAGTTCTCCAATTATAACATCTATATGCCTTACTCTTCAATGAATAATCAAGAAACATACCTTCATTACTTCTAGCATCAAAATTATCAATGTCATCATCTCTCTTTATGTAATGCTTACTTCCAAATATTTTGAAATACTTAATTGTAGGTCAGTGACCAAACCTTAGGTCATAAGGTGTCTTTTTTGTGTCCTTCCTAATTTGTACTCTATTCATAGTGTGGACTATTGTATTCATAGTTTCCCTCCAGAATGTCTTGGATATATCATTCTCTACTAACATAGCTCTTGCAGCATTTGTAATAGACTTGTTCCTTCTCTCTACAATGTCATTATGTTCAGGGGTTCTCGAAGCTGATAGCTTTCTTTTAATTCCATTTTCTTCACAAAAGATGATAAACTCATTCGAAGTAAATTGTCCTCCTCTATCTAATCTTAAAAATTTAATCTTTACACTAGATTCATTCTCAACTCTATTCTTGAATATCTTGAACTTGTCAAATGCCTCAGAATTCTCTTTAAGAAATGCAACCCACATCATTCTAGAAAAATCATCAACTAGAATCATAAAATACCTTTCACCATTGAATGCTCTAGTCTTTTTAGGACCACTGAGATCTATGTCTACAATCTCCAACTTCAATGTAGTAGTAAACTTCTTGCTAGGAAAAGAATTTCTATTATTCTTTGCTAAAACACACTCCTTGTATATGAGCAATGTTAGTATGCTAATAGAAACCAAATTTAAATAAAGCTTCTACAAACTAAAAAAAATTCATAAACTTCAAGATAGACTAAGATGAGCTCTCAATTGAGAATATGAGCCATTAATGGGCTCTCTCAATGAGAAGCTCTCTTGTTGAGTAGCTTTGTCTAAATAGATAGGATGTATGCTCAAGCTTATGCTTCAAAAAGGGCTTCAAATGGAGTTGGAATTTGGGTGTGAGTGTATGATTTTGATGTAAAATGGCTTCTTAAAATGGCATTATGACTTTACTTCATGGATTGTGTTGAAATGACTTGGGAGAGGATTCCTTAAATAGGCAAAGGGCTTGAGGGATCAAGGCTAGGATGCAAGGATGGGAAAAAGCTCATGGAGGGCTCAGATTGCATGAGAGGAGAGCACATGGATTGTGCTTCCTTACAGCCAATCAGGGAGTGACACATGTCACAGGCTGAGAGGATGGAGGAAAGGGGAAGGATGAGTCAACAAAGGAGCCTCAAGGGATAAAATTTTCATAAAGACCCTCATAATGGCTTGTAAGAGCAATAAAAGGGCTTGGAAGAGTCATTTATGGCCTAGTGGGCTTCATAAAGTTTTATGGTTGAGATATTTTGAAGGAGATGAGAGAAATTTTTACTTGGGCTTGATTAGGAAGGTTTTAAGCTTGCTTACGATTGTGCAAATGATTAGAGGACGGATTAGGATGGTTTAGGATTAGATTAGGGATAGGCAAGTGGATGGCATTTAATGAGGGTGGGTGAAGGAGGAGATATTTTTTAACTTTGGCTTGGGTTAGTAAGTCTTAACCCATGTTTGGAGAATGTGACAAGGTTAGGAGGGGATTAGGATTTGGTTTAAAGACATCTTCTAGAAGAGTCTAGACTTTGGATGAGGATAAAGACTTTCTAGAATAGTCTAGAATTTCCTAGAATGAGGATGAAGACTTTCTAGAAGAGTCTAGAACTTCTTAGGATGAGGATAAATTAGATTTTTAGGAAATAAATAAAGTTTTATTTATTTCAAGGGTTTGGGTTGAGGAGATATTTATTAAAAATTTTTTAATAAACATGAGGATTAATATTTAATCTTAATTAAATATTGTGAGTTGGGATTAGGGGTAGGAAATGATGGGATTAGCCTTTAATCAAAATTAAAGAAGGATTAGAAGATTTTGGAAGAGGTTAGTGGTCTTAAAGAAATTGGCCAAGTTTTGGGCAAAAAATAATTTTTTTATTTATTTTGGGTTTTTTGGTCAATTTATTAATTAAATAATTAATAAATAAAGAAATAATGTTTAAATAAGATTTAAACATTTTTTGGGAGGGATTCCTTAATTAAATATTTTTAATTAAGCTAAAGTGATTTAATGGCATAAAAATAAATTAATTAATTAATAAATGATGATGTCATCAGAAATTTTTCAAAAAATAAAAATATTTTATTTTCTAAAGGTTTTTAGGTGTCTACACTCCTTACAAATTGTGTTAGTAGGCTTTATAATCTTTGGAAAATCTCTAATAGGAAGCACTTTACTAGTCCTCGTAATGCTATCAAAGTTTATATGATAGAATCTCTTATGCCACAACCAAATCTCATCTACCTTCACAACCAAACGTGTTAATTTAGTAGGATTCAACTAAAATACATTACCTCTATATCTAGTTCCTATTCCATTTACATTTCCATCTTTATCGCTGATCATGCATGTCTTTTTTATGAACTGCAACTGATAACCTTTGTCTACTAGTTGTCTAACACTCAAAAGATTGTTCTTTAAACCATCAAAAAAGTATACATCCTTAGTATTAGTTTTACCATGAAGAGTTATATATCCAATGCCTTTCACTCGGCATGCTGCATTATTTCTAACTCTTAAAATTCCTCCATCCTAACTTTTGAAGTCAACAAAATTTTTCATATCACCAACCATATGATGTGAACAACCACTGTCAATCATCCAATTAGATTTCTTCTCAACCTATGATACCAAACCTACCTTCTCTAGAATTGCTTTTTTAATTGCCACATATCCAATTTCATGATCACTTGCACTTAATGCTTGTCCATTAGAATAATTATCCTCATTTGTATACAAACAATCTCTATCCCTTTTAGACTTATAACTTCCCTTATACTTTTTCTCCCTTTTAGGACACTTAGATGCATAATGACCATATTCATCACAAGTCCAACACTTAAAGATTTTCTTACCTCCTTTTTCTCTTTTGACCAGAAGGGCTATTTCTTCTTCAATCTTCCTATCTTCCTTATTTGCTACTGCTAGCAAAATCTCCTCTAGCACTTTTGCTCCTTGATAGGTTAGGTTGAATATTCAAGACAATAAAAGCTATCTCTATTCTGGTCAACTCTTTGGACTATCTAAGTTCATTCTCAACTGCTTCAAGTCTTCCAAAAAGGGATTCCTTAGTGAAATCCTTTGTATATGATATCAACAACTATATCATCTAAACTATTGACTTGAATGGTGGTGTTAAAGTCTTTAATATCTTCCATATAACCTCATCCTCTTCTTTGTTTCCTCCTTAAGCTTTGATCCCTATAGTAATTTCTGATATCCTACCTATATATGTTCTTACATATTCATCTTCCATCATCTTAGCATCTTGAAATGCACAAATCCAACTTTGTAGCCTCAAATTCTTAGAATGTTCATCACCTTCAAACCTATTTTCCAAGGCTTTCCAAATCAAAAGTGAAGCAACAAGTTATTTTATCTGATTGTACTTAATTTCAGGAAGTGCAGTCAATAGTGCTTCTCTAGCTCTCATGTAACACATGAAAGGATCTCTTTCTGCTTTGGAGAAACTTTCCAAATCCTTTTCTTCAATGATTTTCTCTACTAATTTTGTCAAGATCCAATATCCTAGACCAATATAAAACAAATGTTTCTTCATCTTTTCCTTCTAGCTATCATATTTTGTTCCATCAAACTTTGAACTATCTTTCCTAAACATGTTTTCCATGGATCTCCCAAAACTATTAAAGTTTTCCTTCAAGGACCTAATGGTCTAATATCAATTGTTAGAAACAATATTCCAACAAGATAACTGAGATGGGGGGTGAATCAGCTATCCAAAAATTAAAATATTTATCTTCCTCAAACAAACTTACCATTCAACCAAAGTAATTTACTGTTATCTTTTTCTTTCCACTATCCTTTCCTTTATCCTATCAACTAGACTAATTATTTTTAGACCTTGTAGACAAGGTCATAAACCTCAAATCCAAATACAAAACCTAGAATCACTTAGCAAAACCTCAGTAATGAAGTTTCCTTCACTTCGCACTGCTCTACTCAATTTCATATTCTACATTCTCTACTACTTACCTAACATTCACCATTTTCATATCACCATTCCATGATAAAGGAATATATCTTTCCTTTATATCAAGTCCATAAAACAATTCCTTGAGTCACATATTCGTCCTCAATTAATTATTATAGGACCTCATTAAGAACATGCAGTAACACATATCTTCTGCCTTGCAACTTGAATAACTTCCTGTACACACAATATTATGACAAGCAAGCATAGTCATGTCTTCTCCATGTCCTCAACCTTGATCCTCAAGATATCAACTCTACTAAGAGATATAAAAAGTTTTCTAGAACATGCTTTTATAAACTCTATCCCAAAATAGACATCATCAAAACTTGCATAACTTCTGCTTCTATCATTAACTGCATATACTAGATATTCCAAAGTATCTCCCATAACCTCAGGTGGTTATCATGCTCAACTAGTTGTTAGTACCAACTTAATCTTTATGTTATTCTACTATCAGATACTACAGAAGACATCAAACATGTTGTTTTAACATCAATGACATACTCAGTCATGAATGTAACATGTCATCATCAAACCAATCTTCCAATCTTCCAACATGTTACTAGTGGTTTTTCCCAAATTGGGTGTCCAAGTAAAATCCTTGTGTCAAATTGTGTGAATGATTGTGTGGTATTTCATGTTTATATTTCTACAAAGTTCATTTGACCTAAGATAGTAATATACTAAGTTTTCATATATTGGATGGTCAATGCATACACATGTATTTGTTAAGTAATAAAATGTTTTATCTATATATTTGGACCTTAAATAATTGATTCACCCCACTCTCAGTTATTCTAAATTATTCAAACAATTGGTATTAGAGCATTTTTTGCTTGTGAAAGAAATTTTTTGAAGGTACTTGAAGCTAAAGATCAAGATGTATAGAAAGGAGGTTTCCAAGTTAAACAAGGAGAATTTTCTTGCATGAAAAAGTTTGATGAAGCTTCATCTAGGAGAACTTGGAGATTATGCATAGACAACTATCACCACTGAACATGTTGAAGTAGTTTGAACCTTACCTATTGAACAACTTAAATAGAAGAAAGACAACAATCAAGCAATATTGGAAATCACATCTACCCTAAGCTATTTAAAGTTTCCTAAGCTATTCATAGTTTGAAGACATCAAAACATGTACCACTTCTAAAGGAATTTGGGATGCCCTATAGAATATATATGGAGGAGACAAGAATGTGTTCAGAGCCAAAGCAGAAAGCCTAAGAGAGAAATTTGATGAAATTAGAATGCAAGAAGGTGAGACTATAGTCTAGTATTGTGAAAGAATCAAAGATGTGGTAAAAAATATTAGAGGATAAAATGGAATTATTGAAGATGAGACTATGATCAAAAAAGTTTTGATAACCTTGCTACTTATCTATGCTATTAGATTCTATGTTATACAAGAACTAAGGTGTACTCCTGGTAGTGATTTCACCATTGAAGGATTGGTTGGTAGACTTACTACTTTTAAACTTTCAAATTTTGATAATTTCAAATATGAGAATATCAATTCTCCTTTCAAAGCTAAACAAACACTCAAAGAACCTAAAGGAAAGAAAAAGGCCAAGCATGTTTCTCATGATAGTGAAATAGATGATGAATATCTAGAAGGACTAGAAGTGTTGTTGGCTAGGAGATTTCATAGAGGCAAAGGAAAATACAAAGGTAAGTTACCCATCATATGTTTTAATTGTAATGAAGTTGGACATATTATAGCAAGGTGTCTTGAGCAGAAAAATAATAGGAATGAAGAAAAATCTAGAAGTAGAAAAGATGAGAGTAACAAAGGCCATAAAGAAGAGGAAAATAAAGCTTGTTACATTGTTGAAGAAGAATCTAATGATGAATCAAATGATCATGATGATGAATTTTCCTATGTTTCTATGAAAGATGATTTAGATGAAGATGAGGCAACTACATTAGTATCTTATGTAACCAAAGGTGAAATATGGATCATTGACAATGAATGTTCTCATCACATGACTGGTAATAAAAATAAGTTCATTACCCTTAAGCATTACAATGAAAATAGTGCAAGATTTGGTAATGATGCACCTGGTCTAGTGAATGGTAAAGGATCAATAATATTTATAAACAAGATCATGTGTGGCAATGCTTACTATGTGGAAGGACTTTGTTAGAAATAATGAATACTAAGAGTGGGGGTGAATTGGTAATCTACAAACTTTTGTCACCAACTAGATATTATTAATTACTTTGAATAATGTGTAAGAAATTAAACAAGTAATGTTGAACAATAAAAGTAAGCATGCATAAAGAGAACTCATAACACCATTTTTTTAAACTAGGGAAACCCTAGCAGAGGGAAAACCCTAGTGGGGATGATACCCACAAGATGATGTCATAATATAAATGTTCCTTATTAGAGGATGGATCCTGTTAGGAGTCTATAAATTCATTTAGTACATATGAGTCCCTATTAGAAGACTTTGAATTCCTATTAGGAGATTCCAACCCTATTAGGAGTTGTGGTTCAATGTGTGCAAGAAGAGCTCACTACCCAAACATGCACTTTCAATTACAAGAAGAGTTCACTACCCAAGAAAGTAATTAAAGTTCTTTGAATACATAATTATGGATGTCATACCTTCTTTCATTTGATCTCTGACCTTAGCTCAATCTTGGATCACAAAATTAGGTTATCAAAAAATCTCTTTTCCATATGATACAAAACTTTGCATTCATAACTTTTACATGTTACATCCAAATAATCTTGCAAGATGTCTTTACATAAATACCATGCCTTTTCACAAATTGCTACTAGGTTGGCTAAGACCAAAATAAACTTTTTTAACTTAGAGTAAACATCTAGGATATAGTCCCTAATTGATCAAGTAATTTTTTTTTAAATAAAATAGTTCATTTACCTTTCATTTTGATGTTTTGTACATCTTAAATATCTCTCTTCTGTATTGTCTGTATTGATGTTTGAGGTTATACACATCATCATCAACATGTATATTGTTCCCATATGTCTTCTTTCTCAAGAACAATATCATATAAAAAAGTTATGCATAGAACAATACATTGTTGTAAACCATTTCCATACTTAGACAATTTTTAGAGTACCAAAAAGATAAGTATCATTATTTCTGAGGCTTGCTACAAGAATGTACATCATGTATTTCCATTAATGACAACATTTACATATCTACATATAGCCAATTTTCAAAAATCTCCCCCTTTGGCATTGATCGCAATAAAGTAGGAAAATTGGCTAAGTATCAAAATGCATAACTTACAATTTTCTTATACAACTTCTCCTCCTTTGACGTTAACAACAAAGGTTAAAATGTAAAAAGCTATCAAAAATTTCTTCTAACTACTATAAAAAACTGTCAAAATTTATGTTTCACAATAACAAGCTAATATCATCTTCATACAATCATCAAAATCTACCTTTTGAATATCTATACCTTTCTCCCATGTGTCCTTGACTACTTTGGTTGTAGTGAGAATTGCACATAACGCATATGATGCAATCTCAATTGCATTAAGGTTTGAATATATGAAATTGGAATACATGTCCTTTTCTTTAAGATATTCCCCCAATTTTCTCTCAATGGATGATAGCTTCAGAGCTATAGGTTCTCTAAAATTTGATACTCTTTTTAAAATTTTCTCTTTCTCAAGTTGTAGTTTCTTGATATCAATGTGAACACTAGCAACTTGTCCTTCAAAATAATCAACTCTACTATAGGGTTGTTGTAACTAACTTGTGAGAGCTTCTAGCTCACTCAACTTCCCTTCCATCTTATTATCCACAACTTTAGTCAACCTATGATATAAAGTACATTTAATGTATAGAACCTTTCCATCTTGTTGACATCTTTAGATTTCCTTGATATAAGTATCAAGACTCATCAAATCATTCTTTATGTTCTGAAAAATAGTGCTAAAAAGATTACCATCATGAGAAATTTGAACCTTAGATTCTACAATATTCAAAAAATTAGTAAATTCATCATCAAATTATTTTTCTACTTCCTAGCTCTCTCTTTAGGATCTACATCTGTATGTTTGGTTGGAAGAGTGTTGTGCAATCTATCAGTCACCTCCATTAATTCTCTTTATAGACTCTTAACTTTCCTATTCTTCCCAAACAATTTGTTCAAAGATGAGATCAAGTTAGATTGATCCTCATCATCACCTGTAAGGTCAGAAAGAGATAGTGGAGTAGATGAGCTAGATGCTTTAGTCTCATCATAGTTTGGTTTCTTTTCTACTATCTCCCTTGTTTTTCTCTCTTCTTCTTTCTTCTCTTTTTTCTTCCTTTCCTTTTCTTTCTTTTCTTCTTCTAGCTTCTTCTAATTTTTCTCTACTCTCTTATTTTCTTCTTTCTACCTCTTATCATCCTCAAGTTATTTCTACTTGGCTTCTTCAATCTTCTTCTTTTCCTCTTCTAACTACCTTGTCTCCTCTTCAATCAATTTTAACTGATCTTGAATGTCCTCTGAATGAGACTGAGGTTGATTAAAAGGATCATCTTCAATATTAATAGTAATATTAGTTTTATTAATCTACAATGTATCACCACTTGCTAACACTTCCAAAGTTTTCTCTATTGTGGTAGGTGTTGGCTTTGATTCAAACATCATCTAGTCGATGGCTATAGTTTTTTCACTTCTTATAACACTCTTCTCACCTCTCATAAATAGAAATGGCCTTATTTTATTTCTTAAGTAGGATGCTAGTTTGTTCATTAGTTTATTGATTTCTTCTTCATCATGAGTTTTACATATAGTCCTTATCATTGATTTCCAAAGTTCCATGATTTCCTCATGAGTTGGTGCCTTCTTTTCTATAAGTCTATCATAGACTTTTTGATTTACAATACCTTCAATATCTTCAAGTTCCAAGTTATTAAGAATCATATATCTCATAGTAGAGATATCAATATGATCTTTCTCAATATCATTATACAAATCATAGAACTTATTCATTTGCATAAAGTTCCCCTCATTGGAAATAGTTGTGCTAATCTTTTCTATCTTTTGTTTCTAGGGTTGCCTTGTTTTACCTACCGACTACTTAGAAACAATAACCTTTTCTATCTTTTTAACTTCTTGTTCCTCATCATCTTCCTCGCTAGAGACTTCAATTGTCAACAATGTTTTCTTCATTTTCTCAAGTCTAGTAGCTAGTTTCTTACCTCTCTTTGACTTATGAGTCTCAACTTCTACTAACCTTTTAGACTTCCTTTTGGGTTCATTTGGTTTCTTAGCTGATATAGTAGCATATAGAATGCTTTTTTCTATAGGAGTCATTGAAATAGATACACTTGATGCTTGCCCAAATGATAGAGGTGTTACATACATCACACCTTGTTCAATAATTTGCTTTAGTCTGGATATAGTTTTCCTAACTACTTGTGATTCACTTTCTAACTCACTGACATTAGTTAATGCTTTCTTCATTATAGTCTCAATCTTCTTATTAGAGACTTTCTCCTAGGATGACTGGTAAGATGATTAAGTTATCTCCTCATATGTTCCAAATCTATAAGATGTTTGGTCCTTTCTACAGTTCAACAGTAGATCAACGTAACCAATAGCTACATCATCACTCAATTCATAATCTAAGGGCTCAAGAAATACTTCCCAAGGTTCTACTGCTTTAATATGTGTTAGATCTATATCTACCATAAAGCATATATCATTCTTAAATTTGTCAATAATTGCAAGTGAAATTCTAAATCTCTATTTCATCTCATTTTGGAATATTCTCATAATTAGGTTTCCACTGTCCAAGATTTTATTTGTAGTATGCCTTTTGGATACATATATTATCTTATCCATAGTACATCTTTCATTGCTCATAATCTTTGTAATTGATAGAAATGGAAATCTCTTAAGTACATGAAAGAAATTGTGACTGATTAGTGACTGAAATCTAAATATAATATTTCTTAGTTCTTTAATTCTAGATTCTCAAGGAGTTATAAACTCAAAATCTCACTCAAATTCACTTGTTATTTCTCAACACAAATCTTGTAGGCTACATAGAAAAAGCTTGCTGACAACTCATTACTCTTAGAACTTGCACAAATAGAATATTGTAGTGCACCAATATTGCAATCAAAGGAACCAGCAAATATAAATATATTTTTCTTTTTCAATGAAAGCATTTTTATTTTATTTTATTTATTTTTTATTTATTTTCCTTTATCTACAATATTGATGTACATTACTACAATAAATTTAACTAACTTCACTAACCAATTTAGTTCCTTCCAACCAGAACATTATTTGAAATTCTAACAAAATGTCTTTATAACCAAATGTATCAATTTTAAATGGAGACACACATTTTCTCTTAGAATCATTTTAGAAACAAAAACATAAAAAATTTACTCATTTCTATATACTATAGAATAGTGCATGATATATAAATTTCTTTAATCACTGAATGTAGCAACATATCAGCAAGTACAGTCCACTTATACAATTTTCCAGCTTACAAGCTGTCATAAAACACAAAATTGGGAGTTACCCAAAGGTGACTCTCCCTAATACAATAAGAATTCACTTGGAAGTATGTTTTTTGCTACACATGAAAATAAGACAACATCCTTCTTCTCTTCAAGTCTTCAATCCATAGATCACAACCTGCAATACAACACACACCAACAAGCCCATGGTACTCTCCTGCCAACCTTAGGCCTTCTAAAGGCCACCCTCGAGAAGGGAGAACCTTGACTAGGTGGACATACATTACTAACAACCATTTAAAACACAATGCTCACATTACAAAACTGTTCACACATTTTACAAATGACAAATAAAACCACAAAAATTCCCAACCACTTAGGATCACATGTAGATCCATCTCAAGGGGTAAGGGTGGAAAAAGAATGTTGAGGAGACTCCACCTGCAACTATGCCTTCATTAGGCTATACATTTTATACACATGCCTTCACAAGGAAACCCAACACCACATACATGCCCTCACATGGCATCTTTACAATACTTATAACTCCAGCAAGGTGGCATATGGGGCCCATAACACCCATATGGCATCCCTCTCCTACTCTAGGAGAGACTCTCGCCCAACACATTCCCTATGCACCCCTTACCCTCAACAGGCTCTCTTTCCCTCCCAAGAGATGAGACTCACCTTGTCACACCCAAAACTGAAAACTGCAACAAGAACACACGAATTCACAACACAAAGTAAATCACAATACACACATACACCAAAATTGAAACGTGATCCCCCAACCTTACACAACACAACATTAAAACACACCATATTACAACTACATTACAGAAAACTCACATGCATAACACAATAAAAATAATCTACTTAACAACAAGCTTTCATAACAACGGTACATAAGGTTACCAACCTGGTTTCCAAGCAAATTTGAGCTCCCTCTCTTTTTACCAGCAATCCTCCTCCTAAGTTATCTTCTTCTCCTTGTTTTTTTTCCCTTTTCCAAAATTTACCCCACTTAGATTCTTTTTCCAGATCTATCCAAAAATTCTCCCCCCAAGAACTCTCCAACCAACTCTCCTTAAAGAATGTTTTCTTTTGATGCTTAAGTTTCCAAATTCGGCCAACTTGGGAATCCACAATTTTTGGGTGCTCTTTTCAATGCCTAGGGAAGCTTATAATACTTTAAAATTCCCCTACCCCCTAGGTATATCATATGGGCTTTAAAATAAGACCTCAAACTACCCCTAGGGATGGTGTAAACCTCCTAGAAATACACAAAAGGTGTGCATTCAACCTAGCATGGACATAATCCCTCTTGGACCCATAAATATACCTAGGAAAAAGAAATCCTACCAAACCACTCCTTGGTTCACTCAACCACCTACCATCCCACTAAGCATGCTACAAAGGAGAACATGTGTCAAGTGACACCACAATACACACAACACACTTGGCAAGCCATCAAGAAAAACAAATTTACTTTTATAGAATCACAATAATACACACAAATTTGTTTTACAAATAAAATACAAGGGTAAAAAGGTTATACCCTCCTTAGGGTCAACCTTGGTTTTTCCAAACACCTAGCAAGGTTCTCCATAAATCCATGGGCTTCTTTCCTGCACACTTATTGCAAATATCAGTAGTCCAAGAATAAGGTGATAAAATGATAACGTAAATATAAATCACATAGATTCTATCATCAATGAATAACATAACTAATATGAAATATGTATTTCCATTCATATCACATTACACACTTCACATTTGTAGCAATTCTCTAGTCTAGATAGTAAAACATTATGATCATTTATTCTTACAAAAAATTATGGAATTAATCTACCTTAAGAAATGCATCAAATATAATATAAGTATACAATTCTAGTTTATTCAAAGGATACATGAATTCTTAATGTTACTCTAAATATGCTAAGATGTGATAATCTAGCACCATATGGAGACCACAATTCAAAAATCAAACATTCACTTGAGTATAACATAACCTTTAATCATGACATATGGATCATCAAGAAGGTAAGTAAGCATATCTGAATAACATCATAAAAACTACTTAGAATATTAGTATCCTAGTAACATCATAAGGAATCATCATATAGCCTAATGATATAGGTATCAATGTCCATAGGGGGTAATAATGTGCCATCTAGAGTCTTACTATCAAAGTCCAAAAGAAACAAAATGTCAATAGTGCTATGGTCGGGGCGAGACATGACATCCTCCCCCTCTGGGCATGAACTTCCTCCTGGAGTTCATCAAATAGATAGGGGTAGTCACGTCTCATCTGCATCGTGTCCTCCCGTGTGGCTGTGACCTCATCATAGCAATCCCATTGGACCTTAACCTGGTCCACTTCTCTACCTCGAAGCTGAAGGGTCCTATGGGCCAATATGCGAATGGGCTCTAAGGACAGCTGGCCATCTGGTGCTACCTGCATAGAACCCCAATCTATAACATGAGATGCATCATAAATATACTTCCTCAAGGAAGAGACATGAAAAACATCATGGATGCATGATAGGCTAGGTGGCAAGGCTAAGTGATAAGCAACTGGTCCTATCCTCTCCAAAATCTCAAATGGCCCAACAAATCGAGGAGCAATCTTAGAGTCGTTTCCAAAATAGATTGGACTCTTGTGTGGATGCACTCTTGGAAATACTCTATCTCCCACCATAAAGGCTCGATCTGTCCTATGGCCATTAGCATACTTCTTCTATCAGTCTTGAGCTTCCCTAAGATGTTGCCTAATCAAAAAGACTTGCTACTCCATCTCCTTGAAAATTTGTGGTCCAACTGTTACCCTATCCTCAATCCTATCCCAACTTAATGGTGTCCTGCAAGGTCTTCCATATAGGGTCTAATAAGGTGGCATGCCCAAAGAAGAATGGTGCCCATTATTATAGGCAAACTCTACTAGATGCAAATACTCCTCCCATTTAACTTGATTATCCATCACATACATGCGCAACATGTCCTCTAATACTTGGTTAACTCTCTCAGTCTGCCCATCTGTCTGAGGGTAGTATGTTGTGCTCAAGTTAAGCTTAGCCCCTAGGGCTCCTTGTAACTCTCTCCAAAAGGAGGAGGTAAATATAGAGTCTCTATTAGAAATAATCTTGCGAGGAATGCCATGGAGTCTCACAATGTCTCGCATGAATACTTGTGCTATTGTAGGAGTAGTGAAAGTGGTACGTATAGGTGAGAAGTGGGCCACTTTGGTCAATGTGCCAACTATCACCATGATGGCATCGTGACAATGAGAAGACATAGGAAGACCCACAACAAAATCTATAGAAATAACATCCCACTTCCAGTCTAGAATGTCATGAGGATAAAGTAACCCACCAGGATGTCCATGTTCTACCTTAACTCTCTAGCACTCTAGGCATCTAGCAACTATCCCTGCAATATGCATCCTCACGTTGGGCCAATGAAAGAGTCGTCTCAAGTTTGCATGCAACTTCCTAACCCCTAGATGTGCTACATAAGGTACCCTATGAGCCTCAAGAACAATAAAATCATGCAATCCTCTAGTAGAAGGTACATAAATGCACCCTCAGTGACGTAGAAGTCCATCAGACTCTAACACATAGTTGGAGAACCTCCCTTGAAGAGGCCTCTGAGATCTAATCATCTGACACACATCCCTATAAAAATCATCCTGTGGTAAGTGTTGCATTATTCTCCCCCTCAAATATATGCTAGTGACCATGGATGAAAACTCATGGCATCTCTGACTTAAGGCATCTACAACCACATTCTCCTTCCCCTTGATGTAGCGTACATCAAAGTCATACTCAGATAAAAACTCCATCCATCTCCTTTGTCAAGAATTAAGGTTTGGTTGAGAGAAAATATACTGAAGGCTGTGATGATCTGAGTGGAGTTCAAAATGGTGTCCCAAAAGGAAGTGGTACCATCTAACCAAGGCATGTACTACTACTGCGAGCTCAAGATCATGGGTAGGATAATTGAGTTCATGAGTCTTAATTTTCCTAGACTCATAGGCTATAACTCGCCCATTCTGCATGAGTATTGCCCCTAACCCATCCAATGACGCATCAGTACAAACTACAAAGTCTGCAGAGGGATCAGATACTACAAGAATAGGAGCACTAGTGAGGGCCTTCTTCGGCTCTTGAAAAGCTCTCTCACATTTTTTTGTCCACTCAAATTTCTTCCCTTTTCTCTGGAGAGAAGTAATAGGATGTGCTCTCCTTGAGAAACCCTCCACAAAATGCCTGTAGTAACTAGCCAACCCCATAAAGCTCCTGAATTTTGTAACTGTCATTGGTGTTGGCCAGTCTATAATGGCTCTAATCTTTGATGGGTCAACTAAGATCCCATCACCTGATATCACATGACCTAGATAGCTGATCTCTGTGCAGAAGAAAGAACACTTAGGTAAATTGGCATATAATTTATTATCTCTCAAGCACTAAAGGACTTGTCTCAAATGTTCTTCATGCTCCTATTCATTTTGTGAATAGATCAATATATCATCCAAGAATATCACCACAAATCTATCCAAGAATGTATGAAATACTCCATTCATAAGGTTTATGAATATAGATGGGGCATTAGTGAGACCGAAAGGAACCACTGTAAACTCATAATGCAATATCTTGTGTGGAAAGCAGTCTTATGGATGTCACTCTCCAAAATCCTCAATTTTTGATATCTTGACTTCAGATCAATCTTTGAAAATAGTCGAGCACCTTGAAGCTGGTCAAATAAGTCATCAATTCTAGGAAGTGGATAACGGTTCTTAATGGTTAGCTTATTAAGCTGGCGGTAGTCTATGCACAACCTCAAGGATCCATCCTTCTTCTTGAAAAAGACAACTGGTGCTCCCCATGGTGAGACACTAGGATGAATTTGCCCCTTATCCAATAGTTCTTCTAGCTAAATTTTGAGCTCATTGAGCTCATTAGTAGTCATCCTATATGGAGCTCTAGATACTGGTTGGGCCCCTAGAACCAAATCAATATGGAAATCCACTGTCCTGAGTGGAGGCATACTCGATAATTTAGAAGGAAATACATCTCTAAACTCTTGTAACATTGGGTAATCCTTGAGACATGGCCCATTCTCCTCTCCCTCAAGATCATTAATGGTAATAGCATACAACTGACACCCTTTTCTCATACATCGCTTAAGCTGCATAGCGGAGATCATGCAGAGGGACGCCTGTCTCTGAATGCCTAAAATCACTATAGGTGTACCATGATCATCATTACACTCCACCTCCTTCTTCCTACAATCCACCTTGGCATGGTGAGCACATAGCCAATCCATACCAAGGACTACATCATATGATCCTAAGGGGGTGATACGTAGATCTGCACAAGTAGTGATATCCCCAATCTAAATAGGACAATTCCTAACCATGGATCTAACCAATACCTTAGCACCTGAGGCTAACTCTACATCCTAGCTAATATCTTGCTTAACTGCCACCAGCCTACAATGCTCCAAAACTAAGGGTGATACAAAAGAATCAGTAGCTCCTGGATCAAACAATATAGATTTACTACTACCACCAATAATACCTATAGCCTCTATCATGGTAGCCTAATGCTCAACCTATCTGTCATCTATTATTGCAAATACCCTATGAGAATGTCCCATGTCACCCACTGTTGGTTTGAATGCAACTACCCTTTGTCTGTGTGGACAATCCCTAGCAATGTGACCCATGCCACCACAAGAATAACAAGGTTTTTGGGTCTGAGTCTGTAATCCTGTAGATTGGGGCTACTGGTGTCCCCTTGTCTGAGTAGATCCACTAAAATGACCTCTAGTGGGTTGTTGAGTCCATGCTAGAGGTGTATGAGAAGCTTGTGCTCTATGATCCTGACGAGAACCCTGTGCCTGCCTCTGCTTGGGCTTAGTGCCCTGGTATCCCTATGGGGGCTTCTGCCTCTGATCCTGCTATGACTGGGGGCCTCTAAAAGATCTTGAAGAGTTTCATTAATTTCCCTTCCACTGTGACCTAGGTGAAAAGGGGGTAGTACCCCGACACTGAGATCTATCACAAGTATCCTGAGCCTTATTGCGTATATCCTCTACAATAAGAGCCCTCTCCACTATAGCTCTGAAGCCTATTGGTGCTGCCATGCAAACCTGTCCTACAATTGAGGGATTAAGACCTCTAATGAAATGGTTAATTCAGAGCTTCTCATCTCTCATATAGTCAACATAAGGGAGGAGCTCTAAAAACTTATTCTCATACTGTGTTACTATCAATCCCCTCTGCTGTAAGTCATGGAACTCGTCAATCTTTCACTGCCTGTAATGCTTTGATAAATATCTCTCTTTGAGCCTTTGTAGGATAGTATCCCAAGTGAGAGTGTCCATATCAATATCCCCCATAGCCTTCTCCTCATCCCACCATTTGGAGGCTGGTCCTCGCAAAAGGTGTATAGCAAAATGGGCCCTTACATTGCTCCCAAAAGGATGCAACCCATAACATCTCTGCAAACATAACAAGAAGGATTCTGCCTCTAAACCATCTGTGGACCCATGAAAAGGGGGTGGCTGAAGATGAAGCAATTCTTTAATCTCATCTCCTATATCCCAGGGTGCTCTCGGTATAGGTCAAAGTTCTACCCCTACTAGAGACTCAGGTTTGTCGACAGACTCCCCCTCGAGCTCAGCATGACTCCTAATATGACAAGGTGGAGGACTCCTTGTCCTCTCTCTGATAATAGTCCTATGGTCCTTTGACATTTACTGACTAGGGTCAGCTACTGCTACAGGAAACCTCTATTGTACTACAACAATAAGATTCTGGATAGCATCAAGAATGTCTTGGTTGGGGTTCCGGGGCTGTTCCCCCTGTCCAATCCCTATCTCTGGCCCAACTCTAGCTTCTTGTGCCATACTAGCACCATGCTCTACACTGGCATCCTGCTCTACCTATGCATCTCGTGCATGCCTACCACCTCGTCCACGCCTGCGGGCATTACAAGTGACCACTAACATCCTACAAAAAAAATAGTTTAAGAGTTAGGGTCAAGAAGCTTTAAAGTTCATTATTGGAGTCTCAAACAACTAAGACAAAGTAATTCCTCTTCTTCTTCTTTTTTGGTGAGGAATCATGGCCAAAGTCAACTTAGGGTGGGTGTCCTGCCACCATAGTTGCTTAGCCAACATCCCACATTGGTTAGATATATGAAAGTGTTATCTTCCATTGCATATGCATATATGTATATTTATTTATTTATTCATTTTTATTTTTTTTAATTTAAAAATATATATTTTATTATTTTTAAAATAATTTTAAATTTATTTATTTATTTATTATTATTATTTTATTAAATTATCATTAATAGGTAACTTCATACACATCAAATTATAATAGCACTTATTCATGATTACTAACACATTACCACTTAGTTGCTTCATTATCACAAGCTTATTTAAATAATTATCTCTTAAGTAGTTTCAATAAAAAAATAAAACTCATGTGGGCAAATAAAATAAGTGCATTTTAAATTTGTGTAAAAGAGGAAGATGGCATGGTGGGAGTGGGATTTGAGCACATGACCTCTTGAATTCCACCTTTTCCACCTACCCCACTAACCAACTTTCCCTCTTTTACTTCATGTTTTGAAATAGAAAACATTTTAATAAGGGGGATCCCATTTGAATTTGGGTCAAAGATTCAACTTATGATCAATTTGAAATTCATTTCTTTATCTTTCTCTTCCAACCCTAACCCTAATTCAAAATTAGGGCTATGACAAAGTATAAAAGTTATTTTTCCCTCTTTCTTATGTTATTTTTCATGTTTCTTCCATAGGGTTTCAAACCCTTATTCATTTCTTTGTTTTTCCCTCTTGTTATTGTGTGTATGTTTCTATTTTTTTTTGTTTTTGTTTTTCTTTTGTACAGGTACTTGAATGCTATTGGAGATGGAAGCAAGCTTCCATGGAGGATAAATGATGTGTATATGTTTCTCTTTGATATACACACACATATTCTTGTGTGGATATATTTTTGAGATGGATAGAGCTCAATATTTGTAGAGGGGTCCATGTTCAGCCAAGCATGAGTTCTCTGATATATCCTATGGCATTATTATGCCCATAATTTGTTGTAGGTTTTTTTTTAATTTCATGGATATAAAGATGAGAATTTTATTATTACTTTCTTGTGTGAGAGGGGATTGTCCCTGGCCTTGCCTATACTTAGTGATGAGCACACAAGAGAAAAACAAATTCTATCATTTAAGAGTCAGTCATATTGCATTAGCATTTTTAGATAAATGAAATCGAATATTTCCAAATGCTTTCTGGGTTTTCTCCAGAAGGGGTCTATTTAGGTCTCATGCAAGCAAAATCCACAAAAGTTGAATGCACACAAAGTTACAAATCTTTAATAAAAGCATCATTTTCTTTAGTTTATAGCATATTATCTTTATTCATTTCAAAACTGGGTTTTGAAGGCAAGATCAAGGGCTATGCACAGCCATGCATTGATCCCTTGATACTATGGTTTGTATCAACATGCATATATACACAACTTTTTTATTGTATTATAACCTATAGTTTTTCGGATTCATGGTTATATATATATATTTGTTTTTTTGTGTTATCACAAATTCATATTTCTAATGTCTAGTATTTGAATATAGTTGAAAAGAGTTTCAGATCTACTACTTAAATTTCCTTTTCAAACCAACAAAATACTCAAAACTAAAAAACATATTAAGTTTTCTTTTTCAACAAACAAAATACTTAAAACTGGAAACATAATTTAAAACTAGAAACATAATGAGCCTAGGTCCTAGTTTTGGAAACCTGGGCTCTGATACCAAGTGTAGTGCACCAATATTACAGTCAAAGGAACTAGCAAATATAAATATATTTTTCTTTTTCAATGAAAGCATTTTTATTTTATTTTATTTATTTTTATTTATTTTCCTTTATATAAAATATTGATGTACATTACTACAATACATTTAACTAACTTCACTAACCACTTTAGTTCCTTCCAACCAGAACATTATTTGAAATTCTAACAAAATGTCTTTATAACCAAATGTATCAATTTCAAATGGAGACACACATTTTCTCTTAGAATCATTTTAGAAACAAAAACATAACAACTTTACTCATTTCTATATACTATAGAATAGTGCATGATATATAAATTTCTTTAATCACTGAACGTAGCAACATATCAACAAGTACAGTCCACTTATATAATTTTCCAACTTACAAGCTATCATAAAACACAAGATTGGGAGTTACCCAAGGGTGACTCTCCCTAATACAATAAGAATTCACTTGGAAGTATGTTTTTTGCTGCACATGAAAATAAGACAACATCCTTCTTCTCTTCAAGTCTTCAATTCATAGATCACAACCTACAGTACAACACACACCAACAAGCCCATGGTACTCTCCTCCCAACCTTAGGCCTTTTAAAGGCCATCCTCGAGCAGGGAGAACCTCATTAGGCTATACATTTTATACACATGCCTTCACAGGGCAACCCAACACCACATACATGCCCTCACATGGCATCTTTACAATACTTATAACTCCAACAAGGTGGCATATGGGGCCCATAACACCCATATGGCATCCCTCTCCTACTCTAGGAGATACTCTCACCCAACACATTCTCTATGCACCCCTTACCCTCACAAGGCTCTCTTTCCCTCCCAAGAGATGAGACTCACCTTGTCACACCCAAAATAGAAAACTGCAACAAGAATACATGAATTCACAACAAAAAGTAAATCACAATACACACATACACCAAAACTGAAACATGATCCTCCAACCTTACACAACACAACATTACAACACACCATATTACAACTACATTACAGAAAAGTCACATGCATAACACAATAAAAATAATCTACTTAACAACAAGCTTTCATAACAACGGTACATAAGGTTACCAACCTGGTTTCCAAGCAAATTTGAGCTCCCTCTCTTTTTACCAGCAATCCTCATCCTAAGCTATCTTCTTCTCCTTGTTTTTTTCCCTTTTCCAAAATTTACCCCACTTAGATTCTTTTTCTAGATCTATCCAAAAATTCTCCCCCCAAGAACTCTCCAACCAACTCTCCCTAAAGAATGTTTTCTTTTGATGCTTAAGTTTCCAAATTCGGCCAACTTGGGAATCCACAATTTTTGGGTGCTCTTTTCAATGCCTAGGGAAGTTTATAATACTTAAAAATGCCCCTACCCCCTAGGTATATCATATGGGCTTTAAAATAAGACTTCGAACTACCCCTAGGGATGGTGTAAACCTCCTTGAAATTCACAAAAGGTGTGCATTCGACCTAGCATGGAAAGAATCCCGCTTGGACCCATAAATACACCTAGGGAAAAGATATCCTACCAAACCACTCCTTGGTTCACTCAACCACCTACCATCCCACTAAGCATGCTACAAAGGAGAACATGTGTCAAGTGACACCACAATACACATAACACACTTGGCAAGCCATCAAGAAAAACAAATTTACTTTTATAGAATCACAATAATACACACAAATTGGTTTTACAAATAAAATAAAAGAGTAAAAAGGTTATACCCTCCTTAGGGTCAACCTTGGTTTTTCCAAACACCTAGCAAGGTTCTCCATAAATCCATGGGCTTCTTTCCTGCACACTTATTGCAAATATCACTAGTCCAAGAACAATGTGATAAAATCATAACATAAATATAAATCACATATATTCTATCATCAATGAATAACATAACTAATATGAAATATGTATTTCCATTCATATCACATTACACACTTCACATTTGTAGCAATTCTCTAGTCTAGATAGTAAAAAATTATGATCATTTATTCTTACAAAAAATTATGGAATTAATCTACCTTAAGAAATGCATCAAATATAATATAAGTATACAATTCTAGTTTACTCAAATGATAGATGAATTCTTAATGTTACTCTAAATATGCTAAGACATGATAATCTAGCACCATATGGAGACCATAATTCAAAAATCAAACATTCACTTGAGTATAACATAACCTTTAATCATGACATATGGATCATCAAGAAGGTAAGTAAGCATATCTGAATAACATCATAAAAACTACTTAGAATATTAGTGTCCTAGTAACATCATAAGGAATCATCATATAGCCTAATGATATAGGTATCAATGTCCCAATAACATAACATGAAATCAAATAGTCTAAGGATCAAAATATCAATGTCCATAGGGGGTAATAATGTGTCATCTAGAGTCTAACTATCAAAGTCCAAAAGAAACAAAATGTCAATAGTGTTATGATGGTCAGGGCGGGACATGACAAATATGCAATGATTCTACTCAAGAATCTCACATCATGTTGTCTAATGGTGTTGATCACCATTGTCTTACCATTATAAATTTCCTTAGTATAAATTTCAACCTTTTTCTTAACTAATTTCTCACCAATAGGTGTATTTCCTTGTTTGCTAAGACTAGTAACTTTATGAATAAGGCAGGCAAAAATGTCAACTACATTGTCTTTGATCCAAAATTTGCTATTATGAATTCTTCTCAGTATGATTTGAGTCCATTCTTTGGTATCAAGTTCATGATAGAAATGATATTTGAATAACTCTAACTTCTTCAAATGTTCAAATACGGGCTTCATAGACATATCATGGTTGAAAAAAAATTCTATATCCTTGTTCATAAACTCACTTCTGATAGTTTCAAAGTTGCTATTTAAATAACTCCCTACCTCTTCCAAATATACTACATTGTTCAAAGTTGTTCATAGAGTCAAATTAAGGTTTCCTTCTAAGGGTTTCATAGGAGTAACCTTCAACTTGGGTCTCTCATCATCCTCAACATTATGAACTACTAACATATCCATGATTTCACCAAATATAAATTGATCAAAGAAATTCTATGCAAAAAATGATAAAATACATTTTTTTGAAGTAGGGTTTTGCTCAAAATTGTCTTGCCAAAATGATTCTAAGTGCTATAAGCTTTTGAGATAACCATAATATGGAAATAATCAAGTTCTTACTCTATTTATCCAACTAGAACTTGCATTAATTGCATTCTTTTCCAAATTGAAAAAGTTGTTAATTTCAATCTAAAATCAAATATCTACTCAAGATCATATGTTCAATCTTCATAGCTTCCTTTCATCATGAAAATTCTCCACAAAACTTCTCTCTATGAAATTTTTTGTGAGAACATAGATTACATCTTCTCTCATTTAGTAAACTTCCTCTGTTGTAATAGTAACTCTTATTTCCTCTGTAACTAGTTTTGATAAGCTCCAAATTGAAAGTGAGCTTAGATACAATCTCAACTCATCTAGATACATCTTCTCTCTACCTCACTACTCATAGCTTGATCTCTAGAAAAAGCTTCAAATTTTGGTGTTGTGAATAAGCTTTATTCAACATGGTTGAATCAAACTCAATTCTTAACTTCAATCATTCTTTCTCTATATCATCTAACTTTTCCTTTGATCCAATAGTTAATTCCTTTACAAATGTCTCATCAAGTTCTTCTCAAAGTTCACTGACTACATTTCTTTGATCTTCATTGTCTTTCTTAGTTTTAGAGTTACTTTCATGATTCCTTTTGTCATTTTTGAAGTTTCTTCAATTGTTGCTTACATTTCCAAAGTTTCTCTAATGATTCCATCTATCATTTTTGAAGTTTCTTCCATTGTTCCTTCTATCCATTCTACAATACTTTGATATATGTCTAAACATTTTGCATAACTGACATACTAAAGTTCTACTTCTATGATTCTATTGATCAATAGGTGCTTGACAGTTCTAGGCTATGTGTCCAAAGTTGTTACGCTTATCACAAATGATCTTCTTTCTTTCTTCATAAAGTCTTCTTTCTCTTGATGTCCTTTCATTAGATCTTCTTCTATCTATAAGGTTAGTATTTCTAGACATCCTAATATTCTTTTTATCATTATCATATTGAGACTTCTTACAATCAATTGCTTAATGACCCATACCATGACAATTATGACAATAAAAATTCATAACATGATTAAATGGCCTATTTGTACACTCAATTTTCATATGACCTATTTCATTACATGAAAAACACTTACCTCAAAATTCATACCAATTTTCCTTGGGAGACTCCACTTACTTAGGTTCATCCAATTTATTAGTTTCCTTCTCTTGTCCAACTTCTTTAGATTTGTCATAAGATTGAGTGGATTCAATCTTATCACAAGATTTATCTTTTTATTTTAGATCTAAAACATTTTTAGTTTCATTGCAGACATGTTAAATAGGTAACCAAGACCAGTCTTATCATAGGTAGGTCTTTGTATTGAAATTGGTTCATCAAGATTTTCTCTACTAGAATAAATATTTTCAAGTTGTAGCTTCCACTAATTTAGTTCACCTTTCACAATAACATTATACTTATTAAGTTCTTCATGATCTTCTTTTAATGTTTCAAATTTAGATATCCTCTTTTCTAGATTTGCTCTAAGATCTAAATTTTTAGTCTTCAAATCAAATTCAACTTTTCTAAGATCATTCTTTAAACTCAAATTTAGATTGGTAATCTTCAATTCATGCTTCAAGATCTTGCACTTTGTCTTTAGTTTTGAAAATTCATCATCACTAGTTTTAGATTCAGTAGATTCATGCTTTGATTTGAGATGTTCAATCTTGTCCTTTAGTTGTCCAATGTATACTTTGGATTCTTCATATCTATCATTTAGCTTATCTCTTTCTTCAGTAAGGATATCAATTTGTTCAAATGCCTCTTCAAGATTCTTCATCAACTGTTCCATATCCATAGGGATTGTACTCAAGATGTTAAGCCTCTTCTAAGTAACTATGCTCTAATACTAGTTGTTAGAAATAGAGAATACTATGGGAAAAGAGGGGGGGAGAATTAGTATTCTAATAACTTTTGTCACTATCTAGATATTATTAATTACTTTGAACCATGTTGGAATTTACAAGTGGGAAGTTGTATTTCTAAGAGAGGGGGTGAATTAGAAGTAACTAACTTTAACCTTTTCAAAACCTTTTAACTAAAATCATTCACATGCATCTAATCCATGTAATAAATATGAAAGTAAAGACATGCATGAAAACAAATAACACAAAAAGTTGGTAACCCATAGACCCTCCAAAATGAGAAGGTAAAACTAAAGTGGGGATGACACCCACAAAGTATCACTGCAGCAATATGTAATTGTTCAAGGTTATGGAATTTGACCACTTCCAATGGTCTACCCTATGAAATGCCTATCCTGTTAAAGACTTTACATCCTATTAAAAGTGACATGGTTAAAGGATTTACAAACATTCACTTGGAATGTTACCCTATTAGAGGATTTACAATCCTATTAAGGATCTGCAATGTGTCTATTAAACCTATATAGCTATTAGGCCAACCTATCAACATAGGATTTCCATTCTTAGAATATAATGATTAGAAAGTATAGAAGAATCTCTTGACCTAATGACTTGTAATCCTCAATTGTTGATTCAGGATCCTCATTCTGCTTTATTTGTTTTGATCCTTGCTTGATCAAATATGTCACTTCTAAAAACTCTGATACTCTATTCTTGATCAATTGTATTCTACAATGATGTTCCTCCTTCTAAGTCTTTAAAAACCCCTCTACACTTTGCTATAATTTACCCATACACTTCTCACATGTGCATACAATGGAGTTTCATTGTCCTTTTAAAGGATTTGAAGACTTAGGGTTAGGTATGAATCTATGATCAATATTTTCTCTTCATTTCCCCCTCAATTCTTGCACTTTTCCTATTGGTTGTATGCCTTTCCATTTTTCTTATTGGTTGCATGCTGATTACATAGGTAATGCAAAAGATTTGATCTTATCTTCAAGATCCTTCGAGATTCATCCTATGTCAGCTCCAAAAATGGTTTACATCTAATTTTGCAAAGATACAAACCCATATGTTGATTCTGTGTTACTTGGCACTTACTACTTGTTGATGCTCGACACATATAGGAATTTTGTTTCACTTGGCTCTTATAGTAATTCTATTTTTCTAGGCATCTATACTCTTCTCGGCACCTATAGTGACTTGGCATCACTTATCACTCGGCACCTAAAGTTCACTCGACGCTTATTGAATCTCCAGCTTGGTATACACTATAGCTCAGCATATGTATTATACTTAGTATCATCTTGAGAATTATTTAAGTGTGTTGACACTCAATTTTCAAAACCAATCTAAAACTAACAATCTCCCCCTTTGACATGAGTGGCAAAAACACTTAACTAAGCATTATGAATCTGATCTTTATGAATACACTTCACATTTTCTTCGGCATATGTACAAAACTTCAAAAACTTGTTCAAAACTTCGTAGTAGACTATATACTTTCAAAAAATTTCAACTCCCCCTAAGCTGGTGTACTATTTCTATATCCAAAATTCTTTAAGCTGAATTTGTCTCACATTGATTCCATAATCTACCGTATTATTCCTTTGCCTTTGTTTTTGTGTACCCTATTTCTAGTTAGTTTGTACTCCCCTTTATTTTTGCTAATACTTTTTCACACATCTTCTTGAAATTTTTACATCTTTTTGGTTGTATCTCCTTATTACTCTTCAAATTTTGAATATCTCCCCCTTTGGATATTCTTTATTACTTCCATCAAAAAATGTGGTCTCTCCCATTCTTATTATTATCTCCCTCAAAATACTATATCTTCCCCTTTTCAATACTTATGCCAAAGGGTCCTAAGAATGAATGGACTATTTAGCCAAAAATGTTTTATTTACCTCCATGATCATCTTTAGAGAAGCATCCCAATTATCTAAGACAATTTCAAGTGATTTGTCTTGAATGGTTGTCTGTGTTGCAAGATGTACTAGGCCTTCTAAAGTCGAAAGAATTGGGTCTTTCTTCAAAAGATTTTCTACATAGGTCTATTCCTTATGTAGGACTTCTAGATGTGGAGTAATAGAGGATTGAATTTGTATTAGTTTGACCTTAATATTGGCCTCTTCTATTATTAGTATAGCTAACTCCTTCTAGGTGTGAAGTGTTGTTGCAAAATGCTTCTCACTTTAAGTTGGATCTTTGGGTAGCTGTGTGCTAGAAATATTAAGATTGTGTTCCAACTTTAGTATTCTTTGGCTAGTTTCTTGTGTGAATTATGATGAATCACACAACTTAGAGTACAATGAAAATACATTCCCAAGTATTGTTTTCACTTTTTCAGCTTTCTTAGCCAATTCTACTTGTGAAAGTGCTATTTCACTAGATATTTTCTCATTAACTTTCATTTGAAATTTCTTTTTTGACAATTCTAATAACTTAAAATTTGTATCAAGGTCTTTATTTTGTACCTGATCCACTATATTAGACAATTTTTCCATGATGGGCTTAGTTTCATTAGGTATTGGCAAGCTGAATGCATCAAGGAATATATCTTTGATTTCTACTAATGCTTGCTTTTGTCTAACTCAGTTCTGAGTATCTCTTGTTTCTTCCTTCTCTCCAGTGTCTCTTGCACTTCATTTATCTATGCTAAATTCATTGTTTTAGAGTCATAACTTGGTATGACTATTTCCTCATGAAGTGTAGTGTCTCCATAGTGAAGTACCCTTGCTACCTTGGTGAAGCTCGAGTCTAGTGCTGAAATCTATAGTGGTATTGCATCAATACTTGGTTGCTTGGTAGGGGTACCCATAGTAGGCAAATTCACCAGTGTTTGTATTGCCTCTTGCTCTCTTTCTTTTGTGGTTTTCTCCTCTTCCTTGTGTTCTTCTCTACTGCCTTGATCAATGATAATGATTTGAGGAGGTGCACCTTGGTTTTGTGCTATAGGAACATATTGTCTTGTCCACTCCTTTGATGGCTCCTCAGTAGTTGGTGTTGCTATGATTGTATGATCAACCTTAGTAGTTGTATCCTATGATTCTTGCTCTTTGGGTTGATTTTATATAGCTATGGGAGGTTTTGAAGGTGGTTCTTGTGTGTTCACCTTCTCCCTTGTAATTTTTTCTATAGCCCTTTGGAATTGTTCCACACTCACCAAAATAGGATTTGTGCATAGTTGTGATTGCAATGTAGTTTGGTGAAGGATCTTTTGGAGATCCTCTATAGCCAGTGGATTGATGTTCTAACTTGAGGTGTTAAGAACATCCTTGAAAATGATAGTTTCTATAGGTGTTGTATGTGGAGGACTTGGTGGTGGCATTTGGATGTCTTAGACACTCTGTTCTTGCTATTTCTCTTCACCTATTACCTCTTCACCTTGTGTCTTCTCCATGGTTGTCTCTTCTTTCTCTTTCTCTCCTTCCTCCTCTTTCTCATTCTCCTCTTCTTCTTGATCATTTCTTCCTTCAAATGGGTCTTCTTAGCCTTTCCTTTACTGTACTCAATCCATAAATTAATTTCCACATTTGTGTGGACTTTTGCACAACATCCTCAATTTGATTTTATAGTATACTAAAGGCTCTGTATTTGGGTGCAAATTTTATCCCATGTTTCTTGCCAGCCTTAGTTGTTTGAACTTTAGTTAGGTTTGGTATTACATGATCCAATTTTGACTCCCTTATTTCCTTTTCCATATTAAGGTAGTAATGCCATTTATTCTCTACAATGGAGCTTAGCTCCTTAGGCATTGAATTGTCTAGTTCAAGTGGGATGGTCTTGAACTTAGCCATCATAGTGTAGATGGACTCTTCCACTATGTTTTGTTCTTCCTTTGACAACTTATTAAAATCAATGGTCTTTAAACCTGTTAAGTCTGCATTATCTATAATGTTATTACAAACATTTTCCAATTTCAACTTGGTAGAATGTGTTACCAATCTAAATTGATTATTATCAGACTCTATCCTCTCTTCATCTGATTCTGGGGGTGCAACATATTTTCTTCTCTTCTTCTTTTTTGTAGGCCTTCCTTTCTCTATTGCCTTTTGTTTCCCCTATTATTTTGCATCTTGGGTAGTTGCTCTAGTATCTGCCCTTGTAGTTGGCTTGGCTGGGCTTGGCTTTGTTGCTTACTTCTTTCCCTTGGGCTATGCAACTGGCTATTTCTATGCGTTTCTCTTCTTTGGTTCAGCCTTGGGTGCTTCCTACTCAACACCTCCCTCTTGTTCTACATCCTCCCCCATGCCTTGGGTTAATATAAGTGTTTCTTTTCCTTGTTCCTCTTCATCACCTTCTGCTTCTTCATCTTCTTCTTTTTCTTCTTCTTCTTCTTCTTTTGCAATGCCCTCACCAAATTTGGCTTTGAGTTTCTTCACAAGTTTGTCTTTCTTCTTCAATGTGGAGGTAGTCTTTAACTCCATATCCACCTTTGACCTAACCACATCATAGATTCCAAAATATGGTGCCCTCTTATCCACTTCCTCAGCTAGTAGAGTAGTTATAGCTATCGATGCCTCATCTATATTGATTTCATAGCCAAGAGGTCTTAGCCATCTAACTCTTGGTATGGTAGCTTGTATATAGGTGTAGTCAATATCTACAAGAAAACATGCATCATTTAGATGTTTCTCTACTAAGGAAATTGGTATTCTTAGCCTTTGCTTCATGGTTTTCTTGAAGTCTTCAAAGTAGCTAGTCATTATGGTCTCAAAATTAGCTCCCATTTGTTCAATATATTCATTCACTTGAACTATGATAGACCTATTTCTTTTCGATACCACTTTTCCAAAAGAAGGAAATTCATTCTCAAAATTGATGAAATCATGTTGAATCACTCTTGAAATTTTCTTAAACACTAGATTCTCTACTATGAAGTTGCTCTGCACTCTTTTTCATCTTTTCTCTTCATTCACAATGAAGAAAAATGATTGAAAACATGATAATATACCCTATTTTCATTGCATTTAATGCTTAGTGCATTTATAGCTATCCACTTGTCTTCGTAAAGATTTCTAAATTACTCGGCTTCCATTAGCTTTTCATCACTCAGCATCAACTGAATTTTCCTCTTTTTACTCAGCTTCCACTACCAACTTGGTTGCTACTAGTCAACTTCTACTATTTTTAATAGTCAACTTGACATGTATTGGAATTTTACTCAACATCTAAGGGAAACTCAGCAACACTTGTGAAATCTTGAAATTTTAACTTTGTATCTTTAATCATGTTGTTCTCTTCCTTTTAGCACTTGCTTATTTAGGAACTGATCTATGATAAAGCTTTGTAAATTAGTTCCACATGCCTTCTCTTTGCTTATTTTGATGAAGTGTGATCACTTGACCTTTTAGGTGAAGTGATCCCTTCATTTGATGAGTTGCTCTCATCTTTCTTTTTCCATGTCTTATTCATTTCTCCTTTGATATGTTCAACATCTACCTTCTCTTTTCCTTAGTTGTTTTGTGAATTGGGTGTCTTTGACCTTGTTGGGAAAATCCTATTGATATGACCAGCCTTTAAGCAACTAAAATGTGTGGTTTGACTCAAATATCTACTATAATTTCCTTTGAAATGTTTTCTTATGCAATTTTTAGGAATGTGTCCATATTCTTGACAATAATGATAGCTATACTTGGTGTTGTAGTCAAATAGTGATGTCCATGGTTATTTCCTCTTTTTGGTTGATTAGGTTTCCACATAAGCTTTGATCTACACTCAAAAGCTCTATGTCCATACTTGTTACAATTGTAGTCGTGACCTTCAAATCTTGGCATTCTAATAGTCCTAATTCTGTAGTCATGTGCTTGATATCCTTACTTTTTACACTTGTGACAATGACTCTCATTCTTAGGTTTTTCATGCTAATGGGTATTCTTTCTTCTATATACATTAGATTTATATCCTTTTTTACCACATAAATGACAAGTAGGTTTAGTATTCTACCTTTGTTACTCCTTTCTTCTACAGTCTTGGATGACTCTCCTTGTTCAGTGCTAGTGTATCCTAGTCCTGAAGTATCATTGTTAGCCCTTGGTGATTTTAATAACTACTCAAAGTACTTGATTTCCTCATTAGGTTTTTTGAAGCTTTCTACAATCACCTTCTCTCTTTTTAGGTCATTTTGCAGTTGTTCATTTTGCATCTTCAGTGTAGAGATCTCAATGTCCTTGACATTAAGTTCATGATGTGCATTTTTCATCTAACTTAGGGTTTCTAGTTGCATGTTTGATATTCTTGCAAGTTCAATTAAATTTTCTTCTAGTCTATTGGCAAGGTTTATCTTGTCTTCTTCTAGCATAGCCTTATCTTCAACGCCTCTTTTCTTTTTTTTAGCTACCTCACAAAGAATCATGGCTTGTGACTCTTGTTCAAGCTTGAGTGTTCTGATTTCTTCTGCTTGAGCTCTATTCTTATCCATTAGGTCTACTGCTGCTGCATTAAACTCTTCCAAAATTCCATTTGCAAATAGTTTTGAGGTTTCAATCTCCTTGTATTATGTATCATTCTTAGCTATGGCAATATTTCTTCTTCTCTTTAAGGGTTTTCTTAGTTCCTCCCTAGCTTCTTCCAAATTGTGTAGAGAGAGTTGTATATCAATTGTCTGATTCTCTATGATCTTCCCAACTTTATAGACTTCCATTTCAGATCTTTTCTCCAAGTTGTAAGGCTCTTCCTTGTGAGAACTTGGCTCTAATACCAATTGTTGGAATTTACAAGTGGGAAGATTTACTTCTGAGAGGGGGTGAATCAGAAGTAACTAACTTTAACCTTTACAAAACCTTTTAACTAAAATCATTCACATGAATCTAATCCATCTAATTAACATAAAATTAAATACATTCATAAAAATAGATAACACAAGAAATTGGTAACACAAAACCACTCCAAAATGAGAAGGTAAAACTGGGGTTGAGATGACACCCACAAAGTATTAATGCAACAATATGTAACTATTTAAGGTTACAAAGTTGACCACTTCCAATGGTCTACCCTATGAAAGGCCTATCATGTTAAAGACTTTACACCCTAATAAAAGTGACCTGGTTAAAGGATTTACAAATATTCACTTGGAATTTTACCCTATTAGAGAATTTACAATCTTGTTAGGGATCTACAATGTGGCTATTAAACCTATATAGCTATTAGGCCAACCTATCAACATATGATTTAAATTCTCACAATACAATGGTTAGAAAGTATAAAAGAATGTCTTGACCTAATGACTTGCAATCCTTAATTGTTGATTCCAGATCCTCATTCTACTCTGTCTATTCTAATCCTTTCTTGATTCAATATGTCACTTCTCAAAACTCTAATACTCTATTCTTGATCAACTATATTCTCCAATATTGTTCCTCCTTCTAAGTCTTTAAACACCCCTCTACACTTCACTATAATTCACCCATACACCTCTCACATGTGCATACAATAGGGTTTTTCCTCCTTTTAAAGGCTTCAAAGACTTATGGTTAGATATGAATCTATGATCAATATTTTCTCTTCATTTCTTGCTCAATTCTTGCACTTTTCCTATTGGTTGCATGCCTTTCCATTTTTCTTATTAGCTGCATGTTGATTACATAGGTAATGCAAAAGATTTGATCTTATCTTCAAGATCCTTTGAGATTCATCCTATGTTAGCTCAAAAAATGGTTTACATCTGAGTTTGTGAAGATACAAACTCATATGCTAACTTTGTGTTACTTGGAACTTACTAGTTGTTGATGCTTGGCACATATAGGAATTCTATTTCACTTGGCTCCTATAGTAATTCTATTTTTCTTGGCATCTATACTCTTCTACGCACCTATAGTGACTCAGCATTACTTATCACTCAACACTTGAACTTCACTCAGCACTTATTGAATCTTTGGCTTAGAACACACTATAGTTTGGCATATGTAATATACTTGGCATCATCTTGAAAATTGGTTAAGCGTGTTGACACTCAATTGTCAAAACTAATCTAAGACTAACAAACCATGAAAAGAAAGTAAACAAGTAATGTTGAACAATAAAAGTAACCATGCATAGAGAGAACTCATAACACCATATTTTATTAACTAGGGAAACCCTAGCCAAGGGAAATCCTCGGTGGGGATGATACCCACAAGATGATATACTACTATAAATGTTCCTTTCTAGAGGATATACCCTATTAGGAGTCTATAAACTCATTCAGTACTTAAGAGTCCCTATTATGAGACTTTTGAATCCCTATTAGAAGATTCCAACCTTTTTAGGAGTTGGGGTACAATGTGTGCAAGAAGAGCTCACTACCCAAACATGCACTTTCAATTACAACAAAAGATCACTCCCCAAAAAAGTAATTAAATTTCCTCAAATACATAAGTATGGATGTTGTACCTTCTTTCAAATGATCTTTGACCTTAGCTCGATCTTGAATCATAAAATCAAGTTATCAAAAATTCTCTTTTGTATATGATACAAAACTTTGCATTCACAACTTTCCCATGTTACTTCCAAATAATCTTGCAACATGTCTTTACATAAATACCATGCCTTTTCACAAATTTTTGCTAGGTCAGCTAAGACCAAAATAAACCCTTCCAACTTAGAGTAAATATCTAGGATGTCATCCCTAATTGATCAAGTAATTATTTTGTAAACAAAATAATTCCTTTACCTTTCATTCTAATGTTATGTACATCTTGAATATCTCTCTTGCGTATTATTTGTACTAATATCCATGGTTATACACATCATCATCAACATATTTATTGTTCCCATATATATCTCCTCTCTCAATAATAACATCATATAAATAATTTATACATAAAATAATACATTGTTGTAAACCATATCCATACTTAGACAATTTTCTTAGTACCAAAAAGCTAAGTATCATCATTTTTTACGTTTACTACAAGCATGTACATCATGTGTTGCCATTAGTGACAACATTAACATATCTTCATATGGCTGATTATCAATAGACTTAAATATAATATGTTGAGTGTGTCAAAATTGAATAGTTTTGGATGTAAAGTTGAATTTGAATACAAGCAGGCTAAGATCTATGATGTTGATGGAGAACTCATTGGTAGTGGAGATCAAACTAGAAGTAAATTCTTTTATCTTGACATGAATGAAGCAACTTCTCTTGTTGTACAATTTGATGATGTGTGGCTATGGCACAAAATATTATGTCATGTAAATATTGACAACTTGGTTAGTATTAGTAAGATGAAGAGAGTCAAAGGTTTTCCAAAATTGAAAAAACTTGATAATGTGATTTGTAAATAATGTCAGTTAGGGAAGATGAAAAATTATAGTTTTAAGAGTAAGACTCATACTTCAAAAGAAATTTTAGAACTAGTTCATACTAATCTATGTGGACCAATTTATTTTAAAAGCTACAAAGGTGACAAGTATTTTATTCTATTTGTTGATGATTACTTGAGAACTATGTCAATGATGTTTTTGAGAGAAAGATGTGATGCTTTTCAAATGTTTAAGTGGTATCTAGAAAATGTTGAAAAGGAAAGTAGTAAAATATTGAAATGTCTAAGATCTAATAGAGGTGGAGATTTTATATCAAATGAATTAAATAACTTCTACAATGAAAATGGAATCAAAAGAAAAACTTTTGCACCTAGGACCCCTCCACAAAATGGGATAGTAGAAAGGAGGAACAAATCTGTAATGGATTGTGATAGAACATTGATGATGGAGAAGATGGTTGCTTTAAAATACTACAGAGAAGTTGTCAATATATATGTCTATACCTTGAACTTAGCACAAGTCAAGAAAGTTACAAATTTCACACCTTATGAATTATGGTATAGATACTCACCCAATGTCAAACTTTTTAAGGTATTTGGAAGCAAGAATTACATTCTAAAGGACAATAGAAATGGTAAACTTGATGCTAAAAGTGAAGAAAGTACATACCTAGGTTATTCCACAAGAAGCAAAGCTTATAAGTGTTTAAATATTAACACAAATGAAGTTGTGGAAAGTGCAAATGTAAATTTTGATGAATATAAAAAAAAATACATGAAGATGAACAAAAGAAGGAACTTGAGAATTACAAAACCTTTATGTACTACTATGAAGGCATGTATGTTAATGTTGAGGATACCATGAACCAATATATTAATCAAAAAGAATCATTGATTGTTGAGTCACATACAATGGATGTTAAATTGCATTTATGAGTCAAGCTGCAATTAGAAGCTGAGGTACATTTTGATGCCAAGATCAGTTTATAGGAAAGCAATATCATGTTACCTAATAGAGAAGTACATAGTGAACCTAAGATTGAAATTCATGAGCAACCTATTATTGAATAAAGAAGATTAGAGCCAAGATTATCAAAATGTATCATGAGATATCATCCTACTAAAAAAATCATTGGACAAAAAGAGGATGGACCAATAACAAGGAATAGATTAAGGAATGAAACATGTTTGTTAAGTATACATGAACCTAAATCAATAAAGGATGCATTAGAGAATGAAGATTGGAGTCAAGCCATGAAAGAAGAAATTGATTTTATTGAGAAGAAAAAAAAAATGGACAAGAGCACCAAGACTAGAGGACAACAATGTTATTAGAACAAAGTGGGTGTACAAAAACAAATTGGATGAGAATGGTGAAGTAACAAGGAATAAGCCAAGGTTAGTTTGCAAAGTTTATGCACAAGAAGAGGTAATTGACTATGGAGAGACATTTTCCCCAGCTGTAAGATTGGAACGATTAAGAACCCTTGTTGCTTATTCTACTTATAAAGGATTCAAAGTTTATCAAATGGATGTTAAGTCAACATTTCTGAATGGTATACTACAAGAAAAGGTTTACATTAAAAAACCTAAAATATTTGTTGATCCAAACAATAGAACATGTTGTGTAGATTACACAAATCTTTGTATAGTTTAAAAAAGCTCCCAAAGCATGGTATGAAATATTGCATAACTATCTTGTGAAGATTGGTTTTGAGAATACTGGCTTTGAGAAGAATGACAACAACTATAATTTGTACTTGAAGACAAAAGGAGGTAAAGGAATTTTACTAGATGAAATATTTGTTGATGACATCATATTTGGAGGGAAAAAATACATTGTATAAGACATTTGCAAATGAAATGATGAAATAATTGTAGATGTCAATGTTTGGAGAAATATAGTTATTTGTTGGCTTACTAGTTTATCACATGAAATATGGTATTTACATTACTCATCCCAATTATGTAAAGGAAATCTTGAAGACATTTGGTATGGAAGATTCAAGACCAGCTAGTACTTCCATGGCGAAAGGACATAAATTATCCAAAACTAATGATCGTACTAAAGTAAATCAAACATTGTCAGGTCTATCATTGGAAAATTACAATATGTAGTTCATAGTAGACTTGATATTGCACTACCTATTGGATTGTTGCAAGATTTTCTACAAATCTTAAGGAGAATCACTTATTGGTTGTTAAAAGGATTATGAGATACTTAAAAGGTATAGAAGACTATGGTCCATATTACAAGAAGAATGACAAGTTTGAATTGAGAACCTATACAAATGTTGATTGGGTTGGAAAAATTGGTGACAAGAAATAGAAATGGTATTCACAATCTACTATTGAAGCTAAATATGTGGTTGCTATAGTGAATTGTATAAATATGATATGGATCAAATAGTTACTCAAATAAATGAAGGAAGAAATCACTAAACCTATGGTAATCTACTATGACAATACAAGTTCTATAAACATATCTAAGAACCTTGTGATGCATACAAAGATAAAGTGCATTGCAATCAAGTATCATTACTTGAGAGCGTTGGTTCAAGGCAAAGAAGTGAGAATGGAATATGTGAATAGAAAGGAATAGATAGATAGTATATTCACAAAGGCTTTATCTAAGGATGCACATGAATATATCCAAATCTATTTAAGAAGCAAGAGTAGTTCCCTGCATCAACTAATTTGAATGGTATACTTTGTAACTTGATGTAGTGGATCTTACTTTAGGAACTACTTGAAGTAAGGAAGGAGTGAAATAGAAGATTTACAGTCACATGCAAGGTGATAGAGGAAGTACCTAAATTGCTGATATCTACATGAGAAGATGACATATATTTGGCACTATTGTCAAAGAGGGAGAATATAGATGAAGAAATATAGCATAATCAAGAAAGAAGGAGATTAGTACCAAAAAAGAATGGAGATTAGAAACTGGGAGAAAGAGAAAGAAGAAGAGTTTACACTAAATATTTCAAGAAGAAGAGAGATTGTAGCCTATACAAGAGAAAGATAGATACAGATAGAGGGAGAGATTTCAATTCAAGTTATTAAGTTTCTTTTTGGTTTTCCATCAATGCCAAAGAGGGAGATTGTAGAAACCTATCATGGAACAATCATTATTGTGTCACTGATATCAAACCTGCTACTTGCTAGTGAGACAATTGATAATTTGGTATGAATGTTATCATTTGACTGGTTGATGAAGAGGATTTGAAAAGAAAGGATAACAAGAGTACCTAGATAAAGGTTGAGTTATATGGTGTATAAAAGGAGCACTAAGACCAAGTAAGACTTTTATGATATAATGTATTTTTTATCTACTTAAGGATGCAATGAAAGGATACTTGAGAAAATACAAGAAGAAGACTAAGCAAAGAAATGTGTCTTCCAAGTCTAACCGAGCAAATAGTGGAAGTTGAGCAAGTTAGTGTAGGCTAAGCAGAAAGTTAGTTGTGGCCAAGTAAAGAAAAATCTAATATGTGTCAAGTGAAGGAAGTTTAGCATGTGTCAAGCTAAGTGAATCTTAGTATGTGTCAAGTGTCACAAGAATGACATTAATGATCAAGTGAAGACTTAGTTCATGTCAAGCAACCTAGTGTTGACCGAGCATTAGAAGATAGTTATTATCAAGAAAATAGCATGTTATTTCTGAGTGATAGTATAAAGAGTATGATCAAAGATTTGATGAGCTAATAGAGTTGATTTCTTGAATTGTGTGAAGCATGTTGAAGATAAGTATGGTGAGTTGGTAGCACAAAATTCAAGATCAACCATTTTGAGATGAATTTTAAGAGGATTGTAAGAGAAGTTTCTAGAAGGGAACAAAATGGAAAAGAGGGTAGATTCAATGAATCTAACATGACCCTAAAATGTATGATTGTTATGAAGTGGAAAAATATCAAAATTCTCTATATAAGGAGATAATAGGCTAGAAACAAAGTGTTAGAGTGTGAACTAGAGATAGACAAGGAGTCTTGAGGTGATACTTCATTTGGTGGTCAAAGGAATGAACCTACAATTGGCATACTAAGCATGAACGATTAAGGAGGTGAAGGCTTAAAGGTAGAACAAGTAATTAGAGACAAAGGGGAATGAATGCCAAGTAGAATGAAGAAATGAATGAGACATATCTAATCTACAAATGAGTTGTTTTGTTATTGAATCAAGTCCTATTGTTACTTTCTAACAATTGTATCAGTTTGGATAAATCCTTTGGATTAAGTTTGACCTAATAGTCATATATAAATCCTTTAATAAGGTAACATTCTAATGTCATATTCTAAAGTCTTCTAACAAGGCCCACTCCTAATAGGGTGATGTAAATCCTTTAATCAAAGTCACATTTAACCATGTACATTGTAACCTTTAACAGGGTTGGCTCCTTGCAAAGCTCACTTCATAAGAGTGAAAATTACTAGCATGTTACCGGTGGTTTTTCCCAAACTAGGTTTCCACATAAAATCCTTGTGTCAAATTGTGTGAATATTTTTGTGGCATTTCATGTTTACATTTCTGCAAAGCTCATTTGACCTAGGACAATAATATACTAAGGTTTGAGATATTGGATGATCAATACATGAACATGTATTTGTTAAGTACTAAAACTTTGTATTTGTAAATTTGGACCTTGGATAACTAATTCATCCCTCCTCTTAGTTATTCTAAATTATTCCATTAAATATATCTTCATCACTTCTTGACTCAAACTTTCCTATATCATTCTCTCTTTTTATATAATAATTTCTTTCAAATATTCTAAATTATTTCATAGTATGTGTATACCCAAACCAAAGTTCATAGGATATCATATTCATTATGTATACTCTTGTGTTAATTGCTTCTTTCTAATAGAAATGTGATACATTACCTTAGAACAATATAGATCTAACTACTTTACTTAGTGATATGTTCCTTCCTTTTGTTGTCCCATTATAATGTGTTGTCTGAGGAGCTGAAACTTTTCTTTTAATCCCATTGTCTTCATAGAAGTTATTGATCTTATTTGATGTGAACTCTCCTCCTTTGTCTGATCTTAAGAATTTTTTCTTCAATCTAGTTTCATTTTCTATAATACTTTTGAAGAACTTAAATTTTGCAAAAGCTTCATATTTCTCTTTAAGAAATACTACCCATATCATCCTTATAAAACCATCAATGAAAGGAATAAAGTACCTTACACCATAAAATTCTCTTACTCTTGTATGACCACATAGATTTGTGTGCATAATCTTCAATTTCTCTAATGTAGTAAATATATTGCTTGGGAAAAAATTCTCTATTTAGCCATCACACATTCCTTGTAAACCATGTTAAAGGGTTTCACAATTTTAGGTAGATCTCTTACTGCATTTGTAGTATTAATTTTCACAATATTATCAAAATTTATATGACAAAACCTCTTGTGTCATAACCAATTTTCATCCATTTTAGCAAAAAAATGTATCATCTTGGTAGAATTCAATTTAAAAACATTACCTTTAGTCATTGTACCTATTCTAATTAGTTTATCATCCTTGTCTTTGATTATGCATGTCTTCTCAATAAATTGTAAAAGATGTCCGTTATTAACAAGTTGTCCAACACTCAACTTGTTATGTTTTAATCCATCAATAAAATAAATGCCTTTAGTGTTAATTTTCCCATCAAGTGGAATAGATCATTTCCCTTTAATAGGACATGGTGTAGTATTACCAACTTTAACTACTCCTCCATCATATTCATTAAATTCAACAAATTTATTCATATCACCAGTCCTATGATGAGAGAATCCACTATCTAAAATCCAATCTAACTTTTTCTTTCCTACATGTGATACTAATGTGTTTTCTTCTCTTTCAAGACTTTCTTCTTTAATAGAAAAAAAAATTCCAATTTCATTATCCTCATCATCACTTTCTAGGAAATTTATAGCTTTAAAATCAGATTTAGCATCTTCATCAAAAAAGAAGTAATTGCAATTCCACAAGAGAAAAAATTATTACCTCTAGGTTCTATTTTCATGAGTAACACAAGTCCTTCATCTATCTTCCTTTCTTCCTCTTGTTTTCTAGCGGAATCTCTAACATATTATCCACTTATACTTATACTTTTTGTTAAGGTTCTTTGTCTAACTATGCACTTTTTAAAAAGGTTTTCTATATTCTAGTCTAGTTCTATTTTTTCTTCAATCTCTATTCAAATGTGTGTGGCTTCCCAAAAAATGCTTCTTTTTTGAAGTTAGGTATGACAGTAATGATCTCTTCTACAACTATTACCTTATCTTCATAAGTAGGTGGCAAAACTCTTTATCCTTGTAGCAATATCTTATATTATTTGAAAGTATGGCCTTGTAGATTCATCTTCCAGCATTTTAATACAATCTAGTGTATCCTTCCAATTTTGTAATTTAGAATTTTTTTCATATAGGTGACCTTCGAAAAGAGCTTCTGATCTAGCCCCAATATCATAAACAAGATGTAAATTATTTACCTCAACAAATTTTCATTTAAGTAGTATAGCAATCAATGCTTCCTTGCATACATGTTAAAAAAGAAGAGTTCATTTTTTTAGCATTGCATGATTCCAAATCCTTTTTTTAATCACATTATTACTATCCCTTGTAACAAACCAATAGTTAATTCCCATGCATAACAAATGTGTCTTCATTTTCTCCTTTTAGTTATCATAGTTCTCTATGTTGGTCCCAAATAGTGCTAAGAAGAGAATCAATATTGAGTCTAAAAATGGTTACTTTTTCAACTACTCTAAATATGTTAACTAGAAGCCACTTGATTTCCAACACAAGTATAAATACACCAAGATAAAAGAAAATGAACATACAGACAATAGCATTAATTAACTCACACACAAGAGCATTTATTAATAGACACATAGATTTTGTACATGAAAACCTTTGATGTAAGGATGAAAATCACAGTGGGGATAATATATACACTAGCCTTTTACTGCAAATAAAAGGTTTCCCAATTAAAAGCTATAGCTTGCTCCCTCTAAGAACATAATATGTCAAGAATGTTAGTAACTTTTTAGGATTACAAACAACTAGTTAAGGCTACTTCATTACATGATTTAGCACTCCTTCTGAGAGGTACTTGGTTAAAGGATTTAACATATGCTTATTGTTGAAGTATTCCCAATTAAGATCTTAAAAGATGATTACAATTGTTAGAGAGAAATTAAAATGTGATCTATAATAAATATTACATCCTTGCTTAATAGATTCAATTTTATACCTCTTGAGATATCGTGTTCTACCCATGTCACTTGGGTGCACTTGGTGATATATGTTGTGTCACTTATATTTTTACTTTTCTACTCACCCTTGTTCACTGTGCATGCTAGTGCATTGGGTTGGATGTGGCTCTTCATCTTTGATATTCTCCTTAACAACTTTTATCTAATATTATGCTCTTCCTTCTCACTAATTTTAGTGTGATATTATATCTTCTTTTGGTCTCTTCTCTATTCTCTAGTTCTTAATCTCTCTATTTCAATATTCTTACTTATTCATTCCAACCACATACTTGAGTACATGAAGTATCCTCTTATATTTGGGTGTCAAATACCAAGGATAATATCCTACTCAAACCAATGAACTCAAAATTTTAATTTGAACTACTAAGTGGTTCATGAGAAACTTGTGACACCTACAACTTAGGGTCTAGACTACTAGTGCAGCCTATCTACTTTGGGTCTCATCTAAATTAAATTATCCTTTCTATGCTCCATCGTTCTTATCAAAATATTAGACAATTTGAATTATTGCCACACATTTTCTTCCATGTCATGGTGATGACTCATTTTGACTGTGGTAGCTTCTATCTTGTCTTATTCTCTTGTGCAGACTAGTAAAGATGTATACCAATGTTGGTCTCAGATTGGTTTTGACAATTGAGTGTCAACACACTTAAGAAATTTTCTTAGTTGATTTTGAGTATAATATAGATGTTGAGTTATATTATGTGTCAAGCCAAAAATTCAACAAGTGTCAAGTCATTCAGATGTTGAGTAGATAGATAGTGCTGAGCAAGTTTCAACTACCAAGTGACTAATAGATGCTGACCCAATATATGTGCCAAGTAAACTATAGATATTAAGGAAGATAGAATTTCTATATGTGTCAAGCATCAATAATCAATAAGTCTTGAGTTACACAAAATTAGCATAAGAGTTTGTGCCCTCACAAACTAAGATGTAAACCATTTTTGAGTTGACATATGATGAATCTTGAAGGATTAAAAGATAAGATCAAATCTATTTTATTTTGTATGCAATCAGCATGCAACCAATTAGAAAATTGGAAAGATTTGAGTGGGAAAGATGGATGAATCTCAATCGTAGATTCATACCTAAACCTAAGTCATGAAACCTTTTTAAGGAGGAAGAAACCCCATAATTCAATGAATGTAGAAGGGAGTATGCAAAAAGAAAATGCATGCAAAGAGAGAATACTAGTGAAGTTTGAAGGAAGTGAAAGGGGTGAAAAGACTTAAAAGAAGGATAGCATTACAGAATCAGTTAATAGAACATAGTATCAATACTTCAAATAGAATCATATCAAATCAATGAGGATCAGATCGAAATAGACTAAACATCGATCTAAAATCAGAAATTGAAGATTGTAAGTTATCAGGTCAACACATTCTACTATACTTTCTAGCCATTATATTAGGAGGAAAAAAATCTTATGATGATAGGTTGGTTTAACATCCATTTTATAAATCATTTAATAGGGTGATATTCCAAGTGAGTTTTTGTAAAATCCTTTAGATAGGCACACCATTAATAGGGTGTTGGAGCCTTTAACAGGATAGGCCTCTCACAGGGTTAACCATTGATGACGGTCCAACTTTGTAACCTTGACAAGTTACATTTTTTTGTAGTGATAAGTTTTGGGTGTCATCCCCACCCTAATTTTACCTTCTCATTTTGGAGGGTTTCTGGGTGATCAAATATTTTTTTGTCTATTTTCATGCATGCCTCTACTTTCTTGTTAATTAAAAATGTTTCATGTATGTATTGATTTTAGTTAAAAGTTTTATAGCTTAAAGTTTCGTACTTTTGATTCACCCCTCCTCTCAGAAGTATTCTTCCCACTTGTAAATTCCATCAATTGGTATCAGTGCCAAGTTCTTACAAGGAGAATCCTTTTAGATTTAAGAAAAGATCCAACAATGGAAGTATACAAGCTTGGGAAGATCATAGAAAATTAGGATATTGAAATATAGCTCATTCTACATTCTCTGGAAGAAGCTACGGAAGAATTGAGGAAATCCTTAAAGAGAAGAAAAGAAATCACCATAGCTAAGAATGATACATAGTACAAGGAGATTGACACCACAAAAGTGTTTACCAATGGAGATTGTAAGGAGTTTGATGCAGCAATTGTAGACCTAATGGAGAAGAACAAAGCTTAAGTAGAAGAGATCAGAACTCTAAAGATTGAACAAGAATCACAAGCTATGATGCTTTGTGAAGTGACTGAACAAAAGAAGAGAGCTATTGAAGATAAATATATGATAGAAGATGACAAGAGAAACCATGCCAACTAGCTAGAGGAAAAGTCAATTGAGCTTGCAAGAGTTTCCAACATGCAGCTAGACACCCTAAGCCAAATGATGAATTCCCATCATGAATTAATTGTCAAGTACATTGAGATCTCCACACTGAAGATGCAAAATGAACAACTACAAAATGACTTGAGAATAGAGAATGAAATTTCAAAGAGCTTCAACAATCCTAATGAATATATCAAGTACTTTGGATAGCTACTGAAATTACCAAGATCCAAAAAAGACACTTCAAGACTAGGATACACTAGCACTAAAAAATTAGAGTCATCAAAGATTGTAGAAGAAAGAAATAAAAAAGGTAAGAACAAAGAACCAGATACTTGTTATTTTTGTGGTAAAAAGGGACATACCTCTAATGTGTGCAGGAGAAAGAATGCCAAATAGCATGACAAACCTAAAAACATGGGTCACTATCACAAGTGCAATAAGTAAGGTCATCAAGCACATGATTGCAGGACTAGAACCATTAGGACACCAAGATTTGAAAGTCACTACTACAATTGCAAGAAGTATGGACATAGAGCCTTCGAATGTAGATCAAATCCTATGTGGACACCAAACCAACCAGCAAAGTCAAATAGTCATGGACATCACTACAATTGGGACTACAACACTAGGTAGAGCTATCACTACTGTCAAGAATATGGACACATTCCTCAGAACTACATCAAAACACACTTTAGTGACAACTACAATAGGTGGTTGAGTCAAACCACTTATTTTAGCTACCTAAAGACTAGACACATTAGCAAGTATTGCCCAACTAGGTCAAAGGCACCCAACTCTGAGCTCAACAAAGAAAGAGGAAAGGTTGATGTTGAACACATCAGAGGAGAAATGAATAGAACATGGAAAAGAAAAGATGGAAGTAGTACATCCAATGGAGGGAACACCTCACCTAAAAGGTCAAGTGGTCACACTTCATCCAACTAAGAAAAGAAGGCATGAGGGACTAATATTTAAATGTTTTATCATACAGCAGTTCCAAGACTAAATTGGTACTGAAAAGGATAGATCAGCGTGAATAAAGATACAAAGTTAAATCTTCAAAATTTTCATATTGTTGTCAAGTAACAAAAGTTTCCTTTAGATGCTGAGTAAAATCCTAATATATGTCGAGTTGTCTACCAAAGTCAATAGAAGCTAAGTTAGTAGTAGATGCCAAGTGAGGGGAAATTCCTATTGAAGTTGAGTAAGGGAAACTCTAGTGTTTGTTGAGTGTTGGAAACAAAATGGAAGCCGAGTGTAATAGAATTGCATAAGGAACTGAGTGGATAGCTCTATATGCACTAAGCATTAAATGCTATGAAATGAAGGGTATAAGGTCAAGTTTTCAATCATTTTTCATCATCATGAACATAGAGCAAGAGCAAGAAGAGCTTAGAAATGGTTTCCAAGTAGAGATTGATGCCTTTGCAAAGACTAAAACCAAGATTCAATATTATTTCAATGATTTAAGGTATTTACACTAGTTTGCTAAGCTCTAACTTGGGAGCCATAAGAAGGTCCAAGGGTGCCCAATGCAAATTTGGAGAAATTTTGATATGCATATTCTTCTATGTTCAAAATGAATTCCCCTCACTTGGAAAGGTAAACTAGAAAAAAAATAGGTCAATAGCAGTATAGGTTAATGAATACATAGAGCAGATGAGGGAAAATTTTGAAACTATAATGACTAGCTACTTTGAAAAAATTAAGAAGTCAATGAAATAAAAACTCAGGATGCCTATCTCTCTTGTTGAATAGCACATCAATAACATTATTATCTTAGTAGACATTGATTTCACATACATCCAAGTAGTAGTACCAAGGGTGAGATGGCTAAGGCCACTTGGATATGAAATCAATATTGATGAGGCATCAACTACAATGAGAACATTACTAGCAGAAGATATTGATAAAAGTGCAAAACCTTTTGGTACTTTTGATGTTGTGAAATCCAAATTTGAAATGTAGTTGAAAACTACTTCAACCTTGAAGAAAAAGGATAGATTGGTGAAAAATCTTAAAGCTAGATTTTGTGAAGGCAAAGCAGAAGGTAAGGAGGATGATGAAGAGGAAGATGAGGATGAAGAAGAGTAGGATCAAGGGCCACTTGCATTAACCCAAGACATGGGAGAAGATGCAAAAGAGGTAGAAGCTGTCGAGGAGGAAGAGGAAGCCAAGGAAGCACATACCAAGTTAGAGGTAAAGTAAAGAAAAGTTGCCACCAAACTAGCTACCAAGCCCAAGAAATTTGCTAAGCCTAGCCCAGCAAAGCCTACCACAAGGGCTAGTACAAGAGCCAAATCAAGGAAGGCTAAGGAGGAAGAAAAGAAGAAGGCCAATAAATAGGAAGGTCCAGCCAAGAAGAAGCTGAGAAGAAAATATGTCACACTAGCTGAATTAGATGAAGAAAGAATAGAATCTAATGAAAATAGCCAATTCAGAGTAGTAAGTCACACCACTAAATGTGATTTAGAAAAAATAGGTGATAACATTAGGGATAATGCAGACTTTTCATGTTTAAAAGGTATTGATTTTAATAAGTTGAATAGATAGGAATAGAACATTGTTGAAGAGTTAGTCTACACCATGATGGCAACGTTCAAGAACACTCCACTTGAACTTGATAATTTAATGCTTAATTAGTTATATTCCATTGTAGAAAATAAATGGCATTATTGCCTCAATAGGGAAAAAGAAATAAGAGAGTAAACATTGGCTTGAATAATGCATGAACTCACTAAAGGGAAAATTAGTAAGGAAAATAAGAAGCATGGCAGCAAAGCCTTTAGTATTATTTAGAATAAAATTGAAGTTGTTGTCAAAAAGTCCACTCAAATGTGGAAATTAATTTATGGCCTAACTGTTAACCTCAAAATGGTTTTTGACACTTGAGTGCCAACACACTTAATCACATTCAACATTGGAGCCGAGTACACCATGTATGTCGAGCCACAACATGAGCTGAGTCAAAAAAGTCTTCAGGTGACAAGCAGCCTTTAGGCATCAAGTGAAGAACAAGTGTCGAGTGATATTTAAGTGTCGAGTCACAAACGATGTTGAGCAATACAAAAATGCAAACAAGAGCTGAGCATCAGGATTCAGTAAGTGCTGAGTAACACAGAATGTACATATGAGTTTGTTACTTCATTGATTCATATGTAAATCATTTTCATTGCTGACATATGATGAATCTCAAAGGATTAAAAGATAAGATCGAATCTTTTTGTATTTCCTATGCAATCTACATGCATCCAATAAGAAGAATGGAGAAGGCTTGCAACCAATTAGAAAAGTACAAGGAATGAGTTGGAAGTAGAGATTCAATATGGATCATACATCCATACCTAACCCTAAGTCTTCGAATGTCTTTCTATGGAAGAAGAAATCACATTGAACCCTATGGTGGATGGATGAGGGTGTGCAAGAAAAACTAATTCTTAGAGTGAAGAGTATCATATCACAAAATATCAAGGTCAGAAAAAGAAAATCAAGTGCTTGTATTCAGCAATCGAAGGATTGTAAGCTATCAGGTTTATTATACCTAATACTCTCTAGCAATTGTATTAGAAAGAAAATCCTATGGTAATAGGTTAGCTTAGAAGCTATTTTGTAAATCCTATAAATAGGTGATGAAATCCTTTAGTAGGGTAACACTTCTTGTAAAGTGTTTGAAGTCCTTTAACTAGGTCACTATTGATACAGTGTAAAGCCTTTCACAGGGCAGGCCTTTAACAAGGCAAACAATCAGAAGTGGTTAAACATTATTACTGCAGTGATTTTATGGGTATCATCCCCACCCCAGTTTTACCTTCTTATTTCTGAAGGGTTTCTGGGTTACCAAAAGCTCAAGTGTTATGTGGTGATTCTTATGTGTTTTTCATAATTGTTTGATATGTTTACATACATGCAATCTACTTTTAGTTAAAAGGTTTAAATGGTTAGAAGGTACAGTAATTCAGATTCACCCCCCCTCTCCCTCTCAGAATCATTATTCCTATTTGAATATTCCAACAATTGATATCAAAGCATCTTGGTTCTCACAAGAAGAAGTCTAACAACTTGGAGAAAAAGATCTAAAGATGGAAGTCTTCAAACTTGGGAAGATTATTGAGAATCAAGTGATTGATGTGCAACTGGCTCTACACAAAGTAGAGGAAGCAAGGGAGGAATTGAGAAAATCCTTGAAGGATATAGCCATAGCTGAAAATGATATAAACTGCAAGGAGATTGATACCACAAAATTGTGCACCAATGGAGACAATAAAGAGTTTGATGCAGCAATAGCAGAACTGATGAACAAAAACAAAATTCAAGCAGATGAGATAAGATCTCTCAAGATGGAACATGAATCACAGGCCATAATGGTATGTGAAATCACTAAACAAAAGAAAAGAGAAATTGAGGATAGAGTCATGATGGAAAATGACAAGATAAATCTTGCAAACAAACTTGAAGAAAAATGTATTGAATTGACAAGGATCTCAAACATGCAAATGGATACACTTGCCCAAATGATGAATCTTCACCATGAACTCAATATAAAAGATATTGAGATCTCTACTTTGAAGATGCAGAATGAACAATTGCAGAATGAATTGAATAGAGAAAAAGAGGTAGCAAAGAATCTCAACAAATCAAGTGAAGCCATCAAGTACTTTGAACAATTAATGAAATTTCCAAGATTAGCCCATGATACATTAGGACTTGGATACAATAGCACTGAAGTTAGTGAATCATCAAAGAGTGTTGAGAAAACAAGTGACAAAGGTAAGGATTCTAAACCCATTTGTCATTACTATAATAAAAAGGGGCATACTTCTAATGTTTGCAAGAGTAAAAGAATCAATCAACCAAACACACCCAAAAACAAGAGTTACTGTCACAAGTGGAACATGCAAGGACATATGACACAAGATTACAGATCTAGAGTTACAAGGACACAAAGATTTGATGGACATTGTCACAATTGTAAGAAGTATGGACATAGAGCATTTTAATGTAGATCAAAGCCTACGTGGACATCAAATCAACCAGCAAAAACAAAAGGGAATGAAAGTCAGTAACATTGGGATTACAACACCAGGTATAGCTATCATTATTGTCAAGAATATGGACATATACCCTAGAATTGCATAAGAACACATTTTAGAGGGAATTATAGCAAGTGGCTAAGCCAAACCATATGTTTTAGTTGCCTAAAAATTGGTCACATCAGCAGAAACTGTCCTACAAGGTCAAAAGCACCAAAAATTGAATTAAACAAGGGCAAAGAAAAGATTGATGAGGAATACAGAAGAACAAACATAAAGAAGACATGGCAGAAAAAGAATGAATCAAGTACATCCAATGAAAGGGTCACTTCACCTAAAAGGCCAAGTGATCATTTCTCATCCAATTAATCTCAAGATGAGCCTATGGGGTTGATATATACAAGGAAGTATCATACATCAGCCATCAATCATGAAGAAGCAATACAAGGTACAAATCTGCATGAAACAAGATGTCAAGACAAAATTCTAAATAATGATGTTGAGCTGTCTTTGGATGCTGAGTAAAATCCTAGTGGAAGTCAAGTTCCTAACAGTGACCGAGTTGATGACTGATGCCGAGTTAAGAAACTCCTATGGAAGCCGAGTAAAATAAGAATGTAGTGCAAGCCAAGTAAAGTTAAAAATCCTTCATAAGCCAATTTTTCTGCTGAGCATTTAAAACGACGAAAATTGATGGGGACAAAACCCAAGAACAGAATGGATACAACAGAAAAGGGAAATTATATTTATAGAGAAAATAAGCTAGTACAAACAATACAGAGAAAATAAACTTCAAGACATGCCCTAAGGGCTTACAATAGCATAAATCTGGAGATAATTTCTCCTTTCAGTACCTCCTCTCAAATGCCACTCCGAACTGCCTTTTGCAATGCCAAAAATCTATTTAAATAGACCCCGGACGGTTAAGGACTAGGATTACATTCTAGAAAGTGCTAGTAGGCATCTACCAACCAAATAGAAGGTTCTAGAAGCTGCGTTAGAAGTTGGTGCAAATCTAGAAGAATCCATAAATGGTAACCGAACTTTTGGGAGGCATAACTTTTGAACGGTAGCTCTGATTGACAAACCGTTTACATTTTTGTAAAGATCTCGAAGTGCTATATAGCCCTAGAGACCAGCTTTGATCATACCCCATTTTTCAGCCCTTTTCAAGGTCATTTAATGCCCCTAACCTAAATTTGAAGCATTCTTAGGAGGTCTCCAAAACTTGAAAAACTGCAATAACTTTTAAACCGTGGGGCGTTTTGACTTGATTCTTTTTCTGGAATGCTCTAAATCACAATTATATTCATCTAGCCAATTCACACTTTCTAAGTCACTAAAATGATGGCCAAATTGCATGCTCCTATTTTTTTGAGATTTTCTAGCACACTGATAGTTGAACTGTGAGAGTTGGAACCTTTATTTGACCCAAATGGGTATCCAAAAATGAAAAGACATGAAACAAAAACTAAGTCTAAGTACATTTTTTTTGGGTGACACAGGATTGCCCTTATACCTCTGGATGCTTCTGCATCAGACACCCAGGGTAGATTGAAAAGTGACCCTGTCACTTTATGAATGGTAGAGGAAATCCCAAATGGGAAACCTCAGCTGCTGAAATCCAAGTTGAGTCCTCGATTGGTTGTCCTTTCCATTTGACCAAATACTCTTCATACTGCCTTTTTCTAGTACTCCTACCCACACGATGATCTAGAATTTCTTCTATCTCCTCCTTCTTAGAAGTAGGAATTGGACATGGCTCTAATACCTCATCTGCACCATCATCATGATACTCTGTTAAATCTGCAATGTTGAAAATGGGAGAAATGTGAATACCATCTGGCAGCTCCACCTCATATGCATTTCCTGAGTCATGTTTCTTCAAAATTTTGCAAGGGCCAATTTTCTTAATTTTCAGCTTGTTGTAAGTACCAAATGGAAATCTTTCTTTTCGTAAGTGCACCATGACTAGATCCTTTACTTGGAATTCCTTATGTCTTCTCCTTTGATCAGCCCTAGCTTTATACTCTTGATTCATCTTGGTAATGTGTGCCTGAACCTCCTCATGTAGACGCTTGATATGTTCAGCAAATTCTTCTGCTTAGGCACTTGTCCTCTCCCCTTGCTCTATCTTCCTTAATTCTGGTGCAGTCCTTGGACTATTCCCATATACAATTTGGAATGGTGATTTTCCAGTACTCCTATTTATAGAGTTATTGTAAGAAAACTCTACTTGTGGTAGAATCAAATCCCATCCCTTGGGCTTATCCCCAACTAAACATCTCAGCAAATTGCTGAGACTTCCGTTTACCACTTCTGTTTGGCCATCAGTCTGTGGGTGATGCGTGGAACTGAATTTCAAGTTTTTTCTCAACTTTTTCCACAATGTCCTCCAGAAATACTCCAAAAATTTAGTATCTCTATCAGAAACTATACTCCTTGGAAGACCATGTAGTCTTACCACCTCTTTGAAAAACAAGTCTGCAATATGGACAGCATCATGAGTTTTGTGGCATGAAATGAAATGTGCCATTTTGGAGAACCTATCAACCACCACGAATATTGAGTCATTACCCCTTTGTGTCCTTGGCAATCCAAAAACAAAATCCATACTTATGTCCTCCCATGGCCTTGATGGAACAGGCAATGGCTGATATAGGCCAGTATTTTGACTAAACCCCTTGGCAACTTGACAAACCTGGCAACTCTGTACAAACTTCTTCACATCCTATGAAATTTGAGGCCAAAAATAATGTTCTCTAAGAATGGCAATGGTCTTATCTCGACCAAAATGTCCTGCCATCCCTCCACTATGTTTCTCCTTAACTAATTTTCCCTCATGGAACTTTTTGGAATGCACAATTGACTACCCTTGAACAACATGCCATCCTGAATCAAATAGTCTAACCACTTGGTTCTATCTACAGCAACAGGTTCTTTACAATATTTCCATGCTTCAACAAAATCAGGATCCTCGGGGTACAAATTCTTGAGTTCATCAAACCCAACTACCTCAACCTGCATTACTATAAGCAATGACTGTCTCCTACTTAGTGCATCTGCAACCCTATTAGATTTTCCACTTCTATGCTTCAACACAAATGTATAACTCTGCAAGAACTCTACCCACTTCATATGCCTCTAATTCAATTTACCTTGGCTATTTAGGTACTATAATGCCTAATAATCAGTATACAAAACAAATTCCTTTGGAAATAAATAATGCCTCCATTTCTTTGAGGCTTGAACTATTGCATAGAACTCTTGATCATAAACAGAATACTTCTTCTTTACATCATTCAATTTTTCACTAAAATATGCAATAGGCTTACCTTCTTGGCTTAATACGGCCCCAATAGTGCTGCCACTGGCATCACAATCCACCTGGAAAACCTTTCTAAAATCTGGAAGTGCCAACACTGGTTGTTCTGTTACCTTCTTCTTCAGCAATTCAAAACTTCTTGCAACTGCTGCAGTCCATTTGAACTCTTTTCTATCCCCTCTTATTGTATCAGTTAGGGGTGCACATATGCCACTGAAATTCTTAATAAACTTCCTATAAAAACTAACCAGACCATGAAATGAACTTAACTCAGTCGCAGACCTCAGAGTAGGCCATTCCAAGATGACTTTTACCTTCTTTGGATCCATTTTGAGACCTTCAGCTGATATAACAAACCCCAAATAGACTAACTCCCTTTTTGTAAAGATACATTTCTTCAGATTAATTAATAGTTTCTCTTCCCTTAGCCTTTCAAGGACACTACGAATATGCAGTAATGTTCTTCCAAAATCTTGCTGAAAATTAAAATATCATCCAAATAGACAATAACAAATTTTCCCAAGAACTTCTTAAGTACCTCATTCATGAGCCGCATGAAGGTGCTTGGGGCATTCATCAATCCAAAGGACATGACTAACCACTCATAAAGACCCTCCTTGGTCTTGAAGGCTATTTTTCACTCATCTCCTTCTCGAATCTGTATCTAATGATAACCACTCTTCAGATCTATCTTTGTGAAGTACTGAGCCCCACTCAAGCAGTCCATAAGGTCATCCATCCTTGGCAAAGGAAACTGGTACTTGATGGTGATCCTATTTATAGCTTGAGAATCTGTACACATCCTCCACTCTCCATCCTTCTTTGGTGCGAGTACTACAGGTACTACACATGGACTCAGGCTCTCTCAAATCAGGCCCTTCCTTAATAGCTCCTGAACCTATCTATTTAGCTCCTCTATTTCAGTAGGAGTCATCCTGTGAGTAGCCTTGTTAGGCAAACTAGCTCCTGGAGTCAAATCGATTTGATGACTGATTTGCCTTATTGGTGGCAATCCATCTGGAACATTATCAGAGATAATATCTCCAAATGCCCCTAGTAAATCTAAAACTTCAAGTGGTATTTCTCTACTACCTTCTTTATCTTTCCTAGGAATCAAAGCATAGCACATATGCTGATGTTTCATGCCATCTGAAAACTTTCTTCCATCAACAAGACAAATCCTAGCACTGCTACATACCTTTTCACCTTCCTTTTTCATGGGCTTCAATTTGTGGCGAACTCCATCCTTTGTCAGAGAGTATGTGTTTGCATGTCCATCATGCACTGCATGTCTATCAAACTGCCATGGTCTACCCAACAATAGATGGAAAACATCCATCGAAATAACATCATAGAGAACTTCATCATGGTAACTTCCAATTTTGAATTTTACTAAACATTGTTCACTTACCAGGATCTTATGATCATCTTTTACCCAAGCAATCCGATAGGGCTGGGGATGTTCCTCCCTCTTGAGCTTCAGCTTAGAGACCATCTCTTTTGATACCAAGTTATCAGTTCTACCACCATCAATGATCATGTCACAACATTTATCCTCACACTTGCATCTAGTATGGAACAAACTCCTCCGTTGTCCTAGTTCAATCTCACCACTTAGTAGGATTCTTTCACTTACCAAGGTCTCTCCTCTTTCTGCATCCTTTGAATGTGATGATTGTGCATCCTTATCCACATGAGCAACCCTAGCTTAGCCCTTAGCTCTCGTATCTATCCTTCTTTGTCGTTGAGGACATTCAAAGGCACGATGACCTTCTTCATTGCAATGGAAATAGGTACCATGGAAGCCTCCTCTTCCTTGTCCATGGCCTCTACCTCTTCCTCTCTGATTTCCAATGTCTTGGTCACAGGAGCGGTTGAAACCCTCATTCCTCTGGTTCTTGGTAGTTCCCTCATCTTCATTTTTCTTTTGGGTTTCATTGCGGCCTCCAGATGACCTACTACTTCCCCTTCCTCCTTGACCTCGCCCTCTTTTTCTTCCTTGAAACCTTTTATTTAGCTTCTCTTCAACTCATAGGGAAAACTGGTATGCCGCTTCAACGTTGGTCATTCTTACCAGACTTAATTCCTCATGGATGCTAGGTCGCAACCCACTGATATAATGAGCAACCTTCTCCTTATTTTCTTCTGCATGCCCCACTCTAATCAAGAGTCGATAAAATTCCTCTGTATATTCTTGGACTGATCTTCTTGCTTGCTTTAACCCATGCATCTTCTTAAACAAATCAATCTCGTAGTCCACAGGAATGAACTGCTTCTTCAATTTGTCCATCATGCGATCCCATCTTGTGATCTTCTCCTTTCCTCTTCTATTTCTTTCCAATTGAACCTCTTGCCACCAGATTTTGGCATGGCCTTTCAATTTGGCCTTTGCAAACTTAACCCTATCTGGGTCCCTAATATCCTCATACACAAAGTATTCTTCCAGTTCATTGATCCAATCGATCAACTCATCTGGTTTCAGATTTCCTGAAAATATACCCACTTCAATTGTGGGTCTTTTCCCAAACTTAGTAATGGCCCTAAAAAGCCTTTCCTCTGTATGATTCAGAACTTCCCTATCAAATTCCTCTTCTTTTCCCATTACTTCTTCTTCATTGTCATCCTCACTGTTGTCACCTGCGGCAACATTTGCTCCTCTACAAAGCTCCTCTTGCAATATCTACACCTTCCTTTGGAGGGCTCTAACCTTCTTAGGATTAATAGCTTTGGCCCTTCCACCACACTCTCTTCATGGAGGCATCTTCTTAACTCAAACCCACAACCACACAGTCCTGGTGCAAACTGCCTCACAGTCGGTGTTCTGTCTACACACTCAAGAAAACCTGCTCTGATACCACTTGATGGGGACAAAACCCAAGAACAGAATGGATAGAACAAAAAAGGGAAATTGTATTTACAGAGAAAATAAGCTAGTACAAATAGTACAGAGAAAATAAACTTCAAGACATGCCCTAAGGGCTTACAATAGCATAAATCTGGAGATAATTTCTCCTTTCAGTACCTCCTCTCAAATGCCACAGTAAACTGCCTTTTACAATGCCAGAAATCTCTTTAAATAGACCCCAGAGGGTTAAGGACTAGGAATACATTCTAGAAAGTGCTAGTAGGCATTCACTGACCAAATAGAAGGTTCTAGAAGCTACGTTAGAAGTCGGTGCAAATCTAGAAGAACCCAAAAATGGTAACTGAACTTTTGGGAGGCATAACTTTTGAACCGTAGCTCTGATTGACAAATCGTTTACATTTTTGGAAAGCTCTCAAAGTGCTCTATAGCCCTATGGACCAGCTTTTCTCATCCCCCATTTTTTGGCCCTTTTTGAGGTCATTTAATGCCCCTAACCTGACTTTGAAGCATTCTTAGGAGGTCTCCAAAACTTGAATAACTGTAATAACTTTCAAACCGTGGGGCCTTTTGACCTAATTCTTTTTCTAGAATGCTCTAAATCACAATTACATTCATCTGGCCAATTCACACTTTCTAGGTCACCAAAATGATGGCCAAATTGCATGCTCCTATTTTTTCGAGATTTTCTAGCACACTGATAGTTGAACTGTGAGAGTTGGAACCTTTATTTGACCCAAATGGGTATCCAAAAATGAAAAGACATGAAACAGAAACTAAGTCTAAGTACATTTTTTTTGGTGACACAAGATTGTCGTTATACCTCTGGATGCTCCTGCATCAGAAATAGGGTATATTATCGCGATTTTAATCATTTTTTCCTCATTGCGATCAAGAAGCAGAGGAGATAAAGAGCATAGAGAAAATTCACAATAGAGAATCTAGTATTCCAAGAAAATTACAACCTCCAACAATGCATTTTCATCAATATTGAGGTATTTTCATTTGTGCCAAGCTACACACTTTCATATTTCTGTGTAAAAGAAACCCTAGTTTACATAAATGGCTTCGAGTTCCAAGAAAACCCTAGAAAAAGAATCCTTTGAAGTCTAGCTAGTGTCTAATGAAGTTAGGCAGCCTAATTTTTGCCCTGTTCCTGAAGTGGCATACAAAAATGACCCAGCCAGAGCCCTTTCTTGCATACCCCCAAATGTTGTCATGGTTCAAGATGTAAAAAGATGTTACAATTGTAAAATAGGAGCCCTAGGAGACATAGAAATTAGAGAAGCCTTTGCAAAGCTGTGTGACAATGGAGTATTAAAATATGAATACAAAATTGTTGAAAGGAAGGGTTTGACACAAGTTTTAAGTTTTCCCATCATATTCAAGACAGAGTGGATCAGACTTGTATTGAGTAGAATTCATGATGGTAGCCTATGGTTGGAAGATGTCCCTGTCAAACTAACAAAAAGAATAATTCATAGGGTAACTAGATATCCTACCCTAGATTGGCACAAGACCTTGAGAAGTGAATCCAAGCAAGTCATTGAAAAGAATACAGGTGCTCAGTGGAACAAGAGAGGAATGACTTTTCATACCATTCAAGATCGTCTAGTTGAGTTTGTCATTAGAGTTATTGCCCACAAATTCTACCAATCTAGTAGACTCAACAGTGTGTCATGTATAGCAATAGATGTAGGTTATAAACTGGTGAAAAAGGATCATACTTATGATCTTGCTAAACTACAACTATAGTAGATAAATGAAAACTTAACATCCATAAGAAGGACAAAGGGTGCTCAATGTAAATTTGGAGCAATTTTGGTTTGTATATTCTTTTATGTTCAGAATGAATTTCCTTCTTTTGGAAAAGTGACATGGAGGAATGATAGGACTATCATATCCCAAATAAATGAGTACATAGAACAAATGGGAGAAAATTTTGATACTCTGATGACAAGCTATTTTGAGGATTTCAAGAAATCCATGAAGCAAAGGGTGAGAATACCAATTTCTTTAGTAGAAAAACATATTAATGATATATGTTTCTTAGTTGATATTGACTTCACCTACATTCAAGCTGCAATTCCAAGGGTGAGATGGCTAAGGCCATTTGGTTATGAAATCAATGTTGATGAAGCATCTGTAGCAATAACTGCATTGTTGGTAGAAGAAACAGATAAGAATGCCCCAGATTTTGGCACTTATGATTTCCTCCACATTGAAAAAAAAAGATAAATTGATGAAGAATATTAAGAAGCAATTTGGTGAAGGGGTAGAGGATGAAGTTGAAGAGGATGATGATGAAAATGATGATGAAGAGGATGAACAAGAGCAAGGCCCAATGGAATTAACTCAAGGCCTAGGTGAAGACAAGGAGGAAGGTGTTGATGAAGAAGAAACCAAGGAAGCACCAACCCAGGGTGAGCCAAAGAAAAGAAAGGCAAAAGATCAGCCTCAAGCTTAGTCCAAACCAAAGAAATTTTCCATGCCATCACCCCAAAAGCCAACAACCAGAGCTGAAACAAGGGCCTCTACTCAAAAAGCCAAAGAGAAGGCAATAAAGAAGAAACCAATCAAGGAGACATAGGATGAGCCTAGGAAAAGAAGAAGATATGTAGCTCAACCTGACACTAATGAAGAAGATCAATCTGAAAAGGTAATTCAATCTTCAGTTGATATATTATGTAAAAAGATTGGAAATGGAGATTCAAGCAATATAAATAAAGTTGATTTCAGTAAGTTCACTAAAGAAGAATATAATAGAATAGAGGAATCAGTTTATGGAATGATGGCATAGTTCAAGTACACCCCTCTTGAACTAGATGGACAATTTCCAGATGGACTATCAAAAATTGTAGAAGACAGATGGAATTTTTGTTTAAGAATGGAAAAAGAGATGAGAGAAACAACTCTAGCAAGCATATTGCCTGATTTGACTAAGGAGCAAATAGAAAAAGTAGTCAAAAGGCACAATTCCAAGTTTACACCTAAATATAGGGCATTCTTCATTCTCCAAAACAAAATGGAAGATATTATACAAAGAACAACCAAATCATGGAAGAACTTGTACAAAAAGATTGAAGATTTTCTTGAAGAAGAAAAGAAAGAAGAAGAATAGAAGAAGGGAGAAGAAGAAAAGAAAGAAGAAGAAGAGAAGAAGGAAGAAGAAAAGAAAGATGGAGAGGAGAAAGAAATAGAGGAAGAGACACAAAAACAAGATGAAACAGCAACAGCTGAGCAAGAGTAGAAACAAGATCAGAGTGTGCAAGACACACAATTGCCACCACCTAGTCCCCCTCATGTACCCATCACACGTACAAAATTTATAACTGTATAGGATGTTCCTAACACTTCTGCTCACAACATCAATCCATTAACTATAGAAGATCTCAAAATAATCCTTGACCAATCTACACAATAAGCAATATTATGTGTAGATCCAGTATTGGTCAGTATGGATGAACTACAAAAACTAGTAGAAAGCACAATTAGAGATAAGGTGAAAAAACAAGAACCACCTTCCAACATCTCTACAGCTACTATTGGTCAACTTCAAATGCCAACAGTTATTTCATCAAGCATAGTTGACACAATAGTACAAAAGCTGAGTGCAGCAGTAGACAAAGAACCAGAACAAATAAGATAGACTATTACATCTGATCCTATAGCACATACTCAAGGTACACTTCCACAAATTACAATAATTGATCAAGGTAGATAGCAAGAGGAGAAAATATAAGAAACCCCTAAGAGCAGGAGGCAATACAAACCTTGATAAATTTGCCTACCTTCAGAACTCCTTCACATCAGCCATTGCAAATATCTACACTAGGATCTAGTTCTACCAGAATTGCAAGGGTACTTCACTATGAAGATCCTGAATTAGATGAGGAGATAGTCATACCAAGTTATGACTCAAAAAGAATAAACATTGCTCAAATCAATGAGGTGCAAGAAGTGTTGAATAGAAGAAAGAGGCAAGAAATTCTCAGGAAGGAGTATAAACAAAAGCAAACAATGCATGAAATTAAAGTCATATTTATGAATGCCTTCAGTATTCAGTCACTAGATGAGTCAAAGCATATCATGGAGCAATTATCGGATATTATTGACCAGGTGACCAATGCAAACCAAGAGACAAATGCAAAGCTTATGGAATGGTTTGAAAGGAAATTTCAAGGGAAAGTTAATGAGAAAATATCTAGTGAAATAGCACTTTCATAGGTTGAATTGGCAAAGGTCATAGACAAGGTGAAAAAGGTACTTGAGAATATACTCTCATTGTACAAAAAGTTGCGTGACTTTTCATACTTCACACAAGAGACTAGCCAAAAGATAATGAGTTTGGAGAGAAATTTAAATATTCCTAGCATGCAGCTACCAAAAGATCCAGCTCAAAGTGAGAAGCATTTTGCTTAAACACTTCACACTCAAAAGGAAATAGCTATATTAACAGCAGAAGAGGCCACCATCAAGGCTAAACTATTATAGCTCTAGTCCTCTATTTCCCCACATTTAAAAGTACTCCATAAAGAACAAGTTTATGCTGAAACTGCTCTCAAGAAAGACCCTAATCTTTCTACTTCAGAAGGACTTATTCATCTTGTTGCAGAGACTGCCATCCAGCACAAGTCATTAGAAATTTCTTTGAACAATTGGGATGCAGCTCTAAGGATGATTATGGAGGTAAATAGCACATTTTTGGCAAAATATGGTCTTAACCCTTAACACCCTTTGACATAAGTGTCAAAAAGGGGGAGAACAGATATAAAGGGAGAGATAAATATATGATTAATACATGGGGAGATGAGTTAATGGGAGAGACAAGATAAAAGGAGGAGCATGATATATAGATAATGGCACAATCAAGGGGAGTTACAATAATTTTGAGGTATATATATTGTAAATTACAAAATTTTGAGCAAGGATTTTCAACCTTTGTATATACCGAGCAGATTAGTACATGTACTCATAAGGTAAGTTAAGTGTTTTTGTCACTCATGTCAAAGTTGGAGATTGTTGAACTCAAAATGGTTTTTGACACTTGAGTGCCAACACACTTAATCACATTCTACTTGGAGCCAAGTAGACCATGTATGCCAAGACACAACATGAGCTGAGTCAGAAAAGTCTTCAGGTGTCGAGTAGCCTTCAGGTGTCGAGTGAAGAACAAGTGCTGAGTGACTTTAGGTGTCGAGCATTAAACAAGTGCCGAGTGATATTTAAGTGCCGAGTCACAAATGATGCTGAGTAATACAAAAATGCAAACAAGTGTCAAGCATCAGGATTCAGTAAGTGTTGAGTAACACAAAATTTACATATGAGTTTTTAACTTCATTGATTCATATGTAAATCATATTCATGGCCAACATATGATGAATCTCAAAGGATTAAAAGATAAGATCAAATCTTTTTGTATTTTCTATGCAATCTACATGCAGCCAATAAGAAGAATGGAGAAGGCATGCAACCAATTAGAAAAGTGCAAGGAATGAGTGGGAAGCAAAGATTCAATATGGATCATAGATCCATACCTAACCCTAAGTCTTTGAATGTCTTTATATGGAAGACGAAATCACATTGAACCCTATGGTGGATGGACAAGACTGTGCAAGAAAAACTAATTCTCAGAGTAAAGAGTATCAGATCACAAAGGATCAAGGTTAGAAAAAGCAGATCAATTGCATGTATTCAGCAATCAAAGGATTGTAAGCTATCAGGTTTATTATACCTAATACTCTCTAGTAATTGTATTAAAAAGAAAATCCTATGGTAATAGGTTAGCTTCACAGCTATTTTGTAAATCCTATAAATAGGTGATGAAATCCTTTAGCAGGGTAACACTTCTTGTAAAGTGTTTGAAATCCTTTAACTAGGTCACTATTGATACAGTGTAAAACCTTTCACAGGGCAGGCCTTTAACAAGGAAAACCATCAGAAGTGGTTAAACATTATTACTGCAGTGATTTTGTGGGTATCATCCCCACCCTAGTTTTACCTTCTTATTTCTAGAGGGTTTCTAGGTTACAAAAAGATCAAGTATTATGTGGTGATGCTTATGTGTTTTTCATAATTGTTTGATATGTTTACATACATGCAATCTACTTTTAGTTAAAAAATTTAAATGGTTAGAAGGTACAGTAATTCTGATTCACCCCCCCCCCTCTCAAAATCATTATTCCTATTTGAATATTCCAACACTGATAATTGTCAAAGAAGGAGAGGCATATCCCTTTGAGGGAAGAAAAAATGAAGAGGAAGAGGACAATGATAAGGAAGAAGAAGGAGAAAAAGAAAAGGCAGATGATATAGTGGAGGAGATGCAAAAAAGAACATATAAAGTGGCAACTATTGAGGAGCAGAAAATAGAACAAAATATGTAAGACACACAATTGCCACCACCAAGTCCTCCACATGTAACTCCCACACGTGCAGATATAATAATTGTACAAGATGTTCCTAACAACTCTATTCAGAACATAAATTTACTAATTATAGAGGATCTCAAAAAGATTCTTCACCAAACCACCCTACAAGCACAATTGTGTACAAATCTAGTCTTGGTGAGTATGGAAGGACTACAAAAATTTATAGCTAACTTCATAAGGGATAAGGTGAATCCACAAGAACCATCTTCTCATATCCCAATAGCTACAAGTGGACGACCCCAAGAGCAAGCTACACAAGATACATCAATAATAGTTGACTCCATAGTACCAATCAAGACAACTATTGAGGATCATGTAAAGGATCAAATAGGATAGATGGATACCTTTTTCTCTATAGCACAAGAACAAGGTGCACCCCCACAAATCACAATAATTGATAAGGAAATATCTAAAGAGGATAGAGAAAGTCCTAAGGAGAAGGAACAAGAGGCAATACAAACATTGATAAATATTCCTACAATAGGGACTCCAACTGGAACATCTCAAAAGTCAAGCACTGAGGCAATACCACTTCAAATTTCAGCACTAGGCTCGAGCTCTATGAAGGTTGCAAGGGTACTTTACTATGGAGACCCTACACTAGATAAGGACATAGTCATTCTAAATATGACTATGAAACTATGAATATTGATTAGATAAATGAAGTGCAAGAGGCATTGGAAAAGAAAAAGAAATAGGAGATACTCAGGAATGAGTATAAACAAAGGAAAGCATTAATTGAGATTAAAGACATCTTTCTAGATGCATTTAGCTTGTAGGTATCTGACGAAACCAAGTCTATTATGGAATAGCTATCTAGTATAGTGGACTAGGTATAGAATGAAGACCTTGATACAAATGAAAAATGGTTAGAATGATTTGAAAAGAAGTTTCGAACAAAGATAAATGAAAGAATATCAAGTGAAATACTAGTTTCACAAGTTGAGCCAGCCAAGAAGATTGAAAAGATAAAAGCAATACTTGAGAACATATTCTCATTGTACTCAAAATTGTGTGACACATCAATGTTCACACAAGATACCAGCCAATAAATAATGAGCTTGGAGAACAACCTAGCTATATCAAGCATGCAATTACCTAAAGATCTAGCTCAGAGTGAGAAGCATTTTCAAACTACGCTTCACACTCAGAAGGAACTAGTTGTGTTAATAGCAAATGAGGAAAATACAAAGACCAAGTTAATAAAAAATAAATCTGCCATAATCCCACACATGGAAATTTTATAGAAAGATCTGGCCTGTGCTGAAAATGTGTTAAAGAAAGACCCCAATATTTCCATATTAGAAGGCCTAGTTCACCTTGTAGCAGAGTCAACCATCCAACTTAAATCACTAGAAATTGCACTAGAAAACTAGTATGCTACTTTGAGGATAGTAATGGAGGTAAATAAATCCTTTTTGGCTAAATATTTAGTTAATGTATAGAACCCTTTGAAAGAAGTATCAAAAAGGGGGAGACAAAATTTTGGGGGAGAAATAGAAAAGCCAAAAGGACACAATAACTGCAAGGGAAGATATGTGAAAGGAGGAATCAGAATAGAGTAGATAATCAAAGAATGACAAGGCAAGGTAGAAATAAAGAGTATCAAATTTGTCTGAGTCAGAAAAAAGTAGATAGAGAAAGAATGGCAAGGCAAGGTAGAAATAAAGAGTATGAAAATCAGCATCAAACAAATCCAGCATGAGATGTTGTGGATACAACTAAGGCACATCAACTCAGAGGGAGTTAAAAATTTTGAGGTATCTTCATAAAATTTTGAAATTTTTTTGAAGTTTTGTAAGTATGTCGAATAGATGTATATTATACTCAAAAATATTAGATTCATCATGTATAGTTAAGTGTTTTTGACACTCATGTCAAAGGGAGAGATTGTTGGTCTCAGATTGGTTTTGAAAATTCAACAAGTGTGGAGTCATTCAGATGCCAAGCAGATAGACAATGTCAAGAAATTTTTAACTGCTAAGTGACTAATAGATCCCAAGCCAATATATGTGTAGAGTAAACTATAGGTTCCAAGCAAGAAAAAATTTCTATATGTGCCAAGCATCAATAATCAGTAAGTGTCGAGTAACACAAAATTAGCATAAGAGTTTGTGCCCTCACAAACTAAGATATAAACCATTTTTTATCTGACATATGATGAATCTCAAAGTATTAAAAGATAAGATCAAACCTATTTGATTCCCTATGCAATCAACATGTAACCAATTAGAAAAATAGAAAGATTTGAGTGGGAATTATGGATGAATCTCAATCGTAGATTCATACCTAACCCTAAGTCATGAAACCTTTTCAAGGAGGACAAAACCTCATAATTCAATGAATGCAGAAGAGAGTATGCAAAAAGAGAATGCATGCAAGGAGAGAATACTAGCAAAGTTTGAAGGAAGTGAAAGGGGTGAAAAGACTTAAAAGAAGGATAGCATTGCAGCATCAGTTAATAGAATAGAGAATTAGTACTTCAAATAGAATCATATTAGATCAATGAAGATCAAATCAGAATGGACTAAACATTGATCTAAAATCTGTAATTGAAGATTGTAAGTTATCAAGTCAACACAGTCTACTATACTTTCTAGCCATTGTATTAGGAGAAAGAAAATCCTATGATGATAGATTGGTTTAATAGCCATTTTGTAAATCCTTTTATAGGGTCACATTCCAAGTGAGTGTTTGTAAAATTCTTTAAATAGGTACACCATTAATAGGGTGTTGGAGCCTTTAATAAGGCAAGCCTCTCACAGGGTAGACCATTGATGATGGTCCAAATTTGTAACCTTGACAAGTTACATATTGTTGTAGTGATAAGTTGTGGGTGTCATCCCCACCCTAGTTTTACCTTCTCATTTTGGAGAGTTTCTAGGTGATCAAATATTGTGTTTTCTATTTTCATGCATGCCTTTACTTTCATATTAATTAGAAATTTTCCATGCATGTATTGATTTTAGTTTAAAAAATTATAACTTAAAGTTTGGTACTTCTGATTCACCCCGCTCTCCTCCCCCCCCCCCCCGCGGCCTCGAAGTATTCTTACCACTTGTAAATTCCATCAACCAATACACATGAAATGATGTTTTCTCTTCGGCCTATTTCTAATCAATGACAACACACTCATACCAACTCTACTAAATTATCCAATGCAAGTGGTTGGATCACCAATATCCTCCTTTGGCATTGATGGAAACACATATACCTTTACATAATTATAATACCAATAGAATATTTATTGCTGAGTGGACTTAGTCATTTGTTTGTTCCTTTTTATATCTTCATTTGTTCTACTCTCCATTTGGTGTATCTTTGACTTGATTTCTTTTCTATTATTTTATTTTCCTTTTGTTGTTTGTTGTGCTCTACTAGATTTCTGTATGTTATGCTCCATGTAATTATATCTTTTGTTCACTACTCATCTCCTTTTTTGATCTTTTTTCATCTCCCTCCTTGTTGATTTCTTTTTTTATCTCCCTATTTTCTCTTTATCAATCTCTATCGTTAATCTCCCCATTTTTAGTCATTAATGACAAATATTATTGTGCCTCTACATCTTCAAGTCATTGTTTCCGTGTATCTTTTGACAATTGGTTAATATTGATATGTATTTTTTGTCATTAATGGCAACACATGATGTAAATGTTGACAAGGAACCTCAAAAATAAAGATACTTAGTGTTTAGTTATCAGAGGTAAAAGTACAAAGCTATGTCACCTTTCAAGCTAACTTATCAAGACAACTAAATTTGAGTGTTTCTATCTAAAAATAAATTTTTTTCAAACATATGATCTAGACAAATTCACTCTAGATAAGTTATATATGGTCTAGCACTTTTCCAATTGCAAATGTCAATTAAATGCATACTTTATACTAGTTTGTATCCAAGTACTAAAGAAATAAAATTATTTTAGAAAACTAACATTTCAATAACTCTTACTATGTTTTATCATATTTTTAATAACACATAAACACCATTTTATAGAGTTCAAAGTCAAGAATATTCTCATATAGAGTTCATAGTGTCTTAATTAGATATAGAATTTTGTAATTAAAAAACTTAAGTATGTATTTTTACACTTGAGAAGATGTCATGTTTGAGAAAGGAAAAAATGTTAAATTATATCAAAAAAATTTAAAAATCACATGACATTCTAGAGGAGAGAGTCCTTTTCAAGAATGTATAATTTTTCTTTTGGTTAGAAAATATTTGCTTTCAAAAATGTGGTGGGAGATGAAAACTATTGATTTCATATGACTTAATTTTGAATCGTTATAAAAGATAAAATATAGGTCTAAAGTGAATTTTTATTTTTGATTGTTCTAGCTATATATGTTATCCATAACATAATCTAAGATCAAAGGGAAATAAATTAATTTCCACATTATTTTGTGGTGGGAACTGGACCCCTAATTTTTAGCTTTTCTCAGCAAGTAAAAGTTTTCTTAAAAAATTTAGAAAATATATCAATTCTTATTCGAAATAATTATTAAAAATTATAATTCTAAAATTCATCCATTTCTGCACATTTCATTAGTTTACTTCATTATCAAATTCTAAATAATACTACCATTTTTATGTCATTGAAGATGAATAGTTATACTTTTGTGAGCCTTTTCCTTTATAACAGGGTGACATAGGTTTGTGCTTTTACATTGTCAACATCTAAGTATAGAATTTGGTTTATAGTAGTGTATTGTTTTTTTATAACATGTTGCAGACATTATATCATGACAAGTGAAGTTACATAGAGATAGTATGTAAATGTTGGTGATAATGTGTATAACTTTGGAAGTTTGTATGGACTATATAGAATAGAGTTAATTGTGTTTTGATGAAGCAGGACAATGGAATTGAAGGAAAGAATTGTTTTGGTTGAAAAAAAACTACTTTTCCAATTAGGGCCTAAATCCCAGATGTTTACTTTAACTTGGAAAACTAAATTATGGCTAACCCTGTAGTATTTTATGTAAAGGCATGGTACTTATGCAAATGACTTATGGCAATAACAAGTGTGTGTGCTCATGATTATGCTATTGTATCAAGTGTGTGACCTTGTGAGTGAACTTTTGTGAAAGCCATATATGGGAAGTTTTGTAGAAAATATCTAGTGATCCAATATTGAGCTAAATATTAGAGATTAGTGAAGGAAGGAAAATAATAATAGATTACTTGGTTGAGTAGTGAGCTCTTCATGTAGTTGAAATTGCATGGTTGGGCAGTGGGCTCTTCTTGCATACATTACACTCCTACCAAGGTTTGAATCTCTTAATAGGGATTCAAAGTCTCCTAACAAATACTATTATACTAAATTTTCTCATTGACTCCTAACAAGGTCCATCCTCTAACAAGGAACATATATATTAGTATATTATCTAGTGGGTATCATACCCACTAGGCTTTTCCCTTGGCCAGGGTTTCCCTAGTTAATAAAATATGGTGTTATGAGTTATATTTGTGCATTTTTACTATTACTATTCAGCATTACTTTATTTCTTTGTTATCCATGTTTTAAAGTAATTAATAATATCTAGTTGGTGACTAAATTTTGTAGATTACTGATTTACACTCCCCACCCCACCCCCCGTTAATCCCTATTTTTAGGAATTGGTATCAAGGCACAGTTACTTTAAAGAAGCTTAACAACTTAAGTAAGATCCCTATGGATATGGAAGAATTGATGAAGAACCTCGAAGAAGCTCTTGAACAAATTAATCTCCTTACTAGAGAGATAGATAAGCTAAAGGATAGATATGAAGACTCCAAAGTATATATTGGCTAGTTGAAAGAAAAGATTGAATAGCTGAAATCCAAGCCTAAATCTACTAAATCAAGAACTACTCATGATGACTATTCAAACATGAAGATAGAGTAAAAAATCTTGAAGCGTGAATTGAAGATTAAAAATCTAAAGATGACTTTGAGAAGTGATCCTAGAAAAGTTGAAATTAATTTGAAGACTAAAATTGTAGATCTGGGAGCAAGTTTAGCAAAGAGAACATCTATGTTTGAAACATTGAAATAAGATCATGAATAACTCCATAAGTACAATACTATTGTGAAAGGTGAATTGACATAGTGCAAATAGTATCTTGAGAAACTTTATTCTAGCAAAGAAAAGCTTGATGATTCTATGTCTATACAAAGACCTTCTTATGAAAAGGTTGGTCTTGGATATTTAATTAACTTGTCTATGAAGAAACCTAAGATTTGATCAGATCCAAAAGAAAAAGACAAATCTGATGATAAGATTGAGTCAAGTCAATCTTTTGAGAAACCTAAGGAAATTGAGCAAATGATGGAAGTTGAAACTTGGATGAACCAAAGCAAGTGGAGACTCCCAAGGAAACTAGGTATAAATTTAGAGGTAAGTGCTTTTATGTAATGAAATAGGTTGAATATGAAAAGAGATTTTACTAATAAGCCATTTAATCATGTTAAGGACTTTTATTGTCATAATTGTCATGGTATGGGTCATAATGCAATTAATTGTAGGAAACCCAAGTATGATAATGATAGAAGAAATAGTAGAATGTCTAGAAATGCTAACCCTACAAATAAAAGAAGATATTATGATGAAAAAAGGCATATCATGTGTTATAAGTGCAACAACTTAGGACACATTGGTTAGAATTGTTATGCACCTGATGATCAGTAGAATCCTAGAAGCAGAGCACTTGTATGTTAGCTATGCAATAACTTTGGACACATAGTAAGGTACTATAGAATGGATAGAAACTTTAGAGATAGAAGGAACAATGGAAGAAAGTTTGGGAATAGAAGGAATGATGGAAGAAACTCTGGAAATGATAGAAGGAACTAGGAAAGGAACTTCAAAACTAGCAAAAGAAATGAAGAACAAAGAAACATTTTTAGTGAACTTTGAGAAGAACTTAATGAAGCACTCATGAAAGGAACAAATATCTCAAAAGAAAAGTTAGATGATGATGTGACATGAGGATTGAAGTTAGTTGTTGAGTTTGATTCAATAAAGTTGAATAAAACTTGTTCACAACATCAAAATTTGAGAACTTTAGTGAGAGACCAAATTAAAGGTAGCAAAGTTGGGAAATGGTGTATCTAGTTGTGTTTAGATGGCACCTAAGCTTTCTTGTGATTTGGACCTCATCTAAAAAAGTAATGTTAAATCTTAGAATTGTTGGTATTACAGTAAAGGGTAATTTTGTAATAGAAGATGAAAAGTATATTTTTGTAGAGAATTTCATGATGCAAAGTTTTGAGGATGTTTGTCATGATGGAAAGAGGCTATAGAGATTAGATAGATGATTCTAGATAGTTATCTAATTACATAACATAAATACTAGCTTTTTCATATTTGCAAAGTATGCAATTAATGCAGTTTCAAGTTGATGCATAAATGGAGTACATAATTGATTTTACTTCATTAAAAACATATTCAAAGTGAAGAGCATTCTAAATTGGCTTTTTAGAGTGATTTCAAAGAAAACCCTATTTTTGGAAAGAGGTATTTTATCATTTTTCGACAATATTTGTTCGGTAAAAGATATTTTTGATAAGAATTATGGATATGCCAATTGTTCATAGTGTTGAGAATGAGGATAGATCTAAGTTCAAGGTAGTTTCCATAAGACCTAGTGATGGAAACCCTAATTCTGCATTGTCTATCACCTTGAACAATGTAGCCTATCTAGAAGATGTAGAAAACTATTTGAATTGAAAGTTTGAATCTATTGGAAATGAATATATGAACAAAGATATCAAATTGATCTTTAACCATGACATGATAGTGAAGGCCGGATTTGAACATTTAAGTGAACTAGACTTGTTTATATATCATTTTTACCATGAACTAGATACAGATGAATGAACTCAAATCATATTGAGTAGGATTCATGATGGAAAACTATGGATGCAAGATAATGTAGTAGACATTTATGTTGACCTTATACATGTGGTAACTAGTCTTAGCAAACAAAGTAGTGTACCCATAGGAGAGAAACTAGTTAACAAGAATGTAGAAAACTACACTAAGGTAGTTGACAATGGGAAGGCTATGATAATTAGCTCCATCAACCAAGATGATGTGAGATTTCTTAGCAGAATAATAGCTTATTCAATTTGTGTAAGTTCTAATATAGATGAACTTTCAGCAATTTTTATATATATAGCTTACAAGATTTGTGTTGAGAAAGAACAAGTGAATTTGAGTGAAATTTTGAGAATGCAACACATGGAGAACCTTGAAAAGATTAAGAGGATAAAGAATGGTGTATTTAGATTCCATTCATTGATAAATCACATATTCTTTCATGTGTTGAAGAGATTACCCTACTTGTCAGTAATAGATATAATGAGCAATGATAGATGCACTATGGAGAAGATATCAGAGGTATGCAAAAGAAACCCTACAAACAAGGTATTGGACAATGAAAATTTGATTATGAGAACATTCCAAAATAAGATGAAAAAAAGGTTTAGGATCTCACCTGCAATTATGGATAGGTTCAAGAAAGACATATGTATTTTAGTTGATACTAACTATACATGCATTCAAGCAATAGAACTTCAGGAAACGTTTTTGGATCCTTTGAGCTATGAGTTAAGTGATGATATTGTAGTTGGCTACATAGATTTATTGTTGAATTTTGAGAAAGATAAGGTAGAATATAGATTTGGCACATTTGATGAGATCACATAGCATGTTCATCAAGCAACCCTGGAAAATTCATCTCATAAGAAAGTTGATTCAATTATGAAGAAAGCATTATCTAAGGTCGAAATGATAGAAAGTGAGTTTGAGGCAGTGAGATAGACATTGAAACAAGGTGTATATGATATTTAACCCTTATTAGTTTCAGTTGTAGAGATAACTTTAGGATAGAGTATATCATATGTAGCAGTATCTGATGTTTACCCCAGTGACCATAAGAGAAAATTAGAAAGATTAGCTAAAGTAGTTCCTATAAAGACTAAGTGAGTCAAACAAATGGCTTCAGGACCTGGCAAGAAGCAAAAAGCATTGTTCACAATTGAATATAGAAGTGATGAAGAGATTAAGGAATAGGAAATCAAGCAAGCTAAAAAGTTGAATCCACCTAAACAAGTAGTAGGAAATGCTTGGCATCCACAAAATCCAAAAATTGAGAAGATTAACATAGTGATTAGCAATGAAGGAAACTTTGTTCAAATGAGAAAATTTTATGATCTTTACAATAATTTTGAGAAGGGTCAAATTGATATATCTACTGTAAGACATATCATTGTGAATAATTTAAATATGAAGGATATAAAAGGAGTAGTGAACCTTAAATTCTATGAGAGACTTATAGAGAAGAAGACTCCAGCAAGGGAAGAAGACCTTGAACTTTAGAAGTCTATGCTAAGGACAATCTACAAGACTGATGATGAAGATGAGATTAAGAGACTGCTAAATAACCTTGCAACATACTTGAAAAATAAGTTGAGGCCATTCTTATTCATGGTTGGTGAGAAGGATAAGTTGACGAAGGAGAGAATAGTAGTCATCAATTAGATGTTGTTAGAGCCACAGACAGCAACTCCTCTAGCTCCTAGAACCATGGAACTATTAGTTAGTGGTGATACTATGAAGATTGATCAAACCAATGTTACAATAAACATCGATGATACTAATCCATTTGGTGGTTCTAAACCAAATGTACCTGATATTGAAGATGTTGAAGACAAGTTGAGAAAAAATGAGGAGGAAAATAGGGTAATAGAAATTGAAAAGCAGAAGATAGAGGAAGACAAGTAGAAATTGCTTAAGGATGAAAGAAAAAGGAAAGAAGAAGAGAAGAAAAGATTAGAAGAGAAGAAACAAATAGAGAAAAAGGAAAGGAAAGAAGAGGAAGAGAAGAAAGCTAAGGAAGCAATAAAGAAATAGAGGGAGGATGAGACTAAAGCATCTAGTTCATCCACTTTTCTCTCTCTTACTACTTTAGCCACTAATGATGATGATCAGACTAATATAATTTCATCATTATCCAAACTCCTAAAGAAAACTAAGATAGTGAAGAGTTTGTAGAGATCATTGATGGAAGATTGCACAGTACTTTAACAATACAACATACTAAGTCAGATCCTAAACTGAGAGCACAAATAGTGCTAAAACCTTTTGATGAAGAGTTTACAAATTTGCTAAATGTTGCAAAGGAAAAAGCTCAAATTCCCATGATGCTAACTTTTTTAGCACCATCTACCAAAATATCAAGAATGACTTAGTCAACCTTAATACATGCATCAAAGAACTTCAGAAGTGTCAGCAAGAAAGGAAATTCTTGTATGTAAGTATACCTTATCATATGAAATAACTAAGGATGTGAACAATTAGTTAGAGGAAAAGATGATTGAGTTAGAGGCTTTATCCAACTTAATCCAACACCCATCAAGAAAAGTTAATGATATTGAGAGTCAAGTTGTTAGTGTTCACAATGAGATTAGGAAATTGGAACTTTGGAAAGAGTAGATATTGAAGAGAACATCTGATTTCAAAGAATCTATGTAATGCCCCGCCAAGGGATCCAAAAGAATTAACCTAAAGTTTTACTATGTTTTCTAAACATTTTCCTTTTTTAAGAAAGTATAACATACACATCAAACACATAGTAGCAGAAGCAATAACATGTAATTCATCAACAAACATACATAACAGGTTACATTCTTTAAGGATCCCAAGATGTTGAGTCACATTTAAATTTAATTAATTCTAAGTCTAACAACTACTACATCCACATGAAAGAATAATAAGAAAGTCCAATGTCCATAATATACATTTGTTCTAAATGCCTCTTGACAAATTAATTCAGAATGCTCAATCATCCACTGTACATGTCACAGGGTATGAAAGGCTTAAAAGAATATACATATGTAGAAATAAAGATACATCATCCTCAAATCCATGATACAAAGTATAGTAAAATAAATGAAATCATTCACCATATATGATACATCCATACATACATAACGATAAAACATCCATCATAAAACCTAGCCATCCATCATAATAATTCAAAAATAGAATGAAGGTAAACGTCAACCAAGAAAGCTCCAGCCACGATGACCGCAAATGGATCTCAATGGTAAGGGTAAAAAGCACTACCACCCAACTACGTGGAACCTAAATGGTCCACTCCCACTGCGTTGAGGAGATAGTCTCAAGTCCCAAAAAAGATATCAAAACATAAAACACAAGTACTCCCTAAGTCCAAGAAATTATAAAAGTACACTAACTCAAAGGTTCCAACATAGATAGACATCTAGACCCAGAGGCGCACAACGACACATAGGAAACCCACTATGCAAATAGGAAAGTGTCATCACATGAATCACATTGGAAGTTACCTGAGCAATCCCTCAGGAATCTTGGGTCACCAGTAATCCTGTGGCCACTAGTATCCTCTCATACTGACGAGGCATACTATGGAATGCAAGGTCATAACCAAGCATTCTCTTAATCCCATCCTAGTCTGTACTAGCACTCAAGGCATGGGAGAGAACATATAGTTATCTTATTAGGTTCATTTAAGTCAGTATTTATGTGAGATGTTTTCACTTATTAAAAAAAACAACTTACAATGAGTCATCCCTAGAGCCACTTTGGGTCTCCCGGCCCTCATTGCAAGCCACTTCTCGACACTACACATAGATAACCTACCCTAGGCTCATGAAAACAAAAATAACAAAATCACCTCAATCCTATACCAGCGATTGGAAAGCATTAAAAGATAGGCCACAATAATCACATCAGTTCTCCACGAGAAATTGGAAAGCATCAATTGATAATCATAATGACCACAATAGTTCTCTATTAGCAACTGAAGGCATTAATGATAAATCACAATAACCAATGGTTCTCCAACGAGCAACCAAAAAGTATCCCAATAATAAATCACAATACTGATCAAAACTCCAAAATGGACAAATCACAACATGACATCATCAAGAACTAATCACTTAAAACACCTCAGCTTCACACAAGGAAACTGGAAAGCAACAACATCGAGTAAATATATTCCATCATAGAGCATCCATAATCACATTACCATGGTTGGGTTTAGATAGATCAAGAATAGATCATCATATCATCACATTTGCATAACCCCTGAGCCTCTAGTAAACATCCTAAACTGGTCAACACTCTAGGACCACCCAAAACCCCAAACATAGATAGATAGCACATGAAAACAAGGTGTAAGTTTCACGTTTTGGTTTGATTTTGAAAACACATGATTGAGTTAAATGTAGGGTTTTAGTCTCCATTTCAGAGTTTGCTAACAAGTGATGGAATATTTCATCATTTTCCTTATAGTAAATTCAAGTATTAGCTTAAGTAAAAACAAATATTTACCCCATTTTCTAAATTACTAAGGTAAATATTATTAAATTTGTTTTTAAGTTTAATAATGGTAAGATTCCCGTTGATTCTCATTGATCAAGACTTAAATTAAATGTTCATCTAATTTAAAACAATTAATTAATATCATTGATTAATAATATAGTTCACATTATAAATCTTATAAACAAAATATTATTAAATAATATTTAATTTAATATTTAAAATATATTAATAATATTAATCTTGTTAATAATAATTATTAATAAAAATAATAATTAAAAATTAATACATATTTTTAAAAAAAACTATTAACAAATTTTAATAAATTAAAAATGATAATTTAAAAAAAACCATATTTAAAACTCTGTGTTTATAGCCCACGTGGCTAATGATAACATTGTTGGTCGCAGGCTAGCTGCGGCCGCAACAACAGTACTATGTACTGTTGCTACTACTGCAGTCTGTACTGCGGTTAGCACAGCATACACTGATGTGAAAGGTAAGTGGGGATGGGGTGGGGTAAACCTCCCCCCCCTCCCAAATTCTTTTTTTTTTTAATAAATTTTTTTAATAAAACGGATTTCAAAATCAATGTTTTAAAAAAAACATTTCAACAAACAAAATTCTGCTTTTAATAATTTTGAAAATAATGAATTTGGTTATAATTAAACTTATTTTAAATGAATATATGTTTATTATATATATATATATATATATATATATATATATATATATATATATATATATATATATATATATATATATATATATATATATATATATATATATATATATATATATATATATATATATATTCTTTTAGCAAAATTCAGAATTGAATCTGATAGACAAATACTAGGTAGCCATTCTTTATTTCTTTATCATTATTTTTAAGAAGATTTTCCAATAAAATTTCTACACTTTCTGATAAGTTTTCTCAATTTACAATCTACTGGAGAGAAATTATATTGGACAATTAAACATTCCATGTACAGAATAATTTCCCAATATCCAGAATTCACAACATGATATATATTCTTTACCAGAATTATCCAGACAATCATCTAGCAAACATGAAGAAGACAGGAATTTAAAGAACGTATTTAAATTATGCAAATTATCACAAGCATCACCCTAGACACTGATGCTAATTTGTTACGCTCCATAAACCTGTAGAGAACAATTTCCCCTTTCAAAACTTTCCTTCTTTGGAAATTTCCTTCCTCTCCTCCAAAATTCCCATCCCTTTGAAAAAAATGAACCCCCAAGTGTGAAAAAGGAGTTCTCTCCCTAAAATCAGGGCACTAATTGTGCATTCACCTTAGAGAACTCTTTGCTCACACCTTTTTAACTCTTTATTAACTTTTATTATCTTTGCTTTATCTTGCATTCATCTTTTTTATGCACATTAAATTGAATTATTAAATAACTTTATTTAATTTTCCAATTGACTTCTATTTTAATCTTTATTACTTTTGAACCCATGCACACTTTATGAAATTAAAATAACATTATTATTTCCACTTATTAAGTTCTTTTATTTTCAACCGATGCTCGCATCATGCGATCTAGAACCCTTTAATAGTTTAATATCTTTTCCACTTTTAATTTATTTTAAAAACTTAATTGATAAAATATTTAATTAACTTAAATAACAATACTATTTAGCATTTATTTAAAAATTAATTCTAAATATATTATTATTAAAGTAAATAAATATTATCACATTCTAAATTTATCCTTGAACTTTTATTTCCAAATTCAATTCTTTATTTAATTAATTTCTCAATTAATTAAATATAATTAAATATTAAAATATCATAATAATCTTCTATTAAATTAAATCATTAATTAATCTTTTAATTAAACTTAATTAATAGAAAAATACACCAAAGACTCATAAAGACAACATACGAAAACCCAACATAGCAAAATACATACTAAATCAACAAAAGGTTATAATCATGAAATTACATCATTTGATGCATTCGAAGGGTACTTAACTCAGATACTTGTCCTAATTATCAATTAGGAAAAATGTCTAAAGGGTTTAGGATTTGGACTTAAGAGTTTATCACCCCTCTCTTACCATTGAGATAATGTGATAGGGTACCCTCATCCTGGCAATTTAGGGAAGTTGATACCCAGTACCTACAACCTACATAAAATCCACACATGTACAAACACAATATTCTAAGCTAAATAGACAATGGTAGGAATTGGTGCATCGTGTAGATCCTGACTAGCAGGTGACTACGACTCCCTTCCTTAACCACATCAGAAACACCATACATAAAGAAAACAAACACTCACACCATACACATGTAGTATGGGGTAAGTATCCATAAGAAAGCACATGTGATAATAAACCATCTAACTAAACATCATCAGTAACTAAAAACACTGAATAATCATCATGCATACATGAAATATAGAGTACCAAGTAATCTCATCATATAATAAACTGAGTGTAAAACAACATCTGATAATCTCCAAAATAATAATACTAATCATCAAATATAAAATTTGGCCTAAAAGAGTTTGGAAATGATAACTGAAATGTGACTTAGGGGCAGGCACTAAAATCTATTGCTCTAAAGTTATCATTTGTTGAAAAATAGTTAAAAGAATGTGTCAAGGCCAAAGACACATATACAAACTTTTTGTATTTAGATCTAAATGTAGTTGAGATTACATCATATGCATTATGTGAAATTCTCACATTAGTAGAGTCTAAGAATCATGGAACAAAGGTATGGACAATTTGAAGGCTATTTTTTATGATTGTATGAAGATTATTTCAGCATAAAGGCAAGGACAAGTAGTTTTGACAATTTTGAACAGAATTTTGACATTTTGAGACCTTTGTCATTAATGTCAAAGGGGGAGTAATAGCAGAAAAAAATTGAAAAGAAGAAAATTAGGATAGAAAATGGGAGAGAGACATGTGTAGTATGAAGTATATTGTAAGGGGGAGCATATTTGTAAAGTTGAAATAGATGTAATGTTTATTTTCATAGTTTATTTTTGTCACTTAGCCAATTTTCCCTATTTTGTTGCCATCAATGCCAAAGGGGGAGATTGTTGACAATTGACTAATTGTGATATATAATTTTTTTCATCAATGGCAACACATGATGTACATGTTGATAGGAAACCTTAAAAATAAAGATACTTAGTATTTAGTTTTCAGAAAATTGTCTAATTATAGAATTTGGTTTACAGTAGTGTATTGTTTTCTTTATAACATGTTGCAAACATCATATTATGACAAGTGAAGTTACATGGAGATAGTATACATGTTGGTGATAATTTATATAACCTTGGAAGTTTGTATAGATAGTGTAGAATAGAGTTAATCATGTTTTGATGAAGTAGGAAAATGGAACTAAAGGAAAGAATTATTTTGGTTGTAAAACAACTACTTGTCCAGTTAGAGCCAACATCATAGATGTTTACTCTAACTTGGAAAAGTGAATTGTGGTCTTAGCCAACCTAGCAATATTTTATATAAAGGCATAGTACTTATGAAAAGGACTTCTTGTGATAAGAAGTGTTTTTTCTCATGATTATGTTATTGTATCAAGTGTGCAAACTTGTGAGTGAACTTTTGTGTAAGCAATATTTGCAAAGTTTTGTATGAACTATCTAGTGATCTAAGATTGAGCTAAATATTAGAGATCAAAAAAGAAAGGAAAATAATAGTAGATTACTTGATTGAGGAATGAGCTCTTCATGTAGTTGAAATTGCATGTTTGGACAGTAGGCTCTTCTTGCATACATTACACTACAACTCCTAACAGGGTTGGAATCTCCTAACAAGGATTCAAATTCTCCTAACAAGGACTATCGTGCTAAATTCTATCATTGACTCCTAGCAAGGCCCATCCTCTAACAAGGAACATATATATGTGAGTATATTATCTAGTGGGTGTCATCCCCATTGAGGTTTTCGATTGGCTAGGGTTTCCCTAGTTAATAAAATATGGTGTTATGAGTTATCTTTGTGCATTGTTACTGTTACTATTTAGCATTACTTTATTTCTTTGTTATGCATGATTTAAAGTAAGTAATAATATCTAGTTGCCAACTAAATTTTGTAGATTGCTTATTAACCCCCCCCCCCCCCCGGCGCCCAGTAATCCCTATTTCTAATAGTATCTAGTAAATTTTACATTGCTAGAGTTATACTGGTGAGCATTGATAAGTACTTTTCCTTTTCTTTAATGGTATCTCCAAGGCCCATGGATTATAGCTTATTTGTGTCTTGAATATACTATTGAATGTTTCCTATGGTGGATAATAGAAAGTACTACATCTCAAAGAGTGTGCAGTTCCTCTTGTATTGTTATGTAGTAACCTACTTGATCAATGTAAGATTTTCTTGAATCTAATTGATGTAAACACTAGCTGAATATATTGACACATCAAAGGGTGACTTATAGTCCCTTGTGTGAAAATTTTAGCTTATCATTTAGATCAATTAGAATTTTTTGTGAATTTGATATTCTATGGAGGATTGGATAGATGTCCTTCAATAGCTTGATTGTAGTGTTCCTTGCTTGTATGATTTTTTGTGAATGATGCTCAATGAGTTGTTCAATCTTTTCTTTTTTCCTTCCTTGTGCTAAGGAGAATTGTTGTATCACTAATGTTAAGTATGTGCCCTAGTTGATCATTAAGATCAATATTAGGATCATATTGTACATTACCAAGTATGTATATGATCAACATCCTTTCCTTGATCAAGTAACTACATGCATCTTTCTTAGACTCAATTTCTCTATTGTTGTGAGTTTCTTCAACAAGTTATTATGGTGATAAAGTTCCTCATCACTCAAATCCTTCATTCTACCATCATTATGAAGTGACTTAGGATCCTCTACTTCCTAATTATGCCTCTCATATAGCTCTCCTTCATTCATAGAGTTTGAAGATGATGATGATGAGGATGGTATTTTTCTCCTTTTCATTATTTTCCCTTTATATTATTTTGATTTAGTGATTCTCAATTGTAGCTTCTTCCTATTTATAGAGTGATCCTTTTGAGGCTTTGTAAATTCTCATGTTTTGACTATGTGACCAGTTGGTCATCTTCTTTTTTTGCATCCTCTTGTTCTTGTATATGTATCTTGATAGTATCCTCTCTTGGGCTTCTTTTGTCATTTTCTCCTTCTTCTATGACCTTTTTTGATGAGAATTCCTCTATGTGTAGAGTCTATGTTAGCTTGCTCAACTAAGCATTTCCTTCTTCCCTTATTTATTCATGTTAAGGGGTGCATGATTTCTCTATTTCTATTGCCAATTGCATCGTACCTATCTTGGGATCATCAAGTGGTCTTGGTGTTGTTGAAATGTCTTGAAGTTTTACTAGCCCTAGTGTTATTTCATGCTCTATAGTTGTTATACCTATGGTTATTGAATATCTAGCTTCTCTTGGGGAGGTTAGAGGGTTGAAGTTAATAGATTATTCATCTATTTCTTTGATGTATCCCTCACATTTTATTATTTTTCTAGTTCCAATAGATGTGATTTTCTTTTTCTTTCCCTTGTCCTTTGGATATGGTCATGTTAGGGCTTTTTCTTGTTCTATTAGCATTTTTACACAAAAACTAGCTCTACTTGTTCTATTATCCATTTATAGCTTTTGATTTCCTTGTCAAACTTGTATCTTTCCCCTCCTATTGTGACTAATGCAACATTATCTTGTATTAGGAACTCATTAATATAAGATGATATGTAGATCTGTCTAAGTGAGGGTGAAATTATGGTCTTATTTTTTCTAGTATGTCATCAATAATAAATTTTATTTATACAATTCTAATTCACCATTTCTTGATTATAATTTCTACCAATTATTTTTGTAGCATCTTCTTTAACATGTTTGGTGCCTTGTTGTAAGTCCTCATGCTTTCTATTATTGCACTTATTATGATGTTCTAGTCATTTTCACTCATAAGTGTATATACATACCTTATTGTATTGTAGTTTCTATTGTAAACAATATCATTGAGTATGCCATTAATGGAGAGTGGGAGAGTTGTATTGTTGCTTCCTCTTCTAGGTGTTATCATTCTTGATGATGATTCACTTGTGGATGGATTTAGCCTTTTTTGCACCAATGTGGGTTTCTCCTTGACCATTCTTCATTTTTCTTCTCTTTGTTCTCATCTTCCTCACGTAACTATAGTTCTGGTAAGTTTATTTCCTTTCATAAATCAATGGCAGCAATGGAGAGTGGGGAAGTGGGATTGGTGCCTCCTCTTCTAGGCTTCACCCTTCTTGATGATGATTCACATGTGGATGCATTTAACCTTTTTTTGAAACTATTGGGACTCAAAATTGCCTTCTTGATTTTGAGTACCATAGAGAAACTAAGCCCTATAAACGCTTTTAAGTGCACATGTACCCAATTGTACCTTTGAGCCCCATGAGATGCCTACTATTTTTGACACCTTTCATTTAGTGCATCTATGTGTTTCATGAAGACAAATTTCCATTTTGTGAATTCCTATTTTAAGCCAATGTCAATTCTACATTTTCACCTCAGTGCCAAATAGGGATAGGAGGCTATGTTTGTCATTGAATATCTTTTACCCATAAATATTTTATGACTCACCACTTTGGGAGTGTTTAGTGTCCATACTAGAGAGCCTATGTTTCAGATTTTGAGTTGTTTTGTGTCTGTTTGACTGGGTTTTGAATCCCTCAAAGTTGGTAGTTTACTGATGTCATGTTGCTACAAATTGTTCAAAATTTTGGGAAGCCCTATTTGACGAGTTATAAATTTTGACCAGTTGACCCAAATGATAAAATTCCTTTTGCGTTGCATTTTAGAGGTCAGAGGCTTATTATGTTTCAAGTTTGAGCTTATGATGAATCTATTTGATCATTCTTCAAACACAATTCCAAATGCAATTTTGAGCTGTTTACTAGTGTCAGCATTTATAGATTTGTTAGAACCCTTGTTCGTGATAAAATATCTCAGAATCCATCATAGGTGAGATCAAATGGATTGTATCACTATGTTGTACTCTAAAAATACTTCAATTGTGCCAATTTTTAGATCTTGACAAATCCATCTACATACTTTTCCAAGTCCATTCCATTTGCAAAAATTGTTTTTCTGCCATTGTTTCAATCTGCAAATTCTGAGTAGCCTACTTTGACCACTTGCCTTTTGTGTCCAGTTATTTTTCATGAGGCCAAATTTTAGATCCATACTCTCCTTGTGACAATGAACCACCTTCCCAAGTTTTATTTCCTCGAGCATCTATTTACCCAATTTTCAAAGCCAAATCTAAACTCAATTTATTGTTTTCTATCATGTTTTCATGTAGGTAGTTCTGAGAAGTCAACTTTGGTGGTCGATATCTTTTGACCCCAATGTCTTCATGTGAAGAAATTTGGTAGGCCTATTGAAAATGTCAGAGAGAATAGATGTTCATATTTTCAAAGCCCGATCAAGTGTTTATGTTAGTTTTTAAATTTGGTTATCAGGCCTTCCTATCAGCAAATCACAGCTTAAATTAAATGATAAAATGTGTTTTAAGTGATGATTTAGTGCTCAAATTGGATTCTAGTCAGTTTGAGAAGGTCAATGGATCAGTTTGTATATCAGTTGTTCAAAAATGAAAAAAAGTTAGCCAGACCCACTTTGAGGTCTGACTGATTCCATCAAGCAAAGTGAGTCAAAGAATGAAAATAATGAAGCTAAAGAGAATGCCTAGTTGTATGCCCTTAAATCAAATACCCAAATGAACATTAGTTCATCTAAACTATTGTTAAGTAAGAAATACATGGAAGGGATTGGTTGGAAAATATTTAAAGAGGACATTGGAGGGTTTGAAGATAATTTTAGAATAAAGGTCTTCTTGAGCACATTAGTAAAACCAAGGACACAATAGACTATCTTCGATACCTTATTAGTTTTGATGTCAATGAAGATGAGCCCTTTTTAAGGAGTAACATTTCACCATTACTTGCAATTGAGTCTCACCATTATGTTGTGCATTTCTTCCTCAACAATAATTTTGTAGGCAGTACAAATGGCAATTAAACAACTCCATGCTTCTATGTTGAGATACCCATTTCTCTAAGCCCTAGGAAAAATGATATAGCTATATTGAGTGTGATGGTTGGATTGTTGAATTTAGGAGCACATTTTGAGAAAAAGAGTGCATGAATAAGCAATGTAGCAATCCAAGGGTTTAAAGATGGCACTTATGACTTGTCACAAGAGTTATGGACATATCAGATTGGTTTAGTTGGAGAAAGGTTAAATATCTATTCTAATAATGATTCACATATGAAAAATTGGACATCACCAATTTCTAATCAGCCCTTGATATGGTATAAGATAATAATAGATGCACCAAATGGAGATGGACCTGTCTCTTTAAATCTAAGTCTTATGGGAAAAGGGCACATTTGGATCAATGGGGAAAGTATTGGACTTAATAGGATTTCCTTCTTGATTCCTGTAGGAGATTGTACAAGATGTGATTATCGAGGAAATTATAGCTTGCATAAGTGTGCAACAAATTGTGGAAGGTTCATCAAGGGGACATTTCATTTGGTGGAAACTACAAATGTAGTTGAAAAAGCATGCATAGGACAGAGTGGATGTTCAATTATTGTTTCATCAGAGCAATTCAGAGCAGATCCTTGTAGTGGAATTGTGAAGAGTCTGGTAGCTGAAGCAGCATGCAACTGAATATAGTCAGAATCTAGCTACAAGATTTTATAATTTAGAATAATTTTATGATTTCATATGATCTTGGTGGCTTGCAAGAATTCTCACACCCCACACTAGAAATAAACCCATAGCTTTGAAGCAATGCAGACGCCAAAAGGAACCTCTATGTTTGGAAGAGCCTATTCTAAGGCCATGTGGATGCAAGGTATAAAAAAGGAACTTGCCAATAGGAAGTGATCCGCAAGAGGCCCACTACAAGGGCCTTGAACCCATGAAGCCGTCCATGCATGTTTAAAAGAAGTAATCTCACACAAGCTATAGGATGAATGAAAGATCACATAAGGAGAAAGCCAGCAGTTTATACATAAGAGGCAGTGAGAATAGAGGGTCCACACAAGCAGCAGTAGCATGAAATAGAGCACCCTATTCCAAATAGAAGGTCGCACCCTAAAAAAAAAAGGAAGGTCCATGGCAAAGCATGAAAGAGAGCAATGTGTTCAAGAAGCTTCATTAGCTTGGCATCTCTCTTTGGATACTTGTGTTTTTGTGACCACTGAACTTAAAGTTTGCATAAATGATAATAGATAGCATCTTACAACAAAATAGGGGCAGTAGCATAACACAAGCCATACCACGTCAGGCAAAGAGGCCTTTCTCAAGCCATGTAGTGTCATGAAATTAACATAGGTTTCAAGGTTTTATTGCAAGAGCATCAAAAATTTTTGTCAAGTTGGAGCTGAAATAATGAAATTGGCACAACATTTGCTAAATGTGATGAAGCTCTATTGGCAAGGTTCCCACCTCCTACATTCAAAATGAAAAGGCCCTTGGCAGCCCATCCATGGATAGATTCAAAAGAGAATGTGAAAAATCTATTCATGGTTTTTGAATTTTTATATACTTTTGCTGATGTGATCAACTTGTGCTCATTCACTCTAGATGAGTTTTTTTAGGCCTTGGTGGTGTCATAATAATTTTGTCAACTTTCTTGTGTGAGAAGATAAAAAATAGAGAAAGAACCAATTGTAGTGGTCGCATATGAAGAAGCAGCCCACCTACACATGAAAGGGATAGCTGACTAGAAAGAAGAGGAAACCATTGTTAGAAATTTGCAGAGAATAGAGGGAAAACTATGAAATCACATATATCCCACACTGCTCGTGGGAGGGCATTTTTTATAGTTTACATACTTCTCCACACATAAAGCATGGTGTCTTAGGACAAGAACCTTTTGAAAGGTTTCTTGTGCATTGGGCCCCCGTGGCCAACTTGGATGTGGTTGACAGTTGGGAGGTTTCCCAAGCACAAATTTTGAATGTGTGCACATGTCCAAATGCTGACATGGAATATGAAGGAAGAGATCTTAACACATGGAGAATATTGCATCATTTTCTATTTCACTTAGCAAAGTTGTTCACGTGATAAGTATAGTGACATAGCAAATGTGCAAACGTGGCACAGAGGTGGTAGTGATGTGGAGATAAGTGGGTGCAAAAGTTCATGCCATGTGGCACAAGCTATGTAGGTGTTGGACCAATGAGATGATGCCACACGGCATCCAGGTGGTAGGACCTAATGACTATGCAAAATGGAACAAATCACAATGCGACACGTGTCATAGAATTGGTCAACATGTTTGACCATAATGAATATAAAAGGGAAAATTCAAAATATTTCAAATATAAAATTTATTTAATATTCCTTTTGGTTTCACGTACAAGTCAAATTTTTAAATAAAGTCTAAAACTTTTAATATAGTCCAAACTTTGTAGAAGTTTAAATTTTTGCAAAATATTGTGTAAAATCATGAGATGGGATCCCAATTTTCAAAGAGGCATAACAAGGGTTATTTTTGCTCAAAATAGGAGCTCTAATATACCATCAGAATTGAGACAATCTAAATTTTCTATTTATAAGGTCAGATTGTGCACAGGTGTTCACCAATTCATGCTATAAGCCAATTTCTAATTTACAGGGCATTCTCAGCAGACTGAGTAGTTTTCACCATTGAGCATCTGAATTGGTTAGAGGGAAAATGTAAAGGCTTTTTGAGATGTGAAAGTGAAGAAAATCAATTTTGAGATAGTTTTCTTGTCTTCTAGAGGCTTTTCAACTAATTTTCACTTTTACCATGAGTTCATTTTGGAATCAAAATCAATTATGATGTTGAACCAAATGTCTTAGATATTTCATGCTTTTGCAAACCAAATGATGAGGATTTGATTTAGGCAATTGAGGAGAGAAGGTAGAGAGATTCTTTTAGCTTCTTGAGGGAGAACTTTGAAGGGACACATGTCAATTGCAAATTCAATCCAAGAATTTCCCTTTTCATACATATTCATTCTTCTTCTCTGAAAAAAGGAGGTTGGTGGGTTTTCAATTTCTAGTTCTAGGAGCTCTACTCAAACTATGAAAGCCACACACCTAGCATTCTCTCTTGTACTAAATAGTAATTTATGTTTTATTCAGATAGTTCTTGTTTGTTAGGTGATTTGTGAGGTATTTCTGTACATCTTTCATGTATTCATTTTCAAGGAGAATGAATAAAACATAGCAAAGGGTTTTGAATTCAGTCTAAATCTTGTCCACTAGTCATGGATTTGTAATCTTTTCTAATTTTTGAACAAAGGGCATGAATTAGGTTGCATTCTATTTAAGAATGTATGTGATTAAAATGTCTTTCTTGTGGAACAAAGAACCATATAATTGCTTGGTGTTTATCATAGAGTTTGCAAAATTCATGATAGGATAATCTAAATATGAGGCTCATATTGATGCAGATGTCTATTCACAAGGTGAAAGATAGATCAAGGATCTTGATGTAGGAATTATGCCAAAGATTTCCAGAAGATTTATGGTTGTAATTCATTTAATTGCCCAATAGATAAGATATTGATCAGAGATAGGATCATTAGGTTTTGTTGTTCATCTGTGGGTCTTGTTGATATCAACATATTAAATCAATTTTCCCTTTTATGTTGAAAGCTATTCAGAGTTTAACCCACACTTAGGTTACCAATTTCATTAGTCATGCTATTAGCTATTCCATTCTTGTGATTTCTTGGTTAAGTATAGAGGATTTAGGGGTTTCATCTATTATTCTAGATCATGATTATGCATATTACACTAGTCCATAATCAGATCTTAAGAGGTTAACCCACCTACATTTTGTAGAGCCTAAAGTGAAGAAGGAGTGTAGCCTTATAGTTGGCCTGGGTTCTTGGTGAATTGTATCCATTATTGGGGAGATAGCTACCCATAGATGTATTCTTACCTTGCATACGTGGTTATTTAAACTTTGTTAAATCAAGAGCCAACAAAATGGTGACTCTACTCGGGAATGAAATAAGGTTACCAATAAAAGAATTCTAGAGTCTTGCTATTTTTAGTTTGGGGAAGAGTCTCATAAGTATAATAATTTGAAGTTATTTTTGGATTTGAAAGTATATTACCTAGATTTTGTTGTTGGTTGCATGTTTTTGAAAAATATGTGTGACTTTGCTATGAGGAATGTTCAAAATCTGGAAATGTTTCAATAAAATATCAATGAGTAAAGCTATTTCCTCTATAAGGAGGTGGCGACTCTGTGTTTGAAAGAACCTGAGATGTGAAGCTTTGTTTCATATTTCAGTCAACTATGAAGTAACCAACAACATTCAAGAAAGACATTCGAGGTATTCTCCATTCAGTGTTTTATGTGTTCACATGGTCCTTATTAAATGATTTTGTCATTAGAAGAAGGACAGATATGTGAAGAATGTCAGATCAGTTAAGTGATAAGAGAAAGTTACTTATAATTGCATAGGTGTTCTGTTACTAGTTTTGAAAATCACTAAATATATAAGTACAAAGGTTGCAACCAGCAAGGGATGTTCATATGAATTCTTTTATCAAAGGATACAAGTAATTTTGTTATGATGGCATACCTAGTTTCCCAAATAAGATCCTTGATGGAATCAGAGGGTATTTGCCAAAATTTAATAGAAACCAGTCCTAGTCAGCAAAGAAGCATGTCCAAAAACAATTTGACTTGATGTATGACTTTGATCTGTGCCATGATGATCTATGGATGAGGTTGTTTGTGTAGACTCTAAAAGGAGATGAAAGAGATTGGTTCTCATGCTTGCCTACAGCTTCAATTTCTTCATGGGATGAGTTAAGTTCATCCTTCATTGAACAATTTGATGGGTGGGTAGATGTGAAATTAATGTTGGATAGATTGATGGGAATTTAGATTGAACACGATGAGTTAATCCCAAGATTTAATAGTAGATTTTCTAAAACATTAATGGATATCCCTAAAAATTATAGGCCCCATGATCAAATTTTTTTAGTTATTTATTTGGGCACATTGGGCCAAAAGATGGGTTTCTTGTTGAGGGATAAACAATCACAAAGTCTATATCAAGCTTTTGAAATTGCAATGGATGTTGAATGCAATCTTAAATATAGAGTTATAAGAGGGTGTACCCCTGCTATTGTAAAAAATCTTGCTGAAATTTCAAAATTTCAAGCATGTGTGGATGAAGACCCTTTGTTGCAAAGAAGAGTTGATTCTTTCCTTGCTGAAAATACTGCATGTTTTTATAGTATTACAGCAGCAGATGATAAAATCACTTCACTTGATCAATTACATATGCAAGAAATAAATTTAGTTGTTTCTTCTCCTACTGATAATATTCCTCTTGTTGAGAATGTTGTAAACTATGAAGAGGAAAGATATTCATCTCAGTACAAGGAGAAAGAAGGTGAATGTTATGTGTCAAGCGATAGTGGTGAAGTTGCTGATCCAGTGTATAATCAAGAGGCATCATATGAAGCTAATGATGAGAGTTGTTACTCGAGTCAAGGAGCTGACAATGATATTACATGTTCATCTTCATGTGAATCAGATGCAAATTAGGAAGAAGAGAGCAATGACAGAAGTTGCCACTCTTATGAAAGAAAAGGTATAAGTTATTTCTCTAAATCTAAAAGTGAAATTTCATTTCAAAATTGTACAAGTCAGCTTGATTTTGAAAGTTGTGAAGAAAGATTGTATACACAATATAAGGATAAAGAGGTTATTTATAAGAGTGGATTGCCTAATTGTGTAGAAGAATGTCTTGAGGATGCAAGTAGTGATAATCAGCATACAAGTGATTCTAAGATTAAAGCATTAGCACCTATTGGTAAGATAAATACTGATTTGTTTGCAAGACGTTTGAGTTACCTTGATGTAGACAATGAAAAAAACATAGATTTAATTTCTACATGCTTTGTTGATGGAGTGGATGTTGAGTCTCCATATGGTTTTGATTTTTCTTCACATGTTGAAAGTCTTTGCGAAAATGAAATGGGTAGCGGCTTTAAAGTATACACTAATGCTTTATATGATGAAGATCCTAATGATGATCAGCTTATGTTTTGTCAAGATGTTCAACAAGGATTGTTACATGGAGTTATTAACCTATTGTTTGAAGAAGACATGGAACTTTCAGATTTAATTGAGGATGGCTTTAATGATGATACCCTATCTTAGTGCTGTAAGGGATCGGATGTATCTTCTTTTGGATCTGATGGTGAAAGTATTGATGAGATTGCATCTCATGATGAGAATGAGGGGTTTGATAAGGTTGTTATTGAAGATCAACACGCACCTTGTACTAAGTTTTGTGATGAATACTTTAATGTGACAACTAATTCATTTGTTGATTGTGAAGAACTATTTGAAGATTATGGGTTAGTTTCAAATTATGACATTGATGATGTGTGAATACAAGTTTGATTGCTTATGAATACTCTCTGGTTATGCATAAGGATAGACATTTTCAAGGTATGTGTGATCTCTTTCTCCAAGTTGAGTATGAAGCCTTCATATTCAAAGTTGATAGCATGCATGATTTTTTGTTGAAGAAGATTTTCAGTTTCAGTTTGATATGTTTGAGCATGCTGATTCAAACTTTCATAATGAGCCAGTTGTTGAAATTAAAGCTAGTTTTTGTATGCATTATGAAGGTGAGGATGTAGATTTCATTTTGCCAAGTGATGTGTTTCATGATGTAAATCTGATTGGCAAGACTGATAGAAAGAATATTTCTAGCTTACCTCATAATGAAAGAAATGAAAATCAGGTTTTTGACAGAGGTAAGAAGTTTTGAAAACTTTTCGGTGGCCCAGGGTCATCGCTTGTACGTAGTAGAGGTAGTTGTTTTGCTTTCAATAAAGTTGTTCAAGAGAGGAAGTTTTTGAATTTCAAGTGTGTGCTCTACTTCTTCTAGATATTTAAATCCTTTCCATGCACACAAGGGACATGCATCCCTAGATAGAGCCACTGTTGGGACTCAAAATTGCCTTCCTGATTTTGAGTACCATTGAGAAACTAAGCCCTGTAAACTCTTTTAAGTGCACATGTACTTGACTATACATTTGAGCCCCATGAGATGTCTACTGTTTCTAACACCTTTCATTTAGTGTTTCAATGTGTTTCATGAAGACAAATTTCTATTTCGAGTCATTTTGTGAAGTCCTATTTTAACCAATTGTCAATTATGCATTTTCGCCCAAGTGTCAAACAATGATAGGAGGTTGTGTTTTTCATTGAATATCTTGTACCCAAAAAAGTTTCATGACTCACCACTTTGGGAGTGTTTAGTGTCCATACCAAAGAGCCTATGTTTCATATTTTGAGTCATTTTGAGTCCATTTGTCTAGGTTTTGAATCCCTCAAAGTTGGTAGTTTATTGATGTCATGCTAATATAAATTATTTAAAATTTTGGGAAGCCCTATTTGATGAGTTATAACTTTTGACCAGTTGACCCAAATGATGAAATTCCTTTTGCATTACATTTTAGAGTTCAGAGACTTGTTATGTTTCAAGTTTGAGCTTATGATGAATTTGTTTGATCAATTTTCAAATGTGATTCCAAATGCAATTTCTAGTTGTTTACTGGTATTAGCATTTCCAGATTTGTTGGAACCCTTGTTCATGATAAAATATCTTAGAATCTGTGATAGGTGAGATCAAATGGATTGTATCACTGTGTTTTACTTTGAAAATACTTCAAGTGTGCCAATTTTTAGATATTGACGAATAGGTCTATGTAATTTTCCATGTCCATTCCATTTGCAAAAATTACTTTTCTACCATTGTTTCACTTTGCAAATTCTAAGTAGCCTACTTTGACCACTCTCCATTTGTACCTAGTCATTCGTCATGAATGCAAATCATAGATGCATACTCTCCTTGTAAAAATGAAACACCATCCCAAGTTTTGTTTCCTTAGGTGTCCATTTACCCAGTTTTCAAATCCAAATCTGAACTCAATTTATTGTTTTCTAACATGTTTTCATGTAGGTAGTTCTAAGAAGTCAAATTTGGCGGTCGATATCTTTTGACCCCTATGTCATCATGTGACAAAATTTGGCAAGCCTGTTGAAAACATCAAAGAGAATAGATGTTCAGATTTTCATAGCCTGACCGAGTGCTTATATCAATTTTTTAAGCCAGTTGTTAGGCCTTCCTATCAGTGAATCATAGTTTAAAGAACAATGATAAAATGATTTTTAAGTGATGATTCAGTGCTCAAATTGGATTCCATTTAGTTCGAGTAGGTCAATGGATTAGTATTCATATCATTTGTTTGAACATGAAAAAAAAATTAGCTGGACCCACTTTTGAGTCTGACTGATTCCATCAGGCAAAGTGAGTCAAAGAATGAAAATAATGAAGCTAAAGAGAATGCCTAGTTGTATGCTCTTAAATCAAATACCCAAAAGAAAATTGGATCATCTAAATTATTGTTAAGTAAGAAATACATGGAAGGGATTGGTTGGAAAATATTTAAAGAGGACATTGGAGGGTTTGAAGATAATTTTAGAATAAAGGTCTTTTGGAGCACATTAGTACAACCAAGGACACAATAGACTATCTTTGGTACCTGATTAGAGTTGATGTCAATGAAGATGAGCCCTTTTTAAGGAGTAAAATTTCACCATTACTTGCAATTGGCTCTCACAGTTATGCTATGCATGTCTTCCTCAACAATAATTTTGTAGGAAGTGCAAATGACAATTAAACAACTCTAGGCTTCTATGTTGAGATACCCATTTCTCTAAGCCCTAGGAAAAATGATATAGCTATATTAAGTGTGATGGTTCGATTTCTAAATTTAGGAGCACATTTTGAGCAAAAGAGTGTAGGAATAAGCAATGTAGCAATCCAAGGGTTTAAAGATGGCACTTGTGACTTGTCACAAGAGTTATGGACATATCCGATTGGTTTAGTTGGAGAAAGGTTAAATATCTATTCTAATAATGATTCACATATGACAAATTGGACATCACCAATTTCTAATCAGCCCTTGATATGGTATAAGATAATAATAGATGCACTAGATGGAGATGGAGCTATCTCTTTAAATCTAAGTCTTATGGGAAAAGGGCATATTTGGATCAATGGGGAAAGTATTGGACTTAATAGGATTTCCTTCTTGATTCCTGTAGGAGATTGTACAAGATGTGATTATTGAGGAAATTATAGCTTGCATAAGTGTGCAACAAATTGTGGAAGGTTCATCAAGGGAACATGTCATTTGGTGGAAACTACAAATGTAGTTGAAAAGGCATGCATAGGATAGAGTGGATGTTCAATTATTATTTCATCAGAGAAATTCAGAGCAAATCCTTCTAGTGGAATTGTGAAGAGTCTGGCAGCTAAAGCAGCATGTAACTAAATACAATCAGAATCTAGCTACAAGATTTTCTATTTTAGAAGAAGTTTATGATTTCACATGATCTTGGTAGCTTGTAAACATTCTCACGCCCCATGCCAGAAGTAAAGGCACGGCTTTGAAGTAATGCAAATTCCAAAAGGAAGCTCCACATTCAGAAGAGCCTATTCTAAGGCCATTTGGATGCAGGGTATAAAAAGGGAACACGCAGACAGGAACTGATCCGTAGGAGGCCCATGGCAGGGGCTTGTAGGCCATGAAGCCATCCACACATGTTTAAAAGGAGTGATCATAATAATTTTTTCAACTTTCCTGTGCATGAAGATAAAAATGAGAGAAGGAACCAATTGCAGTGGTCACATATGAAGAAGTATCCCACCCACGCATGAAAGTGATAGCTGGCTAGAAAGAAGAGGAAACCACTATTAGAAATTTGTAGAGAATAGAGGAAAAATTGTGAAATTGCATATATTCCACATTCTTTGTGGGAGGGAATTTTTTACACTTTAAATACTTCTCCACACATAAAGCATGGTGTCTTAGGACAAGAGCCATTTGAAAGGTTGCTTGTGCATGGGGCCCCCGTGGCCAACTTGGATGTCGTTGACAGCTGGCAGGTCACACAAGCATAAATTTTGAATGTGCACGCATGTCCAAATGTTGAGATGGAATATGAAGGAAGAGACTACAACATGTGGAGAATCTTGTGGCATTTGCTATGTCACTTAATGAAGTTGCTCACATGATAAGTATAGTGACATAGAAAATGTCCAAACGTGGGGCAAAGGTGGTAGTGACATGGAGATAAGTGGGAGGAAAAGGTCATGCCATGTGGTGCAAGCTCTGTAGGTACTGGACCAATGAGATGAGGTCATGTGGCATCTAGGTGGTAGGACTTGATGACTGTGCAAAAGGGAAAAAATCACAATGTGACATGTGTCATAGAGTTGGTCAACATTTTGACTTGAATGAATAGAAAAGGGAAAATTCAAAAGGTTTCAAATATATAATTTATTTTATATTCCTTCTAGTTTCATGTGCAAGTTAGATTTTTAAATAAATTTTTAAACTTTTAATATAGTCCAAACTTTTCAAAAGTTTAAATTTTTTCAAAATATTGTGTAAAACCATGAGATGGGATCTTGATTTTCAAAGAGGCATAATAGGGGCAATTTTTGCTCAAAATAGGCACTCCAATATACCATCGAAACTAGGACGATCTAAATTTTCCATTTCTAAGGTCAGATTATGTACAGGTGTTCACCAATTTGTGCCATAAGCCAATTTATGTTTCCTAGGGCATTCTCAGCAGAATGAGTAGTTTTCACCATTGAGCATCAAATTGGTTAGAGGGCAGATGTAAAGGCTTGTTGAGATGTGAAAGTGAAGAAAATCAATTTTGAGAAGGTTTTCTTGTCTTCTAGAGGCTTTTCAACTGATTTTCACTTTTATCGTGATTTCATTTTGGCATCAAAATTAATTATGATGTTGAACCAAATATTTCATGCTTTTGCAAACCAAATGATGAGGATTTGATTTTGGCAGTTGAGGAGAGAAGGTAGAGAGATTATTTTTAGCTTCTTGAGGGAGAATTTTGAAGGGACTTGTGTCAATTACAAATTCAACCTAGGAATTTCCCTTTTCATACATATTATTTCTTCTTCTCTTAAAAAAGGAGGTTGGCAGGTTTTCAATTTCTAGTTCTAGGAGCTCTACTCAGGCTATGAAAGCCACACACCCAGCATTCTGTCTTGTATTGAACAACAATTTATGTTTTTTTGCAGATAGTTTTTGTTTGTTAGGTGATTTGTGAGGTATTTCTATACATCTTTCATGTACTCATTTTCAAGGAGAATGAATAAAACACAACAAATGGTTTTGAATTCAGTCTAAATCTCATCTCCTGGTCATGGATTTGTAATCTTTTCTATTTTTTGAACAAAGGGCATGAATTAGGTTGCATTCTATTTAAGAATGTATGTGATTGAAATGTATTGCTTGTGGAACAAAGAACCATGTAATCTAAGTATGAGGTTCATATTGATGTAGATGTCTATTCACAAGGTGAAAAATAGATTAGGGATCTTGATGTAGGAATTATGACAAAGATTTCCAAAAGATGTATGGTTGTAATTCATTTAAGTGCCCAATAGATAAGGCATTGATCAAAAATAGGATCATTAGGTTTTGTTGTTCATACCCTAGTCTTGTTGATATCAAGATATTAAATCAATTTTCCCTTTTATGTTGAAATCTATTCAAAGTTAAACCTGCACTTAGCTTACTAGTTTCATGGGTCATGCTATTAGCTATTCCATGCTTGTGATTTCTCAATTAAGTATAGAAGATTTAGGAGTTTCATATGTTATTCTAGATCCTGATTATGCTTATTACACTGGTCACATAATCAAATCATAAGAGGTTCACCTGCCTAGGTTTTGTAGAGCCTAAAGTGAAGAAGGGGTGTAGCCCTATAGTTGGCCTAGGTTCTTGGTGAATTGTGTCCATTATTGGAGATAGTTTCCCATAGATGCATTATTGCCTTGCATACCTAGTTATTTAAACTCTATTAAATTAGGAGCCAATAGTACCGATGTTGGTTTCTCCTTTACCACTTCTTTAGTTTTCTTCTCTTTGTTTTCATCTTCCTCACATAACTTTGATTCTGGTAAGGTTGTTTCCTTTCCTAAATCAATATTCCCTTCTTCATGTTTCTAACTTTTAGGGTTATTTACATCTATTTTCTTCTTTTCCTTACTTTCTCTCTTAGTTTCTTCCATGTGCTTTTCTAATCTATCTATTGTGCTCATTCTTATTATGATAGTACCTAATATTAGTATTTTTTTTTACATGTATCAGTAATATTAGTTTTATGGCATCCGTTGCCTCTTTTTATGTGAGTTCATACTAGAATCCAGTGAGCTAGTGGGTTCTTGGCTTCAAAGTTTGTATCATGCATGTATCCATCCAAGATGGAAAAAAGATGTCATTTCTATATTTCTCTATCAGGGTAATGGGAATACTTTCCCTTTTCCACATCATGTTCCTAAAGCTCTCAAAATACTCTTTCAATATATTGTCCTTATTATCTCCTAACATCATATAAGACATGTTGGATACACTTGTTCAACTATATCATAACAGTTATCAGATAGATTCTACCAAGCTCAGATGGTAAGAAAAGTGAATTATAGAGTTTATCGAGTGTTTCTAGAAGTTACACTGTGAAGACAGTTTTTACCAAGCTCACTTGGGTGTCAAAGGTTTCTGTGGTAGAAATCAGTTTCTATCTAGCTCATAAGGTCAATGAAATAAAGTTAGTGTTTATCAACTTCACTTGGTCTCCAAAGGATTTTGTAGAGTTCGCAGTGTTTACTAAGCTTCACTTGGTTAACACTAGAAATCATTTCTAGAGCAGTGTTTATCGAGCAAGGTTGGCTAATGAAGGATTTCATTATTTTAGCAAATAAAGTTTAATTGTTTCATGTAGTGATTATAGATGACTGATGTAATGATTATTGGTAATTGTAATTTGTAAATGAGCCAACTTGATAATTTGTAATGTATAAATAAAAGGTCAAGTTGTGGATTCTAATTATAATGAATGAGCATGCAAGTGAGTTGATTGTGTGGAGAGGAAGCGTGAGCAAATTTTGAAGAAGGATCAGATATCCTTGAGGAATAACAAAGTTGTATTCAATTAGAGAGGATCTAGTGAAGTAAAATAGAGATCTGTAATAGCAAAATTTAGTTGCATCTCATTCAAGTCACTTACTGTTACTTTCTCACCATTGTAGTAGTAATTCCTAAATCTCTTAATAGAGTTGGTTTAATAGCCCTTTTGTAAATCCTTTAACAAGGTGGACAGTTCTATTGAATTTTTCTAAAAGTCCTCTAGTAGGGCCACTCCTAGTAGGGTGAGTAAATCCTCTAACAAGGTTACACCTATTAGTGTGTTTTGTAACCTTTAACATAGTTGGCTCCAAATAGGGCTTACTTCAGAAGAGTGAAAATCGGTAGCTAGTTACTTGGTGGTTTTTCCCATATTGGGTTTCCATGTTAAATTTGGTGTCTCTTATGTTGATGTTATTTCTTTTATGCATGCATGTTAAATTTTTGTGAATGCTTAATAAGTTAACATACATCTACCAAGTTATAGTATTTTTTTGTGTGGCTACTGAGTGACAGTAGTAACTAAGTTTTAAGATGTCTAAGGGATTTGTGGATTTTTTTTTGTGGTATTTGATTCACCCACCACCCCCCCCCCCCCCCCCTCTTAGTTACTCCATCTATAATTCTAACAATTGGTATCAGAGCTTTTGGTGCTTGCAAGAAAGATTTCAAAGATCTAAGCTAAAGATCAAGATGTCTTGCAAGAGGGAAATTCAAGGGCTTAATAGGGATAACTTTTCAGCATGGAAAGGTCTCATGAGACTCCATCTAGCTTCCATTAGAGATACTGGATTGAAATATCTTGATCAAGCATATGTAACTCCTTCTAGTACATTATCAGCTAATGACATTATTGAGAAGAAGAAGACTCATGACACCATGATGATAGACATTGCATCTACCCTTAGCTATGAAGAATTTGATGATGTCAAGGACTGCAAAACTGCCTTTGAAATATGAAACAAGCTAAAATATATCTATGGAGGTGATGATAATGTGAGAAGAGACAAAGCAGAAAGTCTAAGAGGACAATTTGATCAAATGAGGATGAGAGAGGATGAAAACATTACCAAATATGTTGAAAGAGTCAAATTAGTTGTTAGTGTAATCAAGGCTTCTAGAGGAGACATTGAGGAGGAAATAGTTGTAAGTAAACTTCTTAGAATATTACTTCCCATTTACACAATTAGAGTTTTTGCAATTCAAGAAAGAAGATGTGAAGAAAATCATAAGATAAATTTAGAGGCCATAGTAGGAAGATTGACTACATTTGAGATAGATAACTATGACAACTATGTTCTAGCTTCCAAGAACATTGAATCAGCATTTGAATCCAAGCTTTCACTCAAAGAAAAAGGCAAGAAGGTAAAGGATTATTAGTCAGAAAGTGAAGAAGAATCAAAACAAATTTCAGACAGTGATCTTGAGGTGGTTGAAGCTCTGCTTGCAAGGAAATATTCTAGAGGCAGAGGGAAATACAAAGGTAAGGTTCCTCTAATTTGTTTTTCATGTAAATAAATTCGACATATTGTTGCTAGGTGTCCAAATAAGTAGAACAAGGATGAGAAGAAAGGTCGCAAGTGCATTGGGAAGAAAGACTTCAAATCATTCAAGGACAAAGGTAAGAAAACATGTTCCATGGCTAAGGATTGTAATGATTTCGATGATGAAGAAGATGAAATTATTTACATTATTGTGAAAGATGAATCTTATAATTATGAGGAAGATAAAATGGCTCTTATCCCTCATGTGAGAAAAAATGTTACATGGATTATAGATAGTGGTTTCTCTCATCATATGATTGGTGATAAAACTAAGTTTGAAAAATTTGAAGACTATCATGGTGGTAGTGTGAGGTTTGGTAATAATGAACTTTGTTGCATAAAAGGAAGAGGAAGAATCCCACTAACCAAAAAGCTTGTATGTTATAATGCCTATTGGGTAGAAGGACTAAAACACAATCTGTTGAGTGTGGCATAGCTATTCAATAATAGATTCAAAGTGGAATTCATGCATGGGAAAGAAAGACTACTAGATAACAAAGGAAAGTTGACTGGATCAGGCATACAAACAAAAGGTAACTTGTTCTATCTTGAACTTGGTGAATGTTCATGTTTTATTGCTCAAGTTGAAGAAATTTGGTTATGGCATAGAAGGTTGTGTCATGTGAACTTTGATAACCTAGTGAAAATAAGAAAATTTAGAAAAGTAATAGGCATTCTTAGTATAAACAAACTTGAGGTTGGTCTATGCAAAAATTGTCAGATTGGTAAGATGGGAAAAACTTGCTTTAAAAGTAAGAACTATCAGTCTAAAAAAGTTTTGGAAAATGTGCATACTGACTTGTGTGGACCCATTGAAATTGAAAGCTATACTGGAGAAAAGTTCTTCATTCTTTTTGTTGATGATTACTCTAGAATGATGACTATCATGTACTAGAGAGAGAAATTAGAAGCATTTGAGAAGTTCAAATGGTATTTAGCTAGAGTAGAGAAGTAAATAGGGAAAAGACTAAAATTTTTGAGGTTAGATAGAGATGTTGAATTCATCTCCCATGAGTTCAATAACTTTTACATTGAAAGGGGAATCAAAAGACAGGTATCATCACCTAGAACACCTAAGAAAAATGGAATAGCTGAAAGGAGGAATAGATCTATCATGGACTATCCAAGAACTTTAATGATTGAAAAGAACATTTCTATCAAATATTGGAAGGAAGCTATTAGCACTACATGTCATACCTTGAATCAAGTACAGCTGAAGAAGGACTCATTCAAAAACCCCTATGAGTTATTGTATGGCTATAAATCAAATGTAAGTTACCTAAAAGTATTTGGAAGCAAATGTTACATTTTGAAAGAATCCAGAAAAGGTAAATTTCATGTGAAAGGTGATGAGGGAATATTTTTGAGATATTCTTGCAAAAGCAAAGTATATAGATGTTTGAATTTGTCTACTCACAAAGTCATAGCAAGTGCACATGTGAAAGTTGATGAATTTGTAGAAAGCACTGAAGAAAAAAGCAAAAAGGAACTAGAAGATTATAGGAGATTTATTTTCATTAAACCTAATATAGTTCCAAATACATCTATCAATCAGGAATCTTCTACTCCCAAGTCTTTAGTAATTGAGTTGCAAGAAGTTCAAACTAAGCTTAGGAACCTGAGTCACACTCAGATGCTACCGAGCCAATACCTACCAAGTCTGAAGGACCTAAGCAGTAGACAAAATAGCCAAAACCTGAAGTTAAAGTGCAAGAGGATGAAAATACAATTCATTCAAAAGGCAAGGAACCTATTTTAGCCAAGCATGTCAAGAGACATCATGCACCAAATCATATTATTGGAGATAAATCTAAAGGTACTATGACAAGAAGTAAGCTAAAAAGTACCTATTTACTTGCTGATTTTGAACCTAGAAGTGTCAAAGATGCATTAGAAAATGAAAGATGGATCTAGGATATGAATGAAGAGATAGAGAAAATAGAGAAGAGCAAAACATGGACTCTTCTACCTAGGCCTAAAGACAAAAATGTGATTTAAACTAAGTGGGTATTCAAAAATAAGTTGAATAAAGATGGTAAGGTGTCAAGGAACAAAGCTAGATTGGTATGTAAAGGCTACTCTCAAGAAGAAGGAATAGACTATAGACTTTTGCTCCTATTGCCAGATTAGAAGGTGTCAGGACCCTACTTGCATATGCTGCATACAAAGGATTTAAGGTATATCAAATGAATGTCAAATTAGCATTTCTCAATGGTATACTAGATGAAGAAGTCTACATTAAGAAACTTGAAGGTTATTTTGATCTAGACAAGAAGGACATGGTCTACAAATTACACAAAGCATTGTATAGTCTAAAACAAGCCCCTAGAGCATGGTATGAAAGATTGCATAACTATCTTATTCAAATTTTTTTCCAGAGAACTAATGATAATAGTAGCTTGTATATCAAGGAAGGACTAGATAACAAGATTATTTTGGCAGAAATATTTGTGGATGACACTTTGTTCATAGGAAATGATGATCTTTTCAAAGATTTTTTGGAGCAAATGAACAAGGAATTATAGATGTCTATGTTTGGTGAGATCAAATTCTTTGTTGGTCTTCAAATTTAGTAGAGTAAGAATGGCATCTACATTACTCAATCAAAATACGTCAAGGAGATACTAAAAAAAATTTGGTATGGAGGATTACAAACTAGTTGGGACTCATATGTGCACTAATCTAAAGCTTACCAAGGATGATGAATCAAAAGAGGTAGATCAAATATTATATAGATCAATGATTGGAAAGTTGCAGTATGTAGTTCATACAAGGCCAAATATTGCTCTTGCAGTTGGTATTGTAGCAAGATTTTCAGCAAAATTGAGAGAAATCACATGATGGCAATCAAAAGGATGATAAGATACCTAAAAGGCATTGAAGATTATGGATTATGGTACAAATTTGGAGGTAATCTTGATTTGAAAGTGTTTACTAATGCAGATTCGGTAGGAAACATTGATGATAGAAAAATTACAAGTGGAGGTGCATTCTTTCTTGGAAAGAGGTTGGTTTCTTGGACAAGTAAAAAGAAAAATTCTACATCCCAATCTATAGCAGAAGTAGATTATGTTATAGCAGCAGTAAATTGTTCTAATATTGTTTGGTTCAAATAGTTATTAGAAGGCATGGAGGAAATCAAAGAACCTTTTGTTATGTTTTGTGACAATACAAGTGCAATCAACATATCTAAAAATATAGTGATGCATTCAAAAACCAAGCACATTGCAATAAAGTATCTCTTTGTCAGAGAATTGGTGCAAGATAAGGAGATCATATTGGAATATGTCCATAGAAAGGAAAAAATTGTTGACATATTCACCAAGCCTTTACCTAAGGATGCATTCTTGTATCTAAGAATTAAGTTAGGGGTCATTCCCCTATTTGAAGCTCACTAAAATGAAGTTTTAGTGATGCATCAATAGGGATCAAGTTGAAGATCTATCAGTTGATGTAGCATAATCATGAGAACATTGCATATGAATTAGTACTTAAGGTACATTGCTACTCATTTGGTTTGTGTTGTCTTTGGCATGTGTTGTCAAAGAGGGAGAGTATGTTGTCATAAGCTTTCTAAAATTTGAATTTGTTTATGAAGCTATGTAATTCCTTCACAAAGAAAGATTACTATATTTGTGAAGTTTGTGGAATAAAATCTAAGAGGGAGAAATGTTCTATTAGAAAAAGACTTGTCCTCAAATTTCATTCTTTTATGACATATTGTATTGCCATCAATGCCAAAGAGGGAGATTTTTGGATACAATTGTTCAATTATGTGTTATCTTTGATGTTACACAAATGTCATATCACTTATTAGACAGAGTCTACCAAGCTCAGATGGTAAGCAAAGTGAATTACAGAGTTTACTGAGCATTTTTAGAAGTTACACTATGAAGATAGTTTTTATCGAGCTCACTCGAGCGTCGAAGGCTTCTATGGTAGAAATTAGTTTCTACTAAGCTCACAAGGTCAGCGAAGGAAAGTTAGTTTTTACCAAGTTCACTTAGTCTCCAAAGGATTTTGTAGAGTTTGCAATGTTTACCAAGATTCACTTGGTTAACACTGGAAATCATTTCTAGAGTAGTGTTTACCGAGTAGGGTCAACCAATGAAGGATTTCATTATTTTGGAAAATAAAGTTTAATTGTTTCATGTAATGATTATAGCTTACTAATGTAATGTATAAAGTTCAAGTTATGGATTCTAATTGTAATGAATGAGCATGCAAGTGAGTTGATCGTGTAAAGAGGAAGTGTGAACAAATTTTGAAGAAGTATCAAATATCCTTGAGGGGTAGCAAAGTTGTATTCGATCAGAGAGGATCTAGTGAAGTAGAAAAGAGATCTATAATAGAAAAAATTAGTTGCATCTCATTTAGGTCACTTATTGTTACTTTCTCACCATTGTACAATTAATTCCTAAATCTCTTAACAGAGTTGGTTTAATAGCCATTTTGTAAACTCTCTAACAAGGTGGATAGTTCTATTGAATTGTTCTAAAAGTCCTCTAGCAAGGCCACTCCAAGCAAGGTGATTGAATTTCCTAACAAGGTCACACCTAACAGTGTGTTTTGTAACCTTTAATAGGGTTGGCTCCTAATAGGGCTCACTTCAGAAGAGTGAAAATTGGTAGCTAGTTACTTGGTGGTTTTTCCCATATTGGGTTTCCATGTTAAATTTGGTGTCTCTTGTGTTGATGTTATTTCTTCTATGCATGCATATTAAATTTTTGTGAATGCTTAATAAGTTAACATACATCTATCGAGTTAAAACATTTTTTCTATGTAGCTACTAAGTGAAAACAGTAACTAAGTTTTAAGACATCTAAGGGATCTATGGATTTGTTTTTATAGTAACTGATTCACCCCCCACCCTCCTCCCCCCCCTCCTCTCAATTACTCCATCTATAATTCCAACAAGACATACATACTAGTTCACAAATTGGCTTATCTTTGAACCGATTGATTATGCCTTATCAACAACATTAACATGAAAAGTAGAAAAATATACATACCAAAAGAGCTTCAAATTTGAATGTGTAAACCTTTGGGTTTTCTTTGATCTTTTCACATTCAACATTAGTTGTTCATATAGCCACCCTCCTAGGTGTAGTGGGGCACCTTCATGAGTAATTTGGTATGTTTTTTGTACCACTTCATAGGGTACAGAGTTGACTTTCTTGAGAAGTAAAGTTTGTTCACAATTTCCAGCATGACATACTTCATCTCAAGGTCAAGAGTTTCATTGATTGTGAGTGCTCACCCTACCTTCTTTGCACTGGTCAGCCTCACCACTTTATAGAGTGTGATCTTTCTTGTGTTTAGCCTTGTCTTTGTGTCATTGAGTCATGTTACCCTTAAGATGACCATTTTGGCGATTTCATAGGGCTTGTTAAGCCAAATATGATTTCCATATACTCTTCCTAGTACCACTCTTACACAATCCTCATGAATAAAATCAAGGATTTCTATTATGTGGTGCAGTGTTGTTTTCATGAGGTGTTGGAAATCTTTCTTCAATAACCATATTCCAAGAATGTAGAGAATGCTTCATATACTTTATGCACTCCCAACTCCAAGATATTTCCTTTTAGGTATGCACAAACATCTTCAACAAGTAAAACATCTATAGACAGTGAGGATAGTGCAACTAATTCATTTTGTGCATCACCCTTCAACAAGATAACCACATATTTTGATTCTAAAAGTTCCTTAATACTAACAAGCTCAATCTTATGAATACTATTTTCTATGGTGCCATTATTTTATTCTTATACTTTTAGCTCTTCTTACTATAGTTTTGCACACTCATAGGTTTAGATATATCATTGCCAACAGAAATGACAAACAATTTCTCAACCAATATTTTCTCAATTTTTTTCTTAGATCAAGACTTAGAGTTTGCAAAGTGATTAACTAAATACTTTTCACCTATTTATATCTTTGATGATCCATATTAGGTTAATTGTCAAGGAGCAACAATAAGTACAACACTTTCCTAACTATCCTTTTGCATTTAATGCAAGTGACCCATGCATCAGTGGGTATAATCTTGACTCTTGCCTTATTATAGCCTCATTATGTTTTCTTCATGCATTATTTTACTAATTTTTCATAGGGGACCAATGTATAGTATTTCCTTTGGCATGCAACCCCTTCTAAGCTTGGATTGTCTTAGTTGGTCGTGAAGGCCTCACCAACAACAAGTGGTCTTCTTACTTTGTCTAACTCTGTCTCTTTTTTGTGGTCTTCTTTTCTTGCCCATATCTTGTTGAAGTCATTTCTAAGTTTCTTCTTCTCTTCCACCTTGCTCTTTTATTTATGGTTCAAGTTGTGAACTTGGGTTGTTTTTTATAACTAAAATCTTTGGCAAGATGCACTATCTTTTTGTAGTAGTAATAGGTCATGCTTGTTCTTCTCCATGATCTTGGTTGGTTTCTTTTATTAGTTCTTGTTTGGAAATTCTTAGTCATATGACCTCTACTCTCACATTTTGAACTTGTTCTTCTAGATAGGATTAAAGGTTCTATGTGAATGTTGATTTGTCCATTATCTTAATCTTCATACCTCAACCTTGTGTCCATACTTATTGCAGTAGTAATAGTACCCATAAAACCTTTTCTCATGAGTATAAGATTTGTATTCCCAAGATAAGTAACCATACCGATGACATGTGTTAGAGTATGCATAGAAGGTATATTTATCATTGGATGTAACCCTTTTTTTGCCAACATGTGTTTGAGGTGTCACCTATTCTACTACAATAATGACAAGCTAGTTTCTTGGGTTTCTTACCTTCAGATGAATTTTTCCCTTGTCCTTGTTTGGTTAGGATCTTGCTTTCAAATGATACACTAATCTTTATCTTGTTAACTCCCTCATAGACAAGACTAATTGTGTCCTTGGTACTTCTATGAGCTTTGAGTTTCTCATCTAGCTTCTTAGAGCTGTCATTAAACCTTCTCAACTTCTCATTTCTTTCATTGGTGCTCTTTAGTTCCAGTAATAGTCTTTGAATCTACTCATCATTTTGTTTGACATTCTCCTCTTTTGTTTTCTTTTCTTCCATGGCTTCACTTAGTGCTCTTTTAGCTTTTTCCAACATCAGTGCAACATTTCTTTTCTCTTTTTCTACTTGACTCATTTGTTAGAATTAATGAGATAGAAATGATAATTGCATGCACACATAAACAATATCATAAATAATAAAGAACACATAAGAGAACACAAGACACAAAGATTTAACATGGTTCACCCAATCCCTAGGCTATAACCACCAAATAGAGAATCCAATATTCTTATTATCTAGTGATTACAATCTATAATTCACTATAGCTCAATACCACCGCAAGAAGCTACTATCACATCAGACATTATGAAATCCATACCCCTAAGCCATTTGATACAAGCTTTACCACTTACAAAATTTGGGCTAGATAATTTTGAGAAGTTAGACTAAAAAATAGTTGATGAGTCAAACTTGGGAAATGTTTAATGGGCCAACTCAAGAATCCTTTGACGAGTCAACCAAAACACAAATTCTAGAGCAATGCCCTAAACACCAAAGACTTTATGAGAAGTGCTCACTACTACCTTGATTAGTCACCACATATCATCATCAGTCTTTATGACACTTCTTCTAGCTCTTTCTTCTATTTTGTAATAGACTTACTCAGCTTCTTTTTGTCAAAGAGATTTGAGTCAATTCCTTCGAATCCATCTGAACCACTTTGTTCTTCCATCTACTCAATAATCTCATGTCTCTCTCTAAGTTTCTTTAAAAGCTTATTTCTTTTTTCTAAGGACTCTTTCAATATTTCCTTCAAGTCTTGTATAGTTTTGAGAGCTTCTTCGTAAAACTTTTTGTACTTCATGGTTGTTGCTAGACCTTCCCTCAAGATGCAAGGCTTGCAATAGTTAAGGTCCAAGCTCTTATACTAATTATTGGTCCGAACCAATTCTGAGAAGGGGGGTAATTTAGTACCGACTCTAAAATCAATTAGTTTTTAAACTACTCTAAATATATTAACTAATAGCCACTTGATTGCTAACACAAGTGAAAATATAGCAAGGTAAAAGAAAATGAACTCACACATAAGAGAATTTATCAATGGACACATAGTGATGAAGGGTGCTCCCCTTAATACCATAAACACATAAAAAAAACAAAGAAACAACAACAAATGTGAGAAAAAAATATGGACTTCTTATTTGTGCCACAAATGCAAAATTACAAAATTCACAAGTACAATATGGTAACCTACATGGATGCCTTCATTATAGTAATCTACAAGACTAAGCTGTGAACTACCACTTAGAGCTATCCTAGACAATGTTTGGACCATTCTTAAATACACAATTTTATGCCACCTAGGAAGGTTCTAAATGTTGAAACTTAATACCTAGATCTAAGAGACCCTAACAAAACATATAGAGTTGGCCAAATATATCTTTGACAATTATTTTAGAAATTTCAGGTAGCCCAACTTCGAAAGGCCATAACTCATGAACCATTGCTATGATTGGCTATTATAACCACTTTTTAAAAATGCTAGCTCCTAATCTATAGGCTCAAAATGGTGCAAGTGCCCTTCCATCAAGTTTTTGGACCTCATCTGGGCACTCTAAGGCCTCCAATGGTGAGCTCAAATATTTTTCTACAATTTTTTCCACCGAAAATCCATAATAACTTCTCCAATACTTAAGTTGTATAAATGAGACTTCTATGGTAGGCTTATTACTCTAAAATGAACCTTCTTGTAGAAAAATAGAACATTCTAAGCTCAAATGACAAACTTGCTAAAAAAAGCAAGTTCTCATAAATAGTAACCACCCTATCTACTAGTCCTTATTAAAATAGAAAAGATTGAAAATAAAATATTTTTGGGTGATGCAAGATTTCTCTTACACCCAGGATGCTCTGCATCACATAGAACTTTTACATGGAAACCTTTGATGTGAGGATGAACACCATAGTGGGGATCATATACCCGCTAGCCCTTTACTATAGATAAAAGTTTTTCTGATTAAGAGCTACAACTTGTTCCTTTTGAGAACACATTCTGCAAAGAATGTTAGTAACTTGTGAGGATTACAAACAACTAGTTAAGGCTACCTGGTTATAAGATTTAGTACACCTTCTGAGAGGTGCCTAGTTAAAGCATTTAATATATTCTTACTATTGAAGCATGCTTGGTTAAGAACTTACAAAATAATTACAGTTGTTAGAAAGAAATCAAAATGTGATTTAAAATAAATAACACATATGCTCTTGATAGATCTCCAATGTAAACCTCTTGAGATATCATGTTCTCCCCTTGTCACTAGGGTGCACTTGGTGATATCTTATGTGTCACTTAGCTTTTCATTTTCCTAAACACCCTTGTTTTCAGTGCATATCACTACATTTGGTTGGATGTGGCTCTTCATATTTGATCTTCTCCTTAATATCATTTTTTTGTCATTCTTCTCTTCCCTTTCACTAATCTTAGTGTGACATTTTGTTTTTTTTTAATCTCTTATCTTGTTCTTAATCTATCTATTTCAACATTCTTATTTATTCATTTCAACCACACACTCAAGTCACCTCTTATCTATGGTGCCAAAACCCTAAGAGAATATCCCACTCAAACTGGTGAATTCAGAATTTGAATTTGAACTTCTAAGTAGTTCAAAAGCAACCTATGACACCTACAACATAAGGTCTAGACTGGTGGAGTCTGTCTACTTTGGGTCTTGTTTGAATTTAATTGTCCTTTCTATACATCATTTTTCTTTCAAATGCTATCTAATTCAAATTCTTTCCATAGTATATGTTTTTTTATGTCATGGAAATGACTCATTATACTGACTATGGTATCTTTTGTCTTGTCTTAATCACCTATACAAATTGGTAAAAGATGTCTACCAACACACATGAGATGAAGTGTGCTCTTTGAGGTGTTGCTAATTGATGACAACATACTCATACTAACTCTACTAAATTATGCTAATGTGACCAATTGGGTCAACAACCTACATAAAATTTTGGGTTTTCCTTCTTGAATGCCAAAGATCTCCTTAAATTGTAAGACTTTGTAATCAAGGACATGATGCTCTATGTTAGTAAACCAATTTTTCTTCAATGAAAATCTTTCACAAATAACTCTAAAATGCCCAAATTGAAAGACAATTTTGAAACCAACAATTTGAGTCAGTTGCAATTGTTTTGTCAAGTGCTCTCTGAATTTTGAAATGAAGGTACAACTCCCTCCTTTTGATTTATGATAAATAATTTTCAGATTAGCCTTTAACCAGAAGGCACATAAGGAATACTGACATCCATTCATCAACATGATATGAATGTGAAGCTTGATTTAAATAACTTTAAAAGGAAATCAAATATATAGCACACATGCTATCTAATCAATCTTTTTGTTTACAAAGAAATGAAATGGAGATCTAATATTCATTTTAACAAATGAGAGAAAGATATTATTTCAAATGTGACTAGAGCAAGCATAAGATCACTTTCAACCAAAGAAAATTAAATTCAAACCATAGGATTTCAAGGTAAATTTTTCTTTATTTCAAATAAACAAGAAAACAACCATATGATTATTTTCCCTTACATCATAAACAAGTTGCAAAAAAAATATCACCTCCTTCCTTCCCTTCTCTCTTATAGATTTTAGAACTAAAAATGCCTTCCCTTTCTTGAAAAATGCACAAGCATGTCCAAAGTTGGAGAAGAAACCTTTACAATTGTTTTTCCCCCATTAAATATTTTTTTCACAAGAAGTTCAACTACCTCAACTTCTTACTCAACTAATTTTCATTTTATCTCTTTTCTTATGTTCCTCCCCTTATGCTTGAATTTTTCATTATTAAGTACGATAATTATTTGGCACTTTTACAATAATGTTAATTCCTTAAAGAATTAAGTTATCTCATGTTTATCAACTTGCCCTTTTTACTTCTCTTACATTCACCCTCATATCATAATAATAATTAATTCTTTTGAGAATTAACTATGTGAGAAATTAATATTAGTTTAAATTAATTCGATATTTAATTATTTTGCATTTGAATGTGATAATATTTAAAGAATTAAAGAATTAAATATTATAAAATACAAAATAATTTAAAAATAATAATTTTTAAAAGCTCACCTTGTTTTATCTTCTCACATAGTTTAGTAGAGAGGGGAAATACTTAGGGTTTCAAAACCCTAGGTAATAGTGGCTCTTTCTAGGGTTGTGTTCTGTGCCAAGATGCAGAGAACTCTAGAATCTTTGTCCATTGTTGTCCTATGCTTCATCCATTGGTTGTAAAGTCATTATTCCATTGTCATTTTGACTAAAATTATGCATTCTAATTTTATTGTTGCAGTTGAAAGACAAAGTGTGAACCTTTGTTCTAGGTTTTTGGCACATATCTCGAGCAATCAGATAACTTTTGTGACAAAAAAAAGGATGATAGAATTTTCAAGTGTTTATATCTTGTCCATGTCTTTCGCATCTACAAACAATCTATCATATTTTCATTGATAGACATCTCTTGGACATCATTCTCCCTAGCTCCTCATTTAGGGAATGAATCTACAAACTATATTGTTGGATAATTATGAATTTGAGATTCATGCCACTTAGAACATTCAAAGACTAGATGCATACTTTTTCACAACATCCCACCATAGTTTTCAAATACTAGACACAAGGATGTGAGGTGTTCTAGTCAAATTTTTTACTATTACCACCTGTGATTTCTAGTACTGAACATGCAAACTCAATCACAATAATTTGCATTTCTAGACAAATATCTAGATAGGGAACATTAGTTTCTAGAATATATATTATGGCCAATAAGTTTCCTTATGCACCATGGTTGTTGAATCCTCTAGGAACCAAACTGCCATTTGAACCCTTTAGAGAGTTACATGTAGTTGTATGACTATATCTTACTTATTTTGTAGTTGTGTCTTTTCAGTTAGATGCCACAACCATTCTCTTATTAGTTTTCTATCACATTGGGCTAAAGCATGTTGAAGGGCCTCAACAACAGGTACATAAGAATCTAAAATTCCAATGTACTTTCCAACCACTACAATTCTTATTGGACCTTTGAAGGTAACAATTTGAGCTTCCCTACCCATCAACTCCTCTAGACAAAAGGTTTGATAAATACGTAGGAGATTTAGCTCAACCTCTCCTCCATTATTTAACACAAACACTTCCTCATGTGCAAATGGATACATGATCTATGTGCTTGTATTAAAATAAGAAGCTATCTTAGTAGAAGTTACATGAAGTCACCAATCCCAAATTCTGTGTGTACACCACTTTCTCTCATTATCATACCTCTCAACTCCAACTATTAGGAGAATTATGATGCTGACAGGTGTAATTCTTTATAAACTTTTCCAACATTATGAGTTGATGTGTCTATCCATTGATATCAATGCATGGTGGAAATCTTTAGTTTTATCATTCCTTTGGTGAGCTGACACCTAGTTTCAAAGAATTCATCCACATCTACATTGAATATCTTGGGTTTGATATTGTGAATATGGGAGAAAATTGATGGTTTTGTTGATATTTCTTTGAAAAGAGAATGATTATCTTATGATATCCATGTCTTCAATTAATGAATTCTAAGGAAATTTGTTAAACATTTTGCAGTATGTGAGTGAGCATTGTATGTGGCTCAATTACACTTTATGAACATACATTCACAAAATATAACACACTTAGGCAAGAATCACTACACGCCAAATGCGAGCATAAATAACATATATTATTGCATCAAAATAACAGCCCAGAATACATATTACATTCCTCAATTTATAAGAAATCTTCTCCCTAGTTTGTGTTGAGAGTGAGAGATATCTTTATGCAAACATATGCTTCTAAACTAATAAAAAATCTATTTATGTACAAACTAACTCTCTAGCTGGTGCTTAGTAGGAATCCATCCTTCTTTATATTATTAAATGGATGCATGAGCCTTTACATGTCTTAAACCAAAGTAAGCATGAGAAAATAAGAAGAAAAAAGCCATTAGATGATGTAGGAGTGTTTGGAAGTGCCAAAAATAGAAGCTCAATATCCACTAGGTGTCTGTGGGAGTTAAACTATCATCAAAATGTATTTTTGATGCATGGAAAGCTCTAAATTTAGAACCTATGCAAAAGTGCACCTCAGAAGAAACACACCTTTCATGCTTGCGCACCTTAGAAGCAGGTTCAAAAAATGTAAAATTTCACCAAGAATCAAAACTAAAATTCTAGCTTCTACGTTTTGTTTCCCTTCATACTAGAGCTATGTCTAGGTATTTGTGCTTGAATTTTTGAATAATCTCGGTGACTTGAGCTACATCTAGAAAATTTATGGCTTCATACTTGTCCTTTACTTTTTACCTATAATTGTCCACCTTAATGCAAGTCTCTACAAAATCTCCCAGTTTCACCTCTAGGTCTAATAATGCTTCTTCAATCTTGAATTCTTGTCTAATATCATCATCATTAGAAGCTTCTTCAAAATTCTTTCAAAATTGTTCAACAATTGCTTCCATAGACATCAATTTGTCCCTTGAATCATCTTCAAAAATGCCTAAGCATGCATCACTATAATGTTCCTCTACCTCCAAAATTTTCTCTTAGGTTTAATCCTTAAGCTTATGAATCTCTGGATGTAATATTTCTATTACTTTATTTCCACCTTCAATCTTCTCTATCCAATCATCAATTTTATCTCACTCTTTCATAGTATATACCTCCATTAGCATCTAATATCTTTGAATCTTGATTGAATGTAGTGCTTGTAGGTCCATGCCCCAAGTATGTACTTCATCCATAAAACCAAAATCTTGGTTCAAAATGGCTAATAGCTTATCCACATTATCCTACATATGGTGTAGTAGCTTAAGATTTCCTTGTATAATCTGTACACTTTTTTCTTCAAAACTCTCTCACCATTGCTGACAAGCTTTCAAAAATGGATCAAGTTGTATCATCTCCTTATCCCTTTTTTCCAATGCCACATTCAAAATTTCCTCAAGATTTTTAGGATCTAAAGGACCAAAAACTTAATTTAGATATCCTTTTAGGATCTCATTTTGTTTTTGAACTGTTACCAATTTTGTGTCATCCTATTCCAAGTGTCTAAATATTTATTTAATTCTAGTTGTCACCGTCAACTGAGTAGTGTCCAATGTGGGTTTCTCAAGCATGACTTTCTTGATTTGATAATCTCTTAAATTCAATTCTTCAACATGTACATATGGAGGAGGGATAGCAAAATTATCAAATAAATCCTAGTTCTGATCACTCATGATAAAGGCCAATTCCCATGCATCTTTTGGCAATGACTCAGGTTTCCTAAGAACTTCAATCAATTCTCTCGTATCCTCTTCCTTAGTAGAATGTTGCCTTTTATTTCTAATCACCTCTTTTCTCAGCCATCTTCAAACAAGTTTCATTGAAGATTTTCCTTTTGATGATGAAGGAGTTTGTTTCACTATGCCCTTCCCATTATCACTCCTCTTCAGAGTCTTCTCCTTTTTTGAGAGATCCACATTGGGAGTCTCTATATCTATCAAATCCATCATTCTCACCTCTATGTCTTGGGAAATCTATTGAGGATACTCACATATTTTCCCTTCCTCTATTGTGGCTCTTCCTCTTGTTCCATTTGGACCTATTCTTCTTCATTTCTCAGAGGAAGAGGAGTAGTCAAACCTTTATCCACACAAAATATAACTTAAATTGGCAATGATGGAGCTACTTTGAGTCTATGTGGTTGTGATGGAAACTAACTTCAATCCTCCTATTGAGGTTTTTTAGTTGGAGTATCCCTTATTTTATCTCCCACCAATTCAGTGCTAACCAATTTAAAATCAAAATTTGACATTTGGAAGACATTAATGCCTTTGCCTAAGGCTACTCATCAATCCATTGTTGTAGCTCATCTTCTAATGTAGTAGACTGAATAGACTACTCCGGAATGGATGGTGGTGTAATTGTGGAGCTTCTTCTCCATTCCAACTTTGTAGCTCTATCAAGACAAGTCCTTTGATTCAAAGGAAGGTTATCTTCATGGTCCTCATCATCCTCTTCTTCCTCTCCCTCTAGGATAACTTCTAGGATTGATGGGAAAGGAATAACTCTCCTAATCATCTTTTGTCTCCTCTTTATTAGAGTCTTGATCTTTTTTCTCTTAGAAATGAATGGGGAGGCTTGTACCCCTTGTAGTGGTGGAGACACTTGTTGTACTTCTATTTTAGCTTCCCCTTGCCCTTATTTAGTTGGTGGTATGTGAGGGTTGTCCTAGGTCTATGTAGCTTCAACATTCTTTGACCTTTGTACATTTTCTACCCTAGGCTATGGTGGTGCTTGAGATGGTTCCTCTTTTATCTTGTCTTGTTGGGAAAAAGTTATTTTCCTCTTGTCTTTACCTTTCTAAGCCCTATAATATCCAACTTCTCTATCAAGTTGGTGCACTATTTTCGGCCTCACTAGGGACTGAGCTATAAAAGTGGGTACTATTACTTTAGCTCCTAGACTTTTTTTGGGTGAGCTGAAGCATGGAACACTACCACTTGAGGAATTGGATTCAATTTGAAGGGTTTCTTAATTCAATCCTTGGTCAGTTTGATGACATGCCTAGCCCTATGATTAATATCTGAGTTTCTTCCTTATCAATCTCAGCATTCATAATGGGTTGATCACAATCTTGTCCCTATTGAACAATGGATCAAGGACATCCTTAGTATCCTTTTGTGTAATCTTCAAAGGAAACTTTATCTTCAAGGCACTACTCACTAGATAGAGAGTCATCTTACAATAATCCCTTATAAAGATATCGTAGTCATCTACTATGTTCATCCAATGGTCCTCAATTGCATCTTCATGTTGAAATGTCTTGCTAGCCAAATACTGTACCCTTCCAATATTATCAAAATAAGGGCAAGGAGAGCTATATTCCTCCAAGGGATATTGATCTAACTCAAGCCCAAAAGATGGAATATCTTATCTCCAGACCATAGTAAATGGTCCTATACTAATAGGCCACACCAAAGTTATTTTGTGTTGCTTCCTTACTCTATCATAGGTAGAAAAGAGTTGTTGAGCAATCTCCAATAGCATAAGTCTATCACTTGGATATCTAGGAAGCTTCTTGGGATTAACATTTGTGCCTGCTACCCTCAAATAAGTGAATATTTGATATTGGATGAAGTAGGCTCCAACTTTTGAAATCTTTGCCACTACCTCCTCTAAAATCCTCTTCACATAATCCCCTACAATGAACCAGATAATTGCAAATATAAAAGTATCATTCACTATCCTTCATTCCTTTCTATTCTCAAGAATTTTTTTCTTCACCAACTAGGGATATACTATATATGGCCATGCATTTTCATCTTGCATATTGCACTTTTTGAAGAGTCTCAAATAATATCTTGCCCTTATAGCTAACAAGTACACCAAATATGATGTCATGTAAAACATGCAATTTTTCTTAACCATCACCAACTATTCATCCAAGTTCTCACTATGAATGGAAGCCCAATCAATTGGCATCTTTGTTGTTTTGATAGTCTCAATAAAATGCACCATACATATATTTAGGTGTCGCGATGTTGGCAACCCCATAACTCTACTTAAAAGTATTATAGAATATCCAATATCCTCTTTCATGTAACCCCTTGTCATGTCCACTTTACTTTCTTTACACCCTAGAGGAGTCTTCTCAATGATGCATGAGGACTAGATGATTTCAAATGCTTCATCTACATGTTCCCTATGCCATCTTTGTGCCTAGTGATAGGTTAATGATAGGTTAACATGATAAATTTATCTTCTCTTAGAAGATGGAACACCTTCTCTATGTTCTTAGGTCAAATATCTAGTATGATCTCTCCATTTATACTCTTTATGACCCTTTCTTCAAAGACATATTTTTTTGCCAATGTCATGATCAACACTAAGGACTATACTGATACTAGATGTGATGCAGCGTTAACTAATCCCAATTGCATCAAAGTGGATATCAATGGGGACCTCTCCATAGGCTTGTTGCACAATACCAAGAATTTATTCTAGTCTGTATGACCCATTTTGGTGTCCTAGATCTCTAAATAATCATCTTGGAAGCGTGACTTTGCTGAAACACCTCAAAATTTAAAAATCACTATTTTTGGGACCATCTTTGTAGCAAGGGAGGACAATGAAGAAGTTATTGAATCTACATAAAAACAATATTTATTAGTCCAAAGTTAAAGAAAAAACAATTAATACAAACCCTAATGATGACACAAAAAAACCCAGAAAACCCTAATTGATGAAAACATCTAAGAAACTCAATTTTTAACCCTAAAATTAAAAAAAAGGAGATGCACTAGTTGCACCTTTCTCCTTATCAAACTTTAATATATGAGGGTGTGCACCAGCTCACCTCATGGGGTGTGCTCGGTGCACACCCTTCTATCATTTTAAATGCATACGGTACTAGCTATATAAAGGTGTGTAGCTGTGCACCTTTACTTAGGTTTTACTTTTTTAATTTTTTTAATTTTTTAAATTTTTGAAAAGAAAAAGATGTGCAACTTTGCACCTAGATAAGTGCACAGTTACACACCTTTTTTGGTGTTTAATGTGTTTGTCTTTGTGTGTAAGTGTAGGAAAAAGATAGGTGGTATGGTGCATCAATGCACCAAAGGAGCTACATTGGTGTGACTACATACTCTCAAAGTAAAGGAATAAGGTGAGAAGGGGTAAGGGGGTCTCAATTTTTATAGACCTAGGGCCTAGCACATGTCTTTAAGGTGCACACCTGCACTACTATACTGCTATGCACTTCAATGAGGAAGTGCTCTCCTCATTATTTTTTGGTGCACTAGCACACCTAGTGAGGTGTGCTAGGTGCGCCATTTTTCTTGCAAAAATGACTTATCACCTCAGATGATGATTTCTAGAATTTGGGTTTTCAAACCAAGACCTAGATTTGACCAAAGACATTAGGAAAAAACCCTAGAAAAGACTTGAACCTTGGATTAAGGATCTAGAAAGCTAAAAAGTAAATTAGGGGGTCTCCATTTCTAGGTGAAATCAGGCATGCATTATGAAGCTATAAAAAATAATAGCCCTGACAAAAGGAAGAAATGACAAAGGCATTTCTTCATCAACAAACATTCCTTCAACATGTGTCTAGCACCAACTAAATCCCAAATACTCTAAGCATATTTCAACTCACTTTACAATCAAAACCTTAGAATCTTGAATCTCTAAGTTTAGTGTGTGTTCAATGTATCCATTTCCTTTACCATCTTATAATTTAATCTATGAAATTTTTGACAACTCGGAAACAATCTTCCACCTCTTTTGGTCCATTCATTGGGAATCTTCATGAAAGTTGTCTATCAATCCCTTGTCTAACCATATGAAAGAATTAGTTCTGAGGGCTCTTAGCAGGTTATCAATTTTCATTTGATGTCTTAGGTAATCTTTTGAATAATTGTTTCATGTAGATCACAATGTTACCATTTGATTCTTCAACGAAGCAATTGTTGTAATACTGGATAACTTATTTAGAGTGCATATCCCTATAGTCAGGTTACCTTTCAAAGACTTTGTAGAACCCTTCATTGTTAACACCTTTTTCTTTTTTTATTTTCTCTTTCTATACCATGACCACACTTAGATTGTGTGGCCAAGACATTGACATCATTTCTTAGATTCCATCTTTTGTGAACATCCCTTGCATTCCTCTTTTAAGAACTTTTTAGAAACTCTCACACCAAACAACATTCTTAGCAATTCCTTTGAGAGGATCCTTTTATTTGAACTGGTAGGGTTTGGATTATCCCTTGATGCCTTCAACCTTGGTTTAAAAACACCTAAGAAAGTCAATCTTTAAATTTGTGAAGTGTTGAGAATTTGTTGATCTACAATTCTGAATTTAGGACTAAAAGTCCCCTATTACTACAAGTAACATCCATTCTTCAATTGGTATAAGAAACAAAATCATTAAAAAAATTTGACAAAGAAATACCTCTCCCTAAAATTCAAAGCCAAAAGAGTGGTTAATAAGATATGCCAAGATGAAATCTTGAGTGCACCTAACCCTAGACTGATGTAACTTTGAAAATAAACAAAACAACTAAAAGAAAACACGCAACCGAAAAGAAACACACTTCCAAAAATGAAATTTTTCTCCTTTTTTTTTTGGCTTTTAGGCTTAAAAATAATGTTTTAGGAATTTCCCATTGATTGGTGATGAAACCAATTCCACCTATAAGGAAATCATCCTAAAAGTATTTTCTCCCAGAATTTTTGTGATCTAATAAGGACCAATCCACAACCGTTGAAACTTAGTGTGGCTGCCCAACTTTTCTTTTGCCTTGTCCCAAATTAGAACAAGGTAAGATATTTTGGAAGACTTTATTATGGCCCTCTTATCAAGCCATCTTTTTACAACAGCTTGATGTTTCACCATATGCTCCAAAGTGGTCGTCTGTTTCTCATCTATCTCCAAAAGATTCAATAATCTGATTTGTACCCTATCAACATCTTCAACATACCTACTCATGAATTTCAAAATAGGAGTCCTCAGGTTAAGTGGGAATATTGACTCTTGTCCATAGACAAGTAGATATGGAGTGTTGGAATTATAGATGGAGTAACTGAGAAGCGAGGGGTGAATCAGTTACCACAAAAACAAATCCACAGATCCCTTAGATGTCTTTAATACTTATTTACTACTGATACTTGGTAAAATCTGTAAGAATTTTTTAACTCGGTAGATTAACTAGTTATTGATCATCTAGCATTCATAATTATTAATATGCATGCAAAAGTTAAATAAAATGAACACAAGAGATACTAGATTTAACGTGGAAACTCAATATGGGAAAAACCCACCAAGTAACTAGCTACCAAATTTTCACTCTTTGGAAGTGAGCCCTATTAGGAGCCAACCTTGTTAAAGGTTACAATACACATTGTTAGGTGTGACCTTGTTAGAGGATTTAATCACCCTGTTAGGAGTGGCCTTGCTAGAGGTCTTTAGAACAATTCAACTAAACTATCATCTTGTTAGAGGATTTACAAAATGGCTGTTAAACCAACTCTATTAAGAGATTTGAAATCACTACTATAATTGTTAGAAAGGAACAATAAATTGACCTGAATTAAGATGTAGCAAGTTTTGCCGATTACATGTCTTTGTTCATCATCATTAGATCCTCTTTGATCAAATATAGCTTTGATGTTCCTCAATGATCTCTGATCATTCTTCAAAATTTTCTTCCACAATAATTAGTCTTCATACCACATCAAATCCATCTCTTACACTTAGAATTCACAACTTGACTTCTTATTTATACCATTCAAATTATCAAGTTAGCCCATTCACATGTTACATTTACCAATAAACCATACATCAATTGGCTACAAATATTACTTTAAACAAATGGATGTTATTTCAAAAAATCAATGAAATCCTTCACTGGCCGACCTTGCTCGGTAAATATTGCTTCCAAAAATTTCTTGAGTTAACCATCCTAACTTGGTTAACATTACAACATCTGCAAAATCTTTTGGCTACCTAGTTTACTCAGTAAGAACTAAATTCCTTCACTATCCATGAGAGCTCGGTAAGAACTATTTCTTCCATATTTCCCTTTGATGACCGAGTGAGCTCCGTAACAACTAAATTTTTTGAAAGCTTGATAACAACTGTCTACTCAGTAGACACTGCAAATTTTGTTTACTAATCTTCTAAGCTCGGTAGACTCTATCCTTTGCCTTGCTGACCAATTGAGCTCTGTAGACTCTATCCTTTACTTTGCTAACCAATTGAGCTTGGTAGACTCTGTCTAATGACTAATATGACATTTGTGTGACATCAAAGACAATACATAATTGAGCAATTGTATCCAACAATCTCCCTCTTTGGCATTGATGGCAACACAACATGTCATAGCATAATGAAATTTCAAAACAAGTCTTTACTAAAAAAACACTTCACTTTCTTCTTCAAACACAAAAAACTCCCTATTTCATAATAATCTCTCCCTCTTACACAAACTCTTATTATATTACAAATTTTAGAAAGATATGATAGTATATTCTCCCTCTTTGACAACACATGCCAAAGATAATTTAAATCAACTGAATAGCATTGTACCTGATGTACTGATTCATATGTAATGTCTTCATAGGTTTTCTGCATCAACTGATAGATCTTCAATTCTATTCCTATTGATGCATCACTAAAATTGTATTTTAGTGAGCTTCAGATAGGGGAATGACCCCTAACTTGCCTCTAAGATGCAAGAATGCATCCTTAGGTAAAGGTTTTGTGAATATGTCAGCAATTTGTTCCTTTGTATGGACATATTCCAACCTAATTTCCTTTTCTTGTACCAATTCTCTAACAAAGTGATACTTTATGGCAATATTCTTGATTTTTTAATGCATCACTGGATTCTTGGAGATATTAATTGCACTTGTGTTATCACAAGACATAACAACAGGTTCTTTGATTTCTTGCTTCATACCTTCCAATAATTGTTTGAACCACAAAATGTTTGAACAGTTTACTACTATTGCAACATATTCAGCCTCTACTGTGGATTGGCATGTACAATTCTGCTTTTTACTTGTCCAAGAAACCAACCTCTTTCTAAGAAAAAAAGCTCCTCCACTTGTGCTCTTTCTGTCATCAACATTCCCTGCCCAATCTACATCAATGAACACTTTTAAATCCAAATTTCCTCCAAGTTTATACCATAATCCATAATTTTTAGTTCTTTTTAAGTATCTCATGATCCTTTTGATTTCCATCATGTGATTTTCTTTTGGTTTTGCTGAGAATCTTGCTACAATTCCTACTGCAAGGGCAATGTCTGATCTTGTATGCACTACATACTGCAACTTTCCAATCATAGATCTATACAATGTCTGATCCACTTCCTTTGATTCATCATCTTTGATAAGTTTCAATCCAGTACACATAAGATTCCCTACTAGTTTGGAGTCTTCCATACCAAACTTTTTTCAGTATCTCCTTGATGTATTTAGATTGAGTGATGTAGATGCCATTCTTACTCTATTGAATTTGAAGACCAACAAAGAATTTGATTTCACCAAACATTGACATTTCAAATTCCTTGTTCATTTGTTTTGAAAATTCTTTGCAAAGATCATCATTTCCTGTGAACAAAGTATCATCTACAAATATCTCTACTAAAACAATCTCATTATCTAATCCTTCTTTATGTACAAACTATTGTTGTCATTAGTTCTTTGAAAACCAATCTAAATAAGATAGTTATGTAATCTTTCATACCATACTCTAGGGGCTTATTTCAGACCATTTAATTCTTTATGCAATTTCCAGACCATGTCCTTCTTGTTTGGATCAACAAAACCTTCAGGGTGCTCAATGTAAACCTCTTCATCAAATATGCCATTGAGAAATGTTGACTTGACATCCATCTAATAAATTTTTAATCCTTTGAATGTAACATATGCAAGTAAGGTTTTGACACCTTCCAATCTTGCAATAGGAGAAAAAGTTTCTCCATAGTCTACACCTTCTTCTTCAGAGTATCCTTTGCATACTAATCTAGCTTTGTTCCTTGATACCTTACCATCTTCATTTAGCTTATTTCTGAATACCCACTTAGTTCCAATCACATTCTTGTCTTTGGGTCTAGGTAAAAGAGTCCATGTTTTGTTTTTCTCTATCTGTTCTATCTCTTCATCCATAGCTTCAATCCAACTTTCATTATCTAGTGCATCTTTGACATTTCTAGGTTCAAAATCAGCAAGTAAACAAGTGCTTTTCAACTTAATTCTTGTCATTGTTCCTTCTAATTTATTTTCAATGATATGATCTGGTGCATAATGTTTCCTAACACACTTGGCTATCACAAGCTCCTTGCCTTTTGAATGGCTGCATTGTTATCCTTCTGTGTCTCAACTTCTGGTTCTTGATCTGGTTGCTCGAGCTCAGTAGATGTTGATTCGATAGCTTCTATTTGTGACTTGGGTTCTTGCAGCTCAGTAGACATTAGATCAGTTTGAACTTCCTATGACTCGGTTATTGAAGACTCTAGAGTTGAGGATTCCTAATTAATAGGTATACTTGGCATTGTATCAAGTTCAATATAAACAAATCTCCTATAATCTTCAGGTTCCCTTTTCTTTTCTTCTTCTATTATTTTTGCAAACTCATCAACTTTCACATATGCACTTTCTATGACTTTGTGAGTAGATAAGTTCAAACATCTATATACTTTGCTTTTGCAAGAGTATCCCAAAAATATTCCTTCATCACCTTTTACATCAAATTTACCTTTTCTAGATTCTTTCAGAATGTAACATTTCCTTCTAAATACTTTTAGGTAACTTACACTGGGTTTGTAGCCATACCATAACTCATAGGGGGTCTTGAATGAGTTCATTTTTAGCTATACTCAGTTCAAGGTATGAACTGTAGTGCTGATAGCTTCCTTCCAGTATTTGATAGCAATGCTTTTCTTAATCATTAAGGTTCTTACACAATCCATGATAGATCTTTTCCTTCTTTCTGCAATTCTATTTTGTTCTAGAGTTCCAGGTGTTGAAGCCTGTCTTTCAATTCCCCTTTCAATGCAAAAGTTATTAAATTTGTGTGAAATAAATTCACCACCTCTATTAAACCTTAAGCATTTTATTCTTTTACCTATTTCCTTTTCTACTCTGGCCAAATACCATTTGAATTTTTCAAATGCTTCTGATTTCTCTCTTAGGTACATGATAGTCATCATTCTTGAATAATCATCAACAAAAAGAATAAAAAATTTCTCACTAGTCTAACTTTCAATGCCAATAGGTCCACACAATCAATATGTGCAATTTCTAGAATTTCTTTAGAATAATAGTTCTTTCTTTTAAAACTAGTTTTTCCCATTTTACCAATTTGACAATTCTTGCATAGACCAACCTCAAGTTTCTTTATGTTAGGAATGCCTCTTATTTTCTTGAATTTACTTATCTTTACCAATTTTTCAAAGTTCACATGACATAACCTCCTATGCCATAACCAAATTTCTTCAACTTGAGCAATAAAACATGATTATTCACCAAGTTCAAGATAAAACAAGTTACCTTTTGTTTGAGTGCCTGATCCAATCAGTTTTCCTTTGCCATCTAGGAATCTTTCTTTACCATGCATAAATTCCACTTTTAATCCATTATTGAGTAGCTATGCCACACTCAAAAAATTGTGTTTTAGTCCTTCTACCCAATATGCATTATCACATACAAGTTCCTTGGTCAACGAGATTCTTCCTTTTCCTCTTATATAACAAGGTTCATTGTTACCAAATCTTACACTGCCACCATCATAGTCTTCAAAGTGTTCAAACTTAATTTTATCACCAATCATGTGATAAGAACAACCACTATCTATGATCCATGTATCATTTTTTCTCACATGAGAAATGAGTGTCATCTCTTCTTCATTATCAGATTCATCTTTTATAGCTATTTAAACAATGTCATCTTTTTCTTCATCATCAAAATCATCAGAATCTTTTTCCATGAAACATGTTTTCTTTCCTTTATCCTTGAATGATTTGAAGTCTTTCTTGCCATTTTATTTGTGACCTTTCTTCTCATCTTTTTTCTGCTTATTTGGGCACCTAGCAGCAATATGTCCAATTTCTTCACAAGAAAAATAGATTAGAGGAACCTTACCTTTGTATTTTCCTTTGCCTCTTGAATATTTTCTTGCTAGCAGAGCTTCAACCACTTCAAGATTGTTAGAGTAAATAATTAATTATTAATTATTTATTCTATTACTTAAGCTTACTTAGGTTAATGCATATTTAGTATTTAATGCATGTAGTGGTTGTTGTTGACAACTCGGGAGTTTTCTCCTTTTTTAGCATATTCCACTTTTTGAGGATATGTGTTGAGTTGTCATTTTTGTCCTCTACCTCCTTCCAGCTTGTTCTACAAGCTTCCATGAGGCCTTTTAAACGGTCTCTCTCTCATTGTAAATCATTCCATTTTCACATAGCAATCTCATTTTCCTATTGTGAAATATTTCCTCTTGCATTGTTTGCTTCATGCTCTTGCTCTTTCGGTTTCTCTTCCGCAAGCTATTTGCATGTAGGTGATCTTGGCGACTGCTGAGTTGGATTTCATCAACTCCTACATGGTATCAAAGCCTCCCTGCTGCTTCTTGTTTGAAGGATTTGTGAAGCCGTGATTTGAAGTCACAAGCCCTAGTTTGTTTGTGCATTTTTTCTTCAAATCAAGGCTAGAGCAAATTTTTGGAGCACTTTCAGCCCAAACGGGCATCACCATTGGATCCGGAAGGCCATTTACAGTCAAAATTCATATAAAACTTTCCATTTTTGGAGACAGAGCTCCGGAAGGCAAATTTTTTTTTGTCTCAGGGTCTGGCCGTACCATCGTAGGGACGCGCGACAGTGCAAATATATTAAAAAAAAAAAAATTTTAAACGGGCACCGCCGCAGCAGCGCCAACGCGCCACCGCGGGGCCACCCGATCACCGCCCACGCGCCTTCGACAGGCCGCTCCTCCCAAGCGCTCCACCCGAAACTCCTATCGTGCGGTCGGACTCCACCGCCTCCGCTCTCTGCAGCCGCAGTGGAGCCTCCGCCACCGCCGCGGAAGTGTCAGGCCTGCCGACGACAATCGTGCCGCCGGGTTTTCCTCCCGGGCGCCACCGCCACCGGCGGATCTTCCTCCACAATCTTTTCTCGGCGGTGACATCACTTTTCGACCGGTGACGTCTTTTCCGGTAATCGTTTTTTTTCCGGCGACTGGTTTGTGACGGGCATACGGCCGTCAAATTTCTGCCCGTGTCTGTAATTTTCCAGCAAGTATTTTTTTGGAGCAGCAGTCGGTTTTTTGGCTATAACTTGAGCATATGGAGGTCTTTTTCCAATCCGAAAGAAGCGTCAGAAAGCTGACTCAGAGACGGACACATTGGTACTAGTTTCGCATGATTTTGAGTTCGTTTGAGCTTCCAATTTTTGTGTCAAAGTAGAGGCTTCTGTTTCCTATTCTGCATCAACAAATCCAGGTTCCTTTCCAGTTTTTTGCTTTCCTTAGTTGTTTTTTTTGTGGTATTTGGGAGATATTTTTGTACGTTTGTGGGGGGGTGTCTTTCTTTTCTGTAATTTACTTCAGTTAAGACCCTTCTACTTCCGTCTTCTTCTTTCTCTCAATGGCGGATCCATCTATATCCTGTCTCACACCACACAACTACCACACATGGAAGGCACAAATGACTAGACTTCTAATGTCAAGAGGTCTATGGTCTTGTTTGGATGAGCATCAGCCTAATCTCCAATGACCTTTTGAGATTCTACAACACAGGAACAAGATGGATGAAGCCATGGGGCTTATTGCACTCAACATTTTAGACAGCTTGTTGTTTCACTTGGATGGTTTGACTACTCCACAGGCTTATTGGCTAAGATTTCAGACTTTTTTTGGACAAGTGAATGAGTTTCGGGCACTTCAGCTAGATGCAAAATTGACTTCTTTGACACCTGATCACTTTCCCACCATTGAGGACTTCTTGATGAAGTTCAAATCTCTACGTACACTTTTGCAGGGATGTGGGAAGAACAAAACAGATGATGAGTGTATCTTTTTGGTACTCTCAAAGTTAAAGGGACAGTATCAGATCTTCTCTTCCACTTTCTACTCCACTATGGATGCCTTGGGTGATAGACATAGGATGCCTTCATTTGAGATATTTTGTAATCGGTTAACCCGTGAACAGTCGAAGATTACTCAAATGGATTCACTTTCAAGTTCTCAATCACAGGCATTGCTTTCCAAGGTTACACAGGAACAGAAGTTGAAGCAGCTATCAGATCCCTCTTCTACTAGTTCATCATCTTCTAACAAGAAGGAGAAAAAGAAGACCGCAACTCCTACCTGTTCCTATTGTGGGAAAGGATCTCATGATGAGGCACGTTGTTTTCAGAAGAGATGTGATGGCTATGAGAAACAGATTGCTGATTTGCACGCTCTCCTTCAGAAGAGCACTATTTCCTCTCCATCCTCTTCTACCTCACAAGGGTCTTCTTTTTAGGCTTCTTCCACCTCTTCAACATCTACATCAGATCTTGGAAAGGGTCATGCATTACAGGCTTCTATTGCATCTTCTTCACAGGTTCCTTGGATACTGGATTCAGGTGCTTCTCACCATATGACATCTTCTCAAGGTGTCTTCTCCACTCTTGAGGCTTCTCCTATTCCTCACATTCTCATGGGGAATAACACTGCATTACCAGTCTGTGGGAAAGGTTCAGTTCACATCCAAGATGGTATATTCAATGATGTATTGTATGTTCCATCTTTGTCTGCCAACCTTCTCTCAATTTCTCAGATTACACGCAGTGGATCAGGGAAGACAGTTGAGTTCACTACTAATTCAGTCTTCATTCGAGATCGTGTTACAGGAGATCGTATTGCTACAGGGGTAGTTGATCCTTCCACTCATGTCTATACCTTCTCACACTTTGGTCCACCATCTCCTTCGCAGGAGCATCGTGTGGTGCAGTCAGGACACTTGAACCTTTGTATTGTTCCTGAGATCCCTATTTTGACTGCCACACCACAACCAGATGAGGGCTTTTCCTCTCTACAAGATTCTCCTTCTACTCTACCTGATCTTCCAGCTTCATTTATTGAGACTCCAGGTACACTTGTTGCAGATACTTCAGTGGACATTCATGACAATGTCATCACACCTGCCTTGGGGATTCCCTTTTTGGTTCCTCATACATTCTCTTCTGGACATCAGCTAGGCTTTCCAATTGCTCCTCTCACACAGGGATTTCCTTGTTACGTGCCTTTGTTCCTTCCGAATTGGAGTTTCATTGGTTCGATCATTTCTACAGGAGCTCCATCATTATGGGGGGGGCTTGGTGTCTATTCTCATGGGGGGGCTGGTTGTACTTATGGTTTTGAGAGAGTCTCTTGAAACATTTCTGGCAGAAGTTGTCCTTGGGGGGATTGGTTGAGGCCTTCCTTCCTTCACTTCATGTTTTTTTTAGCATGTTGTTTTTACCTCTTTTTTGGGGGAGGGTTTTTCCCATGTGGTTTTCTCTCTTTCCTCGCTTACAGAGATTGCATTCTTCTTGCATTGTACATGGGTACCTAACATGGCCTCGTTGCTGGGACCCATTTTGCATTTCATCTTAGTTTTGTGAGCTTAAGGCATTTCCCTAAGTTGCACTTAAGGGGGGGTGTTAGAGTAAATAATTAATTATTAATTATTTATTCTATTACTTAAGCTTACTTAGGTTAATGCATATTTAGTATTTAATGCATGTAGTGGTTGTTGTTGACAACTCGGGAGTTTTCTCCTTTTTTAGCATATTCCACTTTTTGAGGATATGTGCTGAGTTGTCATTTTTGTCCTCTACCTCCTTCCAGCTTGTTCTACAAGCTTCCATGAGGCCTTTTAAACGGTCTCTCTCTCATTGTAAATCATTCCATTTTCACATAGCAATCTCATTTTCCTATTGTGAAATATTTCCTCTTGCATTGTTTGCTTCATGCTCTTGCTCTTTCGGTTTCTCTTTAGCAAGCTATTTGCATGTAGGTGATCTTGGTGACTGCGGAGTTGGATTTCATCAACTCCTACAAAGATCACTATCTGAACTCTGTTCTGATCCTTTACCACTATCTAATTGAGGATCCTTAAACTTTTTGCAGCTTGGCTTCAAATTTTGATTCAATGTTCTTGGTAGCTGGAACATAATTATCATAGTTGTCTAGCTCAAATGCAGTCAATCTTCCAACTATGGTCTCTAAATTTATTTTATGATTTTCCTCACATCTTCTTTCTTGAATTGTAGAGACTTTGATTGCATAAATGGGAAGTAGATTTCTAAGAGCTTTACTTATAACTGTCTCCTCATTGATATCTCCTCCAAATGCTTTGATTGCACTAACACATGCTTTAACTCTTTTATCATACTTTGCAATATTTTCATCCTCTCTCATCCTCATTTGATCAAATTATCCTCTCAAACTTTCTACTTTGGCTCTTCTCACATTATCATCTCCTCCATAGATCTCTCTCAGCTTGTTCCACATTTCAAAGGTGGTTTTGTAATCCTTGATGTCATCAAATTTTTCATAACTCAAAGTAGATGCTATATCTATCATCATGTTGTTGTGAGTCTTCTTTTTAGAATTATCATTGATAGATAATTTACCAGAAGGTTCTTCATATTTTTCATGAAGGTACTTCAGCCCTGTATCACCAATAGAAGCCAAATGAAGTATCATCAATCCCTGCCATGCTGAGAAGTTCTCCCTGTTAAATCTTGGAACTTCCCTCTTATAAGATCTTGATCTTTGGCTTAGATTCTTGAAATCTTTTCCTGCAAGCACCAAAAGCTCTAATACCAATTGTTAGAATTATAGATGGAGTAACTAAGAAGGGGGGGGGGGAGTGGGGGGGCATAGGGGTTGAATCAATTACCACAAAAACAAATCCATAGATCCCTTAGATGTCTTTAATACTTATTTACTACTGATACTCAATAAACACTATAAGAATGTTGTAACTTGGTAGATTAACTAGTTATTGATCATCTAGCATTCATAATTATTAATATACATGCAAAAGTTAAATAAAATAAACACAAGAGACACTAGATTTAATGTGGAAATCCAATATGGAAAAAAACCACCAAGTAACTAGCTACCAATTTTTCACTCTTCTGAAGTAAGCTCTATTAGGAGCCAACCATGTTAAAGGTTACAATACACACTATTAGATGTGACCCTGTTAGAGGATTTAATCACCCTGTTAGGAGTGGCCTTACTAGAGGTCTTTATAACAATTCAAGTAAACTATCACCTTGTTAGAGGATTTACAAAATGGCTGTAAAACCAACTTTGTTAAGAGATTTGAAATCACTACTATAATTGTTAGAAAGCAACAATGAATTGACCTGAATTAAGATGCAACTGGTTTTGCTGATTACAGGTCTCTATTCATAATCATTAGATCCTCCTTGATCAAGTATAACTTTTTTTTTAATCAATGATCACTGATCATTCTTCAAAATTTGCTTCCACAATAATCAGTCTTCATATCACATCAAATCCATCTCTCACACTTAGAGTTCACAACTTGACTTCTTATTTATACCATTCAGATTATCAAGTTGGTCCATTCACATGTTACATTTACCAATAAACCATACATCAGTCAGCTACAAATATTACTTTAAACAAATGAATGTTATTTCAAAAAATCAATGAAATCTTTCACTAGCTGACCCTGCTCGATAAATACTGCTTCCAAAAAATTCTTGAGTTAACCATCCTAACTTGGTTAACATTACAACATCTAAAAAATCCTTTGGCTACTAAATTTACTCGATAAGAACTAAATTCCTTCACTACCCATGAAAGCTTGGTAAGAGCTATTTCTTCCATATTTTCCTTTGATGACCAAGTGAACTCAGTAACAACTAAATTTCTTGAAAGCTCAGTAACAACTGTCTACTTGGTAGACACTGCAAATTTTCTTTACTAACCTTCTGAGCTTGATAGACTCTATCCTTTACCTTGCTGACCAACTTAGCTCGGTAGACTCTGTCCTTTGCTTTGCTAACCAACTGATCTTAGTAGACTCTATCTGATGACTGATATGACATTTGTGTGACATCAAAGACAATATACAAATGAGCAATTGTATCCAACAATGGAGATGTCCTGAAAGAATTCTTGACCCTAACTCAATCTATCCATAGAGCATATTTGAGTTGTGTATGCCAATCTTTAAGATTTTCCTTCAGTAAACATCTTATTATCGTGATCAAGTTCTTGTTTGTAGATTCAGCCACACCATTTCCTTATGGATAATAATTTGAAGAGAACTTGATGATAACCTAATTTTCCAATGCCCATTGAGTAAGAAATATTGATGCAAAAGCTGATCTATTATTGCACACTACGAAAAATGGCCTCAGTAACAATGTGTTCTTCCAAGAAGTCTATAACCACCTTAGTCATACAACCTCTGAATGTCTCTACTTCTATCGAGTGCATACAATAATTAGTAGCTATGAGAAAAAAATTGTGCCTAGTTGATGATGGTGGGTTCATTGGACCAATAAAATCTAGCCACCACTTTGTGAAGGGGCGTATCTTGAACACTAGTTGCAATGGCATTGCAGGATGTCTTTCTCTATTAGCACTAGTTTGACAAATATGGTAAGTACACATATGTTCAAAAGTAGCTTTGAATATCATGGGCCAGAACTAACCCAATCTTAAAATCATATGAGTAGCTTCTTCTACTGAACCATGCCCTGTACCATACTTATCGTGAAATTGTTCCAAAACTTGTTTTACTTCCTCGTGTCCCAAGCATCTCAGGTGAATCCCTTCATAGTTCCTTTTGTATAATTTTCTATCATGCAGCATGTAGGATTCACACTTCATTTTGAGTCCCCTATGCTATGAACTATTCATCCAATTGGGGTACTAATTTTGTAAAAGATATGTTAGTATATATCCTAGTACCAGACATATGTTAGTATACCCTGGTCAATATCAAGTTGAGATACTACAATCTTTTTCTAATCTTCCACATCTATTTCTCCATCAAATCAAAATTTCTTTTTATCTTCAATTTGGTTATCTGCTAGCATTTTTTATAATCCTTAGCCTCTTACTAACTTCATTGGTTGAATCTCTAAATCAAATTCTTGAAGGATTGCCATCCATTTTCCTCATCTTTCACCAAGTTCATTTTACATCAACAATGTCTTTACTATTGTATCATACACAATCGCCTATAACTTGCTCCTCAATATATAATGGTGAAACTTCTCTACCACTTTGATTAAATAAAAAGATGGCTTGTCGAGGTTAGAATAGTTTAACTTGGCATTTTTCAAAGGGCAACTCATAATGGTAATAGGCCTTTCATCTTCCTTTTCCTTCTTCTATGTAAGAATCATGTAATGCCCCACCTGGTGACCCAAAAGAAGTTAACCTAAATTTTTACTTAGTTTGAAAAACATTTTTTTTTCTAACATAAATATAATATACAACAACATTTATAGAATAGTGGAAGTAATTAACATACACTCAAGCATCAACAACACAAACAAATTAAAACTATTAAGGGTCCCATGACATTGAATCACATTTAATTTTAATCAATGCTAAAACCAATATATCCATATTAAAGGATAGCTACAAGTACAAATTCAATTTAAATAATATAAAATTGTATATGATGCCACTTGGAAATAAACAAAATGCACATCATCCACTATACAAGTCATAGGGTATGAAAGGCTAAAATAATATACATCATGAAAAAAATAAAAAATAAAATTTTTGTAAGATCTATGAAAACAAATACAATTAAAAGGTATAACCATCCAACATAGAAATACAAGATCAAATAGAAAGGAACATCTGCACAAACACATCTAAAAGTTGGATCTCAATGGTATAAGAAAAAGCACTACAACATGACCTTGTGAACCCAAAAAGGTCCACTCCCACCACATTGAGGAGATAGTCTCAAGTTTCAAACAGGATAACAAACTCAACGATCAAATCCAACATCTAAATCAAGGAAAACCTAAAAGTAATCTAACTCAAAGATACCAAGATACAAACAACATCTAAACCCAGAGGCAACAATGACACATAGGAAATTTATTATGCAAGTGGGCAAGTTTCATCAAACAAACCAACTCTAGGGTTACCCAACTAGTCTTTAAATCCTTTGGCCCCTAGTGACTCTTTGTGGCTCTAGTATCCTTTCATATTAACAAGGCATACAAATGATGCAAGGTCACAACCAAGCGTCCTCGCTACTCTCATCCTAGCTTGTACTAGCACTCGAGGCATGGGTGAGGAAAAAAATGACTTTTGTTAATTCATTTTAAACCCATTTAATCAAATATTATCACTTACTCAAAAACCTACAATGTGTTACTCCTCAACCACTTTAGGGCCTCGGCCTCCATTGCAAGCCACTTCCCAACATGAAATACAGATAACCTACCCTAAGCATAGTAAAGCAAAAAAGACCACAAAAGACCACATACCATACATCAGTTCTTAAACAAGAAATTGACAATTACCAAAAATCATTCATCATAATCATAGATTCCACCAAAATGATCATCCTAATAGGACTGATCCCAAAATCAAGTATACACAAACCAACCCTTGTCATAACATTAAATCACCAAGAACAAATCATACAAATACCTCGGTCCTATACAACTAACTAGAAAGCAATCCAAAAATAATTGGTTGAAGACTCAAAGGTTATATCAAATAGGTCACACCATTCACCTCAATTTCACATAAGAACACTGGAAAGTAATAACAATCAATAGATCAAAACACCTCATAGAGCATACAAGACACATTACCATGGTTGAGTATAAAATATCAGTATCAAAACATCATCATGACATCACGCAACGAAACTCCCAAGCCTCTAGTAAATATCCTAACTGGCCAAAGCTATGTAGTTCACATAAATCCATCACAAAATAAAACACCACATTAAAATTTCCAAAACCCATCACAAAAAAAATACCACAAAACCTTAATTAAACACACACCAAATAATACAAGGTTCTATTGAATTATTTAGATTAGACTATTTTGAGAAATTTTGTTTGATTATATAAAGGTTATAAAAGTTTAGATAAATTCAGTTTGTTAATTATCTAATAAGTTTAGAATTAAATATTTTATATGTTAAATCAGTAATATTTAAAATAAAGATAAAACATTTTCAAAGTTCATAACATTGAGTTTTTATACATTTTATCTATGTAAATCAGTTGGTATTTTAAATGTTATAATCTCATATGGAATGGTAAAGATCTGCAACCTATATCGATGGAAAGATAATTTAATTCCACATATTCTTTTTTATTACCAGTCCCAAGGGAAAGTTCATTTGAATGGTATAAAATATAAATCTTTCTAGCAGCACTATTCAAATTTGAAGGTTACCAGTTTAGAAAGAACATAATTTTGTTTGAACTATTGGATCTTCATGAAAATCAACAAAAGTATTTATAATAGACTTATTTACAATCACAAAGAAGGTATTTTCCTAAATATATATTTTCTAAAATCTATAACTAATTGAAAAATCAAGCTCAAATAGGCCTTGTTAAAGCATGATAGTCAATCTTTGACAATGTCTATACAAAACAATCATATATGATTTTTATATATGTTAAATAAAATCCAAATGGGTGTCTTAAATTATCTTTACATTTTTGATAAAATATATTAAATAAAAATCTATAGAAAAATCACATGTTTCAAACCCTCAAACTAACACACAAATAACCGCAAACAAATTTACTCATAATCAGAAAAAAAAAATGGAGAAGACAATCTTTCCAGCATAAATTGCAAAGAGATTTTAAAACCCCTACCTTCAAACACCAAGTTGATTTGTTAAGAAGAATAAATCTCAATTGTGCACTTTACTCCCAAGATTTGAAAAAAATCATTTTCATCAAAATCTGAATGCATAACTTGTAACTTGTCTCCTAAAATCTCTATTCTATATTATCTTGTCAGCATGCTTCCTCTTTGCCTGAGTTCTGGGCCCGCTTGGGTACTACTCCCTCCAAGTCTTCTTTTCTCCATGTTGCTTGGATTGCTGGCCCATCTTTCATGCTTTGGCATATCTGGTTGGAGAGGAATCGTTGCATATTCCAAGATGTTTGGCTTGGTGTTTTGCATCTTTGGTGGAAAATATCACATTCTCTTCAGGAAACTATTCTTTTGAAGTGTGAGATTGATGGGGGTATGGATCCAGTTGATCTTGCTATCTGTAATCACCTCAATTTTCATCTGCAGGATGGGGCTGCAGCTCATAGGTTTCCTTCTATGTCCAGGCAGCTTCACCATCAGAGGAAGGTTCGGGTTAACCGAGATGGGCACTGGACTCCTCCTCCTTGTGGAGTTATGAAAATTAACATTGATGGTTCTTCCCGTGGGAATCCTGGTCCGACTGGTATTGGCGGAGTGGCTCGTTGTAGTTCTGGGGATGTTAAATTTTTCTTCTCAGTTCATAAGGGTGATTATACTAACAATCTCATGGAAGCTCGGGCTATTTTATATGCTGTGGAACAGTGTTGCTTGCGGGGATGGAGTAAGATTATCTGTGAGTCTGATTCCTAGGTGGTGGTGAACATGCTTTCTTCACAAGAGATTGAGGATGTTAATTGGCAGCTGGCCACTATTGTTAAGCAGATTCTTTTCTTCTCTTCCTCTTTTTAGTTCATTAGGTTCACGTATATTCCTCGTGAATGGAATAGAACTGCTGATTGTTTAGCCAAATGGGCATCTAGTCATGATCCAGGTTGGAATATTAGGGATAGGAGGCAACTGTTCTTTGAGATGGTGCAAGAATCTGATGATCTTGTTGCTTAGGATTGAGCTCCTTGTTGAGCTCTCCTTGTTGTATTCCTTTCTGTCTTAATAAATTTTTACCCCTCTTTTTGCAAAAAAAGGTTTCTAAAATAAGTAAACTTACAAAAGAAGGTAACTCAACTAAAATAAAATAATAGTTTCTTTTGTTTTCTTATATTTTTTAATATTTTTTAAAATCACTTTATTTATTTATTTTTTTTTAATAAAAGAAATACATAATTTCTACTTTTCCCCTTTCTTTTACTACTAAATAAATACATATTCTTTATTAAATTAACTTTCTTCTTCTCTTTAATTAATTTATTATATTTTAATTTCATGCATAAGCTTTATACAATTTAATTAAAATAAACTTTATTAAATTATGTTTTCTCTCTCTTATTAAATCATGAAAATGTTTTTAATATAATATTTGTTAATTTAATGAACAATATTATTTAGAGTTTATTAATTAAAATAAACCTCCTAAATAAATTATTATTAAGTTAAATAAATATAAAACACCAAAATTAGAACTATAACGTTATCTTTAAATTGAATTCTTTTATTTAAATAAATTTACAAGATACTTGTTAATAATATATTTATTAAAGTAATTAATAACATTATTTAGAGTTTATTATTAAAATAAAACTCCTAAATAATTATCATTAAATTAAATAAATATATATGCGTTAAAAATAAAACTTTAATAAAATCTTTAAACTTAATTATTTTATTTTATTAATTCCTCAATTAATTAAATATGATATCAAATTTCTTTATAAAATTTTCATTAAATTAAATCATTAATTTGTCTTTTAATTTGATATAATTATAACAAATAATCACAACAGACCCATAGAACCAAATAATGACAATTCCACTTAAGACAAAGGAAAAAATCAAATTCAAGGGTTAGAATCACGAATTCACATCGCTTGATGAATTTGAAAAGGTGAAACTAACTCAGATACTTGTCCCATTTTCTATGACAATTGGCTTAGTGTTTAGGATTTGGACTCAAGCGTTATCTCCTCACTTATACCATTGAAATACTATGATAGGGTACACTCATCCTAGCAATTCATGGAAGTCGATACCCAGTACATGCAATCTACATAAAATCCACGCATGTACAAATACAATATTCTAAACTAAACAAGAAATGGCAGGAAGTGGTTCATCGTGTAGATCCCAACTAGAAGGTGACTACAACTCCCTTCCTCAACCACATCAGAAACATCAAACATAAAGAAAACATACACGCACACCATACATATGCAAGTATGGAGTAAGTATCCATACAAACCATATAAAAATCATTCATCTAGCTAACATCATTCATTATATATATATATATCAATTGAATATGAAATACAACTAATCTTATCTAGTAACCAAGCACTGATAATCATAAAATATAATTAGAAAATTAACCTAAAAGAATTTGGCACTACAATAGAAAATTCAAGTAGGGGTAGGTATTACATTGACTCCCCTTAGGCTTAGGCCTACTCTTGGAAGCCTATAGGAAAGATAAAAATAAACTAGGGATAGGCATTACATCTACTCCCCCTAGACTTGGGCTTACTCCTGGAAGCCTACAAGAAAGATAAAACTAAAGCACTCACTGTGTGGGTCCCATTGAACCCTTTCCTCCCTATAGGAGGATAAGACTCCATTAAAAACACGCAAGCAAGAATGAAAAAGAAAATGCTCACAGAGTCGATCAAAGGCATACCACCTTAACACACAATAATAAGAAAATATGTCTAAAAATAAACTCAAGAGTTATATAAGTTTCTGCATTTTTTCTATGTTTCAAGAAATCAAGTCTAAAGTTTCAAGTGTTCAAGTTCAAAGTTTCCAAGTGTTAAAATTGCAAAAAATACATAACATTATTTACGTTTCATTTTAGTTCAACTAGTTCAAGTGTTCAAGTTTGTAATAGATACACATCATTGTTTTATTTTGTTATAGTTCAACTAGTTATCAACTAGTGGTATTCCAATATACCCAGAGCTCCCAGTGTAGAAACTAGGCTCTAATACCAAATGTAACGCCCTACCATGTAACCCAAAAGAAGTTAACCTAAATTTTTGCTAAGTTTGACAAACATTTTTTTTTTCTAACATAAAGATAATATACAATAATAGTTATAGAATAGTAGAAGCAATTAACATACACTCAAACATCAACAACACATAAACAAGTTACAACTCTTAAGGGTCCCATGACATTGAATTACATTTAATTGTAGTTAATACTGAAACCAATATATCCATATTAAAGAATAACTACAAGTACAAATTTAATTTAAATAATAAACAATTATATATGATGCCACATGGCAATAAATAGAATGCACAATCATCCACTATATAGGTCATAGGGTATGAAAGGTTGAAATAATATACATCATGAAATAAATTACATTATCTCATAAGACCTATGAAAACAAATACAATTAAAAGGTATAACCATCCATCATAGAAATACAATATTTGATAGAAAGGAACATCTACACAAACATATCTAGCAATGACATCGAACAATCGAATCTCAATAGTATAAGAAAAACCAGTACCACCTAACCTTGTGAACCCAAAATGGTTCACTCCCACCATGTTGAGGAGATAATCTCAAGCCCCAAATAGGTTAACAAACTCAACAATCAAATCCAACATCTAAGTCAAGGAAAACCTTAAAGGAATCTAACTCAAAGGTATCAAGATATAAATGACATCTAAACTCAAAGGCAATAATAACACGTAGGAAATTTCTGATATTGCTATCAGGATTTAATTATGTGATTTTTGAGTCAAACTCATTGACCCATATTTCATGAGTAGTGATTCAACATGAATCCATCTCTCATGAGAATAAATGGAACACTTAGAACTCATTGGATCTAGGTGATGCTCACAAGGGTGAAGCATTGGGACTTCCCAGGAGGTCACCCATCCCAGTACTACTCTAGCCTAAGTGCACTTAACTACGGAGTTTCTTCCATGGTTAAACCCAAAGCTTGCAACCCCATTTTCAAAACCTTCACCAAGTTTTGTGCCTTATGAACCATTTATTAGAAAGCCCCTTAAGCTCATCAATTGATAAGGTCATCACATGAACAAACTCTAGGGCTACCCTACTAGTCTTTTTATCCTCTAGCCCCCTAGTGACTCTATGTGGCACTAGTATCCTTTCATATTGACAAGGCATACTAATGATGCAAGGTCACAACTAAGCATCCTCTCTACTCCCATCCTAGCCTATACTAGCACTTGAGGCATGGGTGAGGAAAACAATGACTCTTGTTAATTCATTTTAAACCCATTTAATAAAATTGTATCACTTATTAAACAACCTACAATGGGTTACCCGTCAACCTTGTTAGGGTCTTGGCCTCCATTGTAAGCCACTTCCCAACATGACATATAGATAACCTACCCTAAGCTCAGTAAAACAAAATAGATCACAGAAGACCACATAACATACATCAATTCTTAAACAACCAACTAAAAAGTATTGAAAATCATTAATCATAATCGTGGATTTCACCAAAATGATCATCCTAATAGGACTGATCCCAAAATCAAGTATACATAAACCAATCCTTGTCATAACATGACATCACCAAGAACAAATCATACAAACACCTCAATCCTATACAAGTGACTGGAAATCAATCAAAAAATAACTGATCGAAGACACAAAGATTATATTTGATAGGTCACACCATTTGCCTCAATTTCACATAAGAACACTGGAAAGTAATAACAATCACTACATCAAAACACCTCATAAAGCATACAAGACACATTACCATGGTTGAGTATAAAAGGTCATGATCAAAACATCATCATGACATCACAAAAAAAAACTCTCAAGCCTCTAGTAAACATCCTAACTGGCTAAAGCTAAGTAGTTCATGTAAAATCCATCACAAAATAAAACACTACATTAAAATTACCAAAACCCATCACAAAAAAAATGCCACAAAACCTCAATTAGACACACACCAAATAATACAAGGTTCTATCAAATTATTTAGATTAAACAGTTTTCAAAAATTTTGTTTGATTATATAAAGGTTATAAAGTTTAGATAAATTTAGTTTGTTAATTATCTTATAATTTTAGAATTAAACATTGTATATGTTAGATCAATAATATTTAAAATAAAGATAAAACATTTTCAAAGTTCATAACATTGAGTTTTTATGCATTTTGTCTATGTAAATCAGCTAGTATTTTAAATGTTATAATCTCATATGGAATGGTAAAGATTTGAAACCTATATCGATGGGAAGATAATTTAATTCCATGTATTCTTTTTTATTACCAATTCTAAGGAAAAGTTCATTTGAATGGTGTAAAAGATGAATCTTTCTAGCAACACTATTCAAATTTGAAGGTTACCAATTTAGAAGAAAGAACATAACTTTTGTTTGAACTATTGGATCTTCGTGAAAATCAAGAAAAGTATTCATGATAGACTTATTTAAAATCACAAAGAACATAGTTTTCCTAAATATGTATTTTGCAAAATTTATAAGTAATTGTTCGTGTGCCTAAAAGTATACGCCTTGTTAAAGCATGATAGTCAATCTTTGACTATGTCTGTATAAAACAATCATTTATGATTTTTATATATGCTAAATAAAATCCAAATGGGTGTCTAAAAGTATCTTTATTTTTTTGATAAAATATATTAAATAAAAAATTATAGAAAAATCACATGTTTCAAACCCTCAAACTAACACACAAGTAACCGTAAACAAATTTACTCATAATTAGAAAAAACACAGAGAAGAAAATCTTTCCAATATAAATTTCAAAGAGATTTTAAAACCCCTACCTCCAAACACCAAGTAGTTTTGTTAAAAAGAAGAAGAAGAAAACCCAATACTAGACTTTACTCCCAAGTTTTGAAAAAATCTTTTTCATCAAAATATGAATGCATAACCTGTATGTAAGGCCACACTAGTACCCTATTATAAATCTTGATGAAATAAATATGATTAGGAGTAAATTAGAATATGATTGACATTTTTGTTACTTATAATTAATTATCAGATCCTATTAGAGACTAAAGCAGATTTTGGCTATTAAGAGTGTAATACCCGTTCAATAACATTAGATTGATAAGATAGGACCAAATAAAAATTAGACTTAACATGTTCAAGTTGAGAACCTAGTCACAAGATTCAAGGTATGATTCACAAAACAATTAGGGAGATGAATTAACATTCACTCTCATAAGAAATAACAATGATTATAGATCAAATGATAACAAAGCATAATTAGAAACATTCGATGGCATGATTTAAGTTAACCCTACGGGGAACACACACACCTAGTAACGAGATAAAAGGACATTGTTAGAAATATTACTCGGTTAGTTGATTTGAAAAGGATACTAGTAACAAGTCTGCACAATAGTGATTTTCACTTATGACATATATACTAAAATCCATTTCACCTATTTTAATGATTTGATGGATATGACTTTGGTGTTTTATTATTACAATAGACAATGATTGTGAAGGTATTTAGAATGGTAATTTTTTATGATTAGAAAGATTAATGTTATACATATCTTGATATTTCAATGTTGTGAATATTCTATGGAAATGATTAGATGAAATTTAATTGTATATGTAATGTGAATTATGTGATATTAGATTATTCTACACTTAGCTATACATATTTTTATATTATTTCATTGAGCTACTAATGTTTAAGTTGAGTGTGTAGGAAATTTGAACCATAGAAATTATTCGGGGAAACAAGGTTCACACCTATGTGAACACGGTTAAGCCAAGGTGAATCTTTGGAAGATTCAAAACCTCATTGTAATGTGTTTATTTCATAATGTGATTGTGCATGATTGTTATAAGTTTCAAGATGTCATCATGTTGTGTAAAGTATTTAATGTGTATGTGTTTTTTGACACTTGTGTTGTTATGTGTAAATGACATGTCATGTAGGATTTTTGGCATGAAGTCACTTAACCTAAACCTAATCCCATTATGAAATTAAGTTAACCCACATTGGAGAGTGTTAGGATGAGTTATCTTCATGATGGAATTCAAATTAAATTTGATAGGAACTTTAGAGAGCCTAAAAGTGGTTCCCATGTGTTATTTTGATAAAAATAAGTCACCCACATGGTGGTAGTAGTATAGGTTGGGGGTCTAAATATAACCATAAGTTGGCCTAGGGGAGTTAGGAGACCCTCTAAACTAGTCATTTTCAAGCCAATTCGAAAATCAGAGTGTCATATGACCTCATTCCTCACCCCACCACTTGGTTAAGTTCCTATTGGTAGAAAAGTACAAGGGTGTAAGAAGGGTATGTGGGGATGAAAGTGGAGGTCTTTTTAGGGAGCTTGTGCCAACTTAGTGGTTGTTCACCCACTCTCTAATGGTAGAGACACTTAGGGTTGGAGGAAGAAAGCTTGGAAGTAAAGAAAGGAAGCTCTTCATCATTTTTTTTCATAACCCTAGCTTGGAAGGAGGTTAGTGCTTCATGCCATGGCTTTTTTCATCTCATGAAAGTTGAAAGTTGGAAATTGATAGAATATTCTTGTAAGATGTATGTGTGTGTATTTGGTTTATGCAGTAGTTGTTGTGTATGTAAATGAGCATGTTGGATTTACTTGCATTTGATTTTGTTCTTGATTTTTTTGTGGTGGACTGAATGTTGTGTTGGGTGTGAAGGTTTCACTCACCCTTGGGAGGGAAGAGAAGCCTTGGGTGAAGGACATAAGTTGGGCTCATCATTGTAGTTGAGAGAATTACCTCATGATGAGGATTTGTTTATATCATGGAGTATGGGCTCCATTAAGGCCATGAATCTTGTTATTTTGGGAGGTGCAAGGAGGTTTATGTGAATGAGGAGGTGATGTTTTGTTTTGAAGGCCTTGATGAGGCAAAATGCAATGGCAATATGTTGTATATATTTTGTTATTATTTTGGGAGGTACAAGGAGGTTTATGTGAATGAGGAGGAGATTTTTTGTTTTGATGGCCTTGATAAGGCAAAATGCAATGGCACTATGTTGTATATATTTTGTTATGATATCTCCTCTTTGAAGAGCCCACCTTCACCCAATGTTTATGATTCCATCTTTGAATCATTGTGCAAGCCTTGGTTGGGGTTTGGAGATGTGATGTTAAACTATGGTATTCATGTTGATTCTATTATGGTGATGTTGATTGAATGTATCTCGATTGAGCCTTGTTTCCCCTAGCACTGGGGTGGTCTCCTTGAGGCCTAGGTTGGGAGGTGAGCCTCCATGGTTCCAAGTTTGTGTACATGTGCAAGTTTTCTTTTTTAAAGATGGATTACTTGAGGATATTAGGGTTATTCTTGGAAATGCCCAAAATCAAGTGTGTGTGGAGATGCAAATCCTTCTTATCATTACATAAATGTTGAGATGCCAAGTCCCCATGGCTATTTTCATTGTGATGATAAGAGACTATTTTACCTTTGTATATAGTTGGAGATGTGTAAAGAGAAGTTGAAAAATTGTAATCAATTATTGTAAGATATATGCATTGTAAGTTCATATGTTTAGTGATTAGGTGCATTGTGGTAGATCATGGAATTGCAACAGTTCTTCCTATAATCTCATTTTTGTAAAGGTCTTATAGTGTTTGCATTACATTTGACATGGATGATTTGATTTAATATATGTATAAATGGTTGTATTTTAGACATGTACATGTTTTGTATTCAATACAATAAGAGGAAGTTACTATATTCTATGAGTTCATTGTTCCTAAAATATCCATTTAACCATTTGAGTTCTAGTTTTAATGATACCCCAGATTGAATAACATCTTTACTTCATCAACTTTTTTCTCTAAAATTTTCAGGGTAAAATTAGGAGAGAGTTTAACCATAGCATAAAATATGTAGTTAAAATTTTATGAGAAAGAAAAAAAACACTAGTTGTAGATGCACAAATCCTCTCTAGAAAATGTATGGGGGTAACAAAGTAAGTCTTTCAAAAAAATATAGAGCATTAAAATAATGGTGCAGAATATACCTAAGAGCTAGTACTCTAAATATTATTGAAAAAAATAGTAACATAACATCCATCTTAGAGAAAGACTCTACAAATCAAATCACTAATATAATAACATTTCACATGAATACCCCACCTAGATACAACCAAAATAAAAACTATATAAAATAGAATGAACACTTAATAATAATGAAAGAATTATTATTAAAATTGGACATAAGAGCCCAAGTGGGCATCCATGTCTTCGCTCGTGGCTAAACAACAGAAAATTTGCACTGGAAGTGACAGTTTTTTGAATTAAGTAATTAATTTGTAAATCACATAACAACTGTTATGTGATTTATAAATTAATTAATTAATTTGAAATGTGATTTATAAATTAATTAATTAATTCAAAAAACTATCATGTCCGGTGCAAATCCTCTGTTGTATAGACATCACCCCTTGTTAAGGAAAATAAGGTGCAAAATTCAAAAATCTATGGCCCTCTATACTTGGCATTGACCCTCCTACCAATGCATGATGTAATGTTGTTTTATTAAAACAAGGAACTTTTCTTTAGGTTTGACTTTACCTTTCACAAAAAGGTAGGTACCAATGGAAGGCATTCTGACTTATGTCAAAAAAACCTTCATTTCTTAATGCTCACGCACCCAAGGAGTGGAGGAAAGGAGAGGGAGGCCTAGTCACATCCAATTTTATGTTTATTTAATAATTTATTTATTTTTAAAGAGCTTAACTTCCTCCTTTTCAAATGATAGCATCCAATATGGGTTTCTCTAACTTTGTCAGAACATGGCAGCCTTTTCATGTCTTTGATGTGCCCAAGAAAAAGGTACAGCCTTGTTATGTGATTTATAAATTAATTAATTAATTCAAAAAACTGTCACTTTCAGTGCAAATTTTTTGTTGTTTAGCCATGGGCTTAACAAGGTGGGTGCCTTGGGATTAGGGAGAGAAGTAGGTGGGAAGGTGGGTAGTATAGAGTAGGCATGATTACTAGGAATTCATGTGTATAGCTAAATCCTAATTTAATGTGTGATAGATTAATAGTATAATTTTAATTTAAAATATGATAGATTAATAGCATAAGTTTGATTTAATATGGGAAATTTTAATAGTATGTTTTAAATTTAATATGTGAGTGTACTAATGTGATTTGGTCGAGACAACAAAAGCAAGTAAAGTAGTGTCAGGTTAATTGAGTATGGATGGGTAAATGGATAGGATGTAAGTAGAAAAATATAGTAGCTTGTTGAGGTGTTGGAATAGTATTTATTTATAATATAAACTGAATTATACAAATTTCATAAATTTAATGAAGATTTATCAGTTAAGGTCTTTAGGTAGAGTAATAGAAATAAGTAAGTTTAATGGGTAAAAGTTATGCTATCAAGTGCTTGTACTTTAAGATTGATATTTAAGTGTAATTGTATTATGTAGTTAAGGAAAGTATGTAGGAAATGCTTGATAATTTATTTATATAATTAATTTATTAGAGGTTTAATTAATTCAAGTTGTTCACCCTTGGTTCATACCTCTCCGCTCCAAACCCCCTTTACCCAAAACACCTCACCGTTCACCCCCTTCAGTATTGCTACTGCTCCCCAACCCAGCCTTCCAAATCCACCCATCTCCCAAATCAGTGCTAGAATCTTTGGCCAACCTTAGCAATATACAACAAGGATGCCACACATGGGGCCAAGTAATCAACCTTTCATCACCCCCAGCTTGTTCACCATAGCCCAAAGCACAATCCCATCATTTCCATTAGGTCTTGGGAGCTCAATACCATCAGCCACAAATCCACAAGCTACTACCTTCACTCCACAAAGCTATCAAATCCCACAAGCTACTGCCAATATTCTACCAAGCTCCCAAGTGACCCTAGCTCCCGCCACCACTCTACCAAGCTTCCAAATCTAGCCACCAAGCTATCAACCCCATCAATTCCATTCCCAAGCTTTTAACTCCCCCCACCTCCACCACCAACTAATCCATTACCTCCTATTACCAACTAATTTCTAATGCCACTTCTAGGAGGTAATCCACCAATCCAGCCAACCACCAATTATCTGCAGGTACCATCCCAAATGGGGGCGCAGCCCACATACCTTGGTCAAACCCCACAAGCCCCCCGATCCTTTCCCCAAGCTTCACAACCATATTATACCTTACCTCCACAAAGCAATCCATTTATCCCATAGCCAACTTATGTTCCTCAATCCCAACCTCAAATCCCACATCAATAGCAAGCCTCGCAACACATGTAGTAATATGCACCACCTCCCCCTCAACAACCCCTCATCCACCATGTAGCTGCCCAAAGAATGTACAATCCCTATCAACAAATCGCTCACAGCCATCCATATTCAGTGGCCCCATCTAGTGCATACCTACCTCAAGGCACTCCTACATTGGGGGCACCCCAGCCATCACCTATCAATTCAGAATGGGAGCAAATGAAGACAGCTCTAAAAGCCATCCAAGAAGGGAATGATCTGAAGACATTCAAGTTTGAGAATGTGTGTCCTTACCCATTTGAAAGAGCCATTACCATGACACCATTTCCCAAACACTTTGAGGTACCCAAATTTGACAAATTCAGAGGAAAAGGAGACCCTGTCACATATATAAAAGAATTTTACATGCATTGCTAGGACGTGGCATACAATGATGTCTTCCTCTTGCGCCTTTTTCCCAAAAGCTTGGTTGGACCAGCTCTTGAATGGTTTTATAGAATCCCCTATGGCACAATTAAAAACGTTGCTAAATTATCTAAGGCATTTGTAGCCCAATATGACCATCTTGTTGAAACAGAGCTATCAATAGTTGATCTTGTCCGCACCAAGCAAAAAGGTGGAGAAAGCCTTGCCGAATACCTACAAAGATGACAAACCCTTACCACCCGCATATCCTGCACCTTGCTAGAATGCCATGTGGTGAAAATGATTATTGATAATGCACATCCCAGCTTGGCTGACCACATGACCATGAACTATTTGCAAACCTATAAGGATATCAAAGAGAAAGGAATGATCCTTGAGCAAGGACTCATCAAAGATGGTGTGGTGAAGATTTACAAAGAGGCCAACCAAAATCAATCACATTCCAATGACAAGTCTAGGTATTGGAACAAAAACAAGCATGTTGCAACAGATGGGGTTACTGACACCAGACATGTGAATATTGTTGGTCCTTCCCAAAATCAGTCTAACCCACCATATAAAACAAACAAAAAACAAGCTATCAATTATAACCAAAGCTATCAAAACCACAATACAAGACCCAACTTTCAAGGGTCTAACAATCAAGCTAATGCCATCAATGTAGTTGCAGGGCAAAAACCCAGATTCCAACCCGCACCTAGAAACTATACGCCCCTTGGTGAGCCATTGGATGTCATTTTTGAGAAATTGGCTAAGGAAAACCTCATCAAATTTTCTCCTACCCAGCAAATTGATCCAAGCCAATCCAAAGTTGCATGGTACAAGGAAAATGAGTATTGCAAGTTCCATAGGGTAAACGGTCACACCACCCTCCGATGCATGAAACTGAAAGATTATGTGCAGGACCTCATTGATCGAAAAGAAATCACTATTGGTGCCCAAACCTCTCCCAATGTAGGCTTAAAAATTTATCAAAATTATTTTCCTCCACACAACAACCAAAATCCTGGAAAAGCACCTATCCAAAACAACACCAACAACCGCCAGCCAAACCAACAGCATGGGAAGAAAAATGACCACACTTCATCCTATATAGACTATGGTAGCCTCATAGGTTGTATATCTAAGAAAGAACCTTCTGTCAATGGTATCAATATCTGAGGATGAGACAATGAGTGTGCAGTCACCACTCGAAGAGCACGATTTAACATCGCAGGCCCACCAGTTTCATCAGCTCCATCAAAAAGCTGGTACAATATCTTGGAACACCTTGGGAACATGCCAACCCAAATCTCCATTTTAGACCTTCTCCGCACTAGTCCCATGTACAAAGACATCCTTGACAGTGCTCTCATAGAATCCCGTGTCCCTTATGATATCAATGCTACTAATTTTCGTAATCTTGTTGGACACCTATCCTCCTCATGTTCCCTATCATTCAAACCCACCGACATACCCGAGATCAAGCCAGATCACACCCTTCTACTTCGCATAGCCATCATGGTATCCAATTTTGCCGTGAAAAGAGTAATGATAGATAATGGATCAACCTTGAACATTTGCAACCTAAAATTCATAAAAAAAGCTGGGTATAGTAAGGCAGATATGATCAGTGAAGTTATCACCATCAAAGCTTATGAAAACTTGGACAGAACCACAGAAGGAACTATTTTCCTACCAATCAAGGTCGGGCCGGTCATCCAAGAGATAGTTTTCCATGTTGTTGATCTAAACCTACCATTTAACATCCTCCTCGATCGCCCATGGATTCACGCTATGAAGGCCATTCCATCCACCTACCATTAGTGCATCAAATTTTCGCATCAGGGCACTGAGGTGACCATCCATGCCGATCCAGAACCCTTTGCTTACTGCAATGCAGTTGAAGCTTCGTATACAAACCATTACCCTAGAATAGACATCGACACAGCCATTGCCAGCTCATCCCACACTTGTAATGACGTAGAAACCATCCTCGCCTCCACCCTATCTACCATAAAGATAAACAAAAAAGGTTGTGGAGAATATAGTCTATCAGATGCATTTTCTGTCGGAGCAATCCCACTTGATTCACATACCCATGGACGGCCAACGTATCACAAAGCTAGGGGGATTCCACCTCCCTGATACAAATAGTTTGGCCCAACCACCTTTGTGTCCTCAAAAACCCCTCTTCATGAAGAGCTTACTCTAGATATCAACAATTGGTTACATAAGGATGCACCTCCAAGAAATCAAGCACACCTTGATCACTTCAGCCAGAACTATCCCCAAGAACATAAGCTCATCACTAAAAAATGGAACTATCAAGGTGGTGGACTAGGACCAAAAGAAAGGGGCATGCAATGTCGCATCAAAGCACATAAGTTGGAAATGAAGTCAGGTCTTGGCTTTGGCATACCCACAAATAGGGGCACCAACGAGAACAATCACGCTTTTTCGAACATCCACCGCGATCTTATCAAAATTGAACACATTCCTGAGGAAGTTGAAAAGAGAGCCTACGACAATATCCCAAACCAAATCTTCCTAGGAGACTCTATTCTCCGAGAACTATCCATCCATCTCATTGACCTACCACTCACCCATCCACAACTCATAGATTGGGATCAACCAAGCGTCATACACATTGATGAGTTCGCATGCACTACTAAGATTCATGGGAGCTGAAACACCTCACAAGTAGATAAAGCCAGATTTTGCCTATATCTATAAGCTAGATCCCAAGGGATATTTTGGAGAAAATCCCCAACCTAGATCCGATACACCCAAAACTGGAACTAAGGTAAATCTAGGACTAGCTAAGGCAGCAAAGAGAACCCCTCAGCTAGAACATCCAGAACCACAAGCAGAACATGAGTATTTAGTATTGCCTCCTCAAGATAATCGACCAGAGGTGTCATCTATTCTAATAGAGGATACTAGAGAAGTCAACATCGGTTCTTCAGAGATCCCCAAACTTGTTCACGTTGCTGCATCCCTATCACAAGACCAAGCTAATCTCCTCTTTGAGGTCTTAAGAAAGAACATTGGCTGATTTGCATGGTAATATCAGGACATGCCAGGGTTGGATCGAAAGCTTTTAGTTCATCATCTTGCAATCGATCCAAAGATCAAGCCAGTCAGACAAAAGCTTAGGAAAATGCACCCCAAGCTGGCATTACCGGTTAAAGCTGAATTAGAAAGAACATTAGTTGCTAAGGTTATCTGACCTATCAACTACTCAGAGTGGATCTTCAACATGGTCCCTGTTACTAAGCCTTCCGGTGACATCAAAATCTACACTGATTTTAGAGATCCAAACAAAGCTTGGCCAAAAGATGATTCTCCCTTACCCAACATAGATATGATTGTAGATCTTACAGCTGGACATGAAATTTTGTCCCTTATGGATGGATTTTTTGGGTATAATCAGATCAAGATTGCAGAAGACGATCAGCATAAGATAGCATTCACTACCCCTTGGGGAACGTTTTGCTACACCATGATGCCTTTTGGCCTAAAGAATGCTAGGGCTACCTATCAAAGAGCTATGACAGCCATTTTTCATGATCTTATCCATAGCATTTTGGAGGATTATGTGGATGATATCTTGGTCAAATCTCATACCTTCATGGATCATCTCGCTGACTTGGAGAAAGTCTTTGATAGGTTAGCCCAATTTCATCTCATGCTAAATCCCAAGAAGTGTGTCTTTGAGGTCACATCTGGCAAGCTTCCAGGCTTCATAGTTTCTAAACGAGGTATAGATATTGAACCCGAAAAGGTCAAGGCTATCTTAGACATGCCTCATCCCCAAACACTGCAACAGCTTCGCTCTCTTCAGGGAAAGCTTCAATCTGTTGGGTGCTTCATCTCCCAACTTGTAGATAAGTGTACACCATTTTCACATCTACTAAAGAAGGATGAGAACTTCAAGTGGGATCCTTTATGTCAGTGCAGCTTCGATCAGCTCAAGCAGTATCTAGCCAATCCCCCTATCTTGGTCCCACCAGTTTGTAGTCATCCCTTGATCTTGTACATATCAGCAACACCTACTCCTCTAGGGGCGCTTCTAGCACAACATGATGATTATAGCAGAGAAAGAGCCATCTACTATATCAGTAGAACCCTAGTTGGTTATGAACTCAATTATACTCCTATGGAAAAAGCTTGTTTGGCAGTTATTTTCTCAACTCAAAAGCTTTACCACTACATGCTAACTCATACCATCCAACTAGTCTCCAAGATTGATCCTCTCAAGTATATGCTCTCTAGAACAGCACTCACAGGTTGGCTAGCAAAGTGGGTTATGCTACTAAGTGAGTTTGACATCCAGTATGTGGACAGAAAAGATTTCAAAGGGCAAGCTATAGCAGATCACCTAGCTGATGCACCTCTAGTAGATGCATATCCTTTGCTCACAGAATTCCCAGATGAGCATATCTGCCTAATTGAAGAAGAGCCCCCATGGAAGCTTTATTTTGATGGCTCATACACATCTCATGGATCAAGGGCAAGACTATTATTAGTTACACCTCAGGGAGATTATATTCCAAAAGCTTTCAAGCTACAATTCCCTTGCACCAACCATATAGCAAAATATGAAGCTCTTGTAGCAGGATTAAAGATAGCTGCAGAATGGAATATCACTGAGTTAGAAATCTTTGGTGATTCTCAGCTCATCATCAAACAAGTCTTAAATTAATATCAAACCAAATATGAAAAGCTATTACCCTACAAAGAGCTAGTTGATCAGTTGACCCAGCATTTTACAAAGCTTCAATTTACACAAGTGCTACGAATGTAGAACAAGGCAGCAGATGCCATGGCCACTATCGACTCGCTCTTGGAAATTCCCCAAGAAGCTATGCAGTATGATTTTTTAGTCGAGTAGCTTCTCACACCCACCTATGTGAATGAGGATTCAAACCGTGTTTGTATCTTGGTTGGTCCCCAATCCCCTTGCTACCATGAAATTCATGCTTACCTTAACAATGGTATCATACCCCATCACCTCACACGCACCCAACGCCAGAACCTTATTCGAAAATCATCCTGCTATGTCATCATAGCCAATAACCTATATCGTCAGGGTTATCATGATACCCTCTCTTGATGTTTAGATGAAAATGAGGCCGCAATGGCATTAAAATAATTACATTCCAAACTTTATGGTGCCCACACGAGTGGTATTGTCCTAGCAGAAAAAATCCTTAGAGCGGGCTACTATTGGCCTACCATTGAAGAAGACTCCTGTCACTTTTTCAAAAAGTGTCTCCCATGTCAGTAGCGTGCAAATCTTATGCATGCTCCAGCACAGGATCTATAGCCTATTGCACCACCTTGGCCTTTCGCTTGTTAGGCCTTGATCTAGTTGGAACTATCACACCTCTCTTATCTGATGGACACAAATGGATAATAACTGCTACAGACTATTTCACTAAGTGGGTGGAAGTAGTCCCCCTAGTCTCAGCTACAGGAGTTCAGGTCTCCAAGTTCATCTTGTACCACATTGTTTGCCGCTTTGGCATCCCATCCACCATCTTCACTGACCATGGCGGTAACTTTGAAAATCTCAACATGGAAGAATTATGCACTTCCCTCTGCATCCATCACTACTTTTCTAGCCCATATTTCCCACAAGGTAATGGCCAGGCAGAGGCAACTAACAAAACCCTCCTCAAAATCCTAAAGAAAGTTGGCAATGATTATGGCCGTGATTGGCACCTTCAAATAAATTTGGCTCTATGGGCCTATCGAACTTCCTTTCGTACATCCATAGAAATAACTCCATACTCCTTAGTCTATGGTGCTGAAGCGGTATTACCTATAGAAGTTAAACTTCCCTCACTATGCATATCTTTGTGAGGGCAAATCTCAAATGAAGAATACAGAGTAGCTCGGCTCACCCAGCTAGATCTCTTAGACAAGAAGAGACAACAAGCCTATGACCATCGCACAGTCTACCAAACTCATATCAAAAGGATTTTCAACAAGAAGGTGCTCCCATGACACTTTTAGCCAAGTGACACGGTCCTTAAAGAAAATATGAAAGTCCAAGCAGATCGAGAAAAGAAAGACAAGTTTGAACCTAGAGGGCTTGGTCCCTATGAGGTTACTGCCTCCTTTGGCTCCAGAGCCTATCAATTATCTAAACCATAAGGAGAACTGTTGAATGATCCCACTAACATCATTCATCTCAAGAAGTTCTATGCTTGAAGATCCTTGGTATACCCAACTTTTAAAAAATACAAAAAAATAGTAAAGAAAAATAAGTGGCCAATGGTGAAAACTTGGCAATTCAAGCGCCTTGGATAGGTACCTTCATGAAAATATGGTAATTCAAGCACCTTGTGTACTAAAGACTAATCCATTATCTATCACTATCCTATCCCTCCTCCATACACCCACCATCACCATAAAAAACCTACTTGTTCCCTTGGTGTTCCAACCAAATATCCAAAATTTGATGAAGCCTGTAAATACCTCTTGTACAGCTTGTAAAATCTTGTACCTCAACGTGTAAAATCTTGTACCAAAGCTTGTATTATACCTTGTAAATCTTGTACAATTACTTGTATATCAGAATCTTGTCCAAAGCTTGTACCATATTCCAGCTTGTAAATAATCTTGTATCCTAGCTAGTATCCTATCACATGCGCACAAAGAACCCCATTTTCACTTAAGCTTTTTACAAATCATCTAACTATCCACCTATCAACTATTGCAGACATCCCATCCTTCACAAACATTTCCATCTCACAAAAAACCAAAACATGAACAAACTTGTACATTTGTAACATATCTTGGTCCGTCAGCTTGTACATCCTTTTTAGCTTAGTACCATTGTATCTATCCAGCTTTTGTGTCAGTTCCTCCCTTATCAGCATCTTGCACACATCGCACAACCCTTGGTTAGCTATTCCAATGCATCCTTTAGCTAGATTTCCTATCACCAAAGTGTTATCCTTCTTAATTTAGCTTGTCAAGCGCATCACTCATCCAAATCCACCAGCTTAGGTGCTCTCTGATAGGTCCTTGCAGGATATAGCTTTCCTCATGTCTGATCTTGGTCCGTTAGTACCTCGTCCTATCCATCTTGTTGGCAAACGATTCTCTTTTGAATTTTCACTTTCTATTGATTTGAAATCTTTTTGTTTTGGCTCTTGAAATATCTTTTCCAAGAAATCTCATTGTTCCCTCCTCAAGGTTGCCATGATCTTCCATATCATGGTATACTGTGAATGGGGCAATTAGAGTGTAAGGTCTTGATCAGGTCTTTTGCTTGTTTTCTTTTACTGCTTATGGGTTACCTAGTGTTGTTTCCATGCTGCTTCCTCTGGGATTCATGTGTGATACTGGGGCAATCCTTGCGTGTTTGTTTTGAGTCAGTTCGCCAGTCCTTTGGACAGTTGGTGAAAAAGCCTTGATGTTCTTGGTAACCTTGGCAATTAACCAACAGTCCTATAGCAAATCTAGTGCTCAACTACATGGTGGTACTTCTCTTTGAAGTATCCCCCTACTCAAAAAAGCTTCAATGGATTCCCTTCATCTCCATTATTCCCCATCCATATCCAGCACCTATCCTAGCTTATGCATCAGTATCTCTTTGGATCACTCCTCACGCTTAGCTTTAGGGATCCACAATCCTATTCTTAGGGATCCACCAATCAAATCAATCCACCAACCCTCATCTTTCGAGATCCACAATCCTAGTCCTAGGGATCTCCGTAAACCCATCTTCTGCTAATTTAACTCTTTGAAATCCTATTGCATCAGCTTTATCATTCCATCATTCATCCCCCTATCCATGGATTCCTTTTATAGCGCTCCGCTTCTCCATCCCCCCAAATCCTAGAAAGTCTTAAGCTTGCTTTACTCTTGTGCCTCTAATTTTCCCTTTATCATTCTCCCATAATGAGAGTTTGAGCTAACTAAACCTCTTCTCTTAACCCAATCTGAGTCTCCTTGCTCATCTTGGATTCTTGTACTTTGCAAGAAGCCTTCGAGACTCTTTTATCTCTTCGCTGCCTTCTTGAGGGGGCATCATCTAAGTCTAGTCTCTCCTCTTCTTATCTGAGACTGGGGCAACCTTTTTGCTAAAACATCTTCTTCGTGTCATCTTCATTCGAACTTTTGTGAAATAGTGTTGTCTCAACACTATGCCAAAGAGGGGCAAAATGTAGACACCTAAATTTGATTACACCGCTTTGGTAATCTAATTTAGCCATCTCTAAAGGCATCATTAATTAAATTCTTATTTAATTAATCTTTTCCCATCCCTAGTTGATTAATTTAATTAATCATCTATAGTCCTAATTGATAAATAAAATAAACCTATTATTTATCAATTAAATCCTATTCTTCTATCTAATTCCAAAAATCCCCATTTATTAAATAAATCTATTTGATAAATAAAATCCTCAAATCCAAAAACCCCTAACCTATCCCTAATCCTCCATTTAGCCTAATCCACCCCATCCACCCATACTAACCAAGCTTAGCCACTAACTCACCCACTCTCATTAATGCCATCCACTTGCACATCTCTAACATCCCTAATCTAATCCTAAACCCAAGCCTAATCCACCCCCTAATGTTGTCACATTCCCTAAACAAGTTTAAGACTTTCCTAAACCAAACCAAAGTCTCCCCTCAAAAATCCCAACCACCAAGTCATGAGTGCTCTTACAAACTATAAAAGACTCTTACAAGCCCACTCATGACTCTTACATCCATCTTCCACACTCATTCCTCTTACATCTCTCTTACATACTCAACCCCACTCATCATGCCTTTAACAACCCTTTACCCTACCCTCTCACACTCATCCTCTTTGTGACAAGTGTCACCTTCCCATTGGTGCTAAACAAGCACAATCCATGTGCCCCCCTTTGAGTGCATCTTAGCCCTCCTTAACCATCTCTGCATCCTTGCATCTAAGCCCTCCATCCCTCTACCCCTTGGCCTATAAATTGAATCCTATCCCAAGCCATTTCAACAACAATCCTTGAGCTAAAGTTATCATGCCCTTTTGAGAACCAAAATCCAACCCATACCCTTATAATGCCAAATTGAGAGCTCACAAAGCTACCAATTTTCCATTACCCATCTCTATTGAAGCATCTTTGAGTATCTTGAGCATACATCCACATCAAAGGACACATCTACAAAAATCAAGAAAGCATGGAGTGTTTTCTCTTTTGAGTTTTGCACTTCTTGTTTGCTTTTCTTTGTCTAAACATATATGTGAATTTAGTTTTGGTTTGTGAATGTTTACTTTATTGTTAATGTTCTTTGCATACTAAATCTTGTTCTACATTTTGGCATGCCCGGTGGGACCCCACTATGGGTCATTTAATCATCAATTTCTATCTATATGTTGTTTTAAACTAACCATATAATGTTTGTTGTTGTTTGAGTGTGTTGTGAGGGTGTTTTGCTTATTTTTGCAGGTTAAAGAATGCACTTAGGAAGAAGACATACCCTCAAAAATCCAAAAATAACAAAAAAAATTTAAAAATTTTGGAAAAGATCCGCGTTTTTCAACTTTTTTTCGCATAGTTTCGTCTCTGCAATTTGGCGTCTGCGCTTGCAAACTGTCATCTCCGCTAGCTACTCTATCATCTCTGCAACCAAATTGTCATCTCCATAGTTTGGTATCTCTGACTGTCGTCTACGCATCCTAAACTGTCGTCTCTACAGATCAGTGCCTCCATCAGCTACTCTGTCGTCTCCACAACCTGAACTGTCATCTCTGCTGCCGCCATCAGTCAAACTGTCATCTCTGCTGCCGCCAGCCATCAAACTATCATCTCTGTAGACTAGCATCTTCGCAGATCAGCGTCTCTGCAGTTTTGCATCTACACCTGATGAACTGTCGTCTTCGCTTGTCTTTGTTGCACTTCTATTTTAAAATCTTTATTTTTGCACTTTGTAGTTTTTTTTTTTTTTTTTTAAAGAGTATAAATCAAAATTTGACTTTTAGTGGTTCTGTAGGATTTAGACCATTTTAAGCATTTTTACGCGTAGGAAAAATAGCAAAAAGTGTTAAAAAAAATTTCTCATAGTTAAGCTCTCATTTTTTAAGATTTTGGGTAACTAACTAAATTGCTTTTTTTTGTCTCATTGCAGGTTGGAGCACATATGGAACCACTAACCATGTTTCTTACAGGTTCTCATGTTGCTAAAAAATGAACTTGAATGTTTAACCATTTGTCTTTGAGTGCATGTTGCTAAAATGAACTTGAATGGTTAAACACATTTTCCATTGAATGAATGTTGCTCAAAACACACTCTTAAATGCCATGGATTAAAATCAATTTTCCTTGGAATGCATGCTTAAAACAACAAATCTAATCTTGAATGCCAAGGATCAACTAACCATTGCAATATCAAACACTTCATTTGGATCTTCTAAAATTGAACAAAACAAATCTCTTTTTCACATGCAACTTAGGTAAAGTTTGATTTTTGGACAATTAAGAAACTTTGTTAAGTTAAATATCAATTTGCAAAAATCAATTTGAGTAGTTCCTTGGACTCACCTCTTTTCTAATCACCCATCAATTCAACCATTGGTTGCAATCTCAGTGCCATTTATGGGGATGGGTCTACTTGAAAAAGGTGTTAAATGTTTCACAATCTAACTAACTCACTTGGTCTTTGAACATTTGTTTTAACTTTATCAAAAATTTTAAATGACCAAAACTCTAGATTAAATCGATCACACTTCAAGTTTGGGCACTAAAATTGAACAACAACTGACGTGGAGAGCCTCCAGGGACGCGCTTGAAATTGAATCTCACACACTTTTATTTTGGGCTTAAAACAAACTCACACCCAATCTCGAATGCCTTAAAGAAAATTAATCAATACTTGACGTGGAGAGCCTCCAGGCACACAAGTTTGCTTTTGTTGACCCTAACTCTTCTTATTGTTTGCATTCTTTGATCGATTTACTTTTGTTGGCGCTTCAAGTTGGAATTGAACATTGTCTCTTAAACATGAGTTCTTGCAAAGTCTAGATTAGCACACATAAGAGTCAGTTGGTAAAAGAACAAGTGTGTCTTTTAGCCCAAGGTCATCCAAGTCTTCTCTCCCCTTGTTGTCTTTCGAGGCCATCTTGGGTGCATAAGATTAGGATCCAAAACCTTGTTTCTTTTTAGGAGGCCTGCTTGGGGATTTCATCACCCCTTGGACAACCTCAACTCCAGCATTCTGGTGGAGTATAAGAATCGAGAGGTGAATCAAAAGACACCTCTCTTGGGATCAAGATTTTGTCACTTGGGCTAAGCCTCAAGGAACTTTATACCCTTGAGAAGTGAAAGAGGAGAAGTGGGTTACCGCTCCTCTCGACTGTGTGACATCTTTTTGGTCTCATCTACGAATTTGGGCCTCACGTACCTTGCATATATCGAGGACTCCCTAGCTAAACCAACTGTCAACCTTGTAGACAACCATCTAGGATGTTAATGTGTTTGAAGTGACTGATCAAAACATTTGTAGAACATACACACTCTTTGGTGCAAGTATCACATTCTGAGAACCACAAACTTCTATCTGGATGTTCCTATCTATTGCTTGATTTTATTTTACTTGTTGAATGAATGTTTGCCAAACTTGGTCAATCCTAGCTTAGGGCACACTTAGCATAATCACTGCCTATTTTAGAAGTTGAACGAGTCGAAGAAAAACAACTGAGATCTCTCAAAGCCAAGAAAATTTAAGAATTTATGTCAGAACAACCCAAACCCAAACAGAAGTTTCACAAAGTCAAACTCAAGCCATCTCTAGCATACCAAGAACTTTCAACCAAGAGAAAAGAAATAACACCAAGCCCGCGAATTGCCAAACTCCACAAAGCAGAGGAAAAAGCTACCGACGAAGCACTTCAAGAGGCTTGGTTAGAGCACACCATCAAATTTAGCCAACATCCAGGAGTTAATCCTGCTTATGCCTTACTAACTAGGCATGATTTCTATGATTAGACACCCTTGTTTCTCCACATATTCTTAGAGTCATCTTTGTAGAAAAGCCAGCCATCTTAGGTTATCCCCTTAAGCATTATTAGCTCATCCATCTCATTTAGAATCAAACCATCTAGCCAGCAATCTAAAATTTTCACATACAAGCCTTCAAAATTTGTTATCACCTTGCCAAAAGTTTGCCATTCCTAAAATCTTCCAAATCCACCAATCTCACCAAGGTTATCCCTTTGATAGAGCTTTGTCTAGGGTAATCTAGCTTTGTCACTTGTTATCCCTCATCACCTTGAGCTAAAAGTTGGGATCCACAAGTGGTCAATCTCGTGTTCTTCCTAAAGGATCATCAGTCTATCCTTAAGTTGACATAATCACCACCAAGCTTGCACATAGGAAAGCAGACCTTTTATGCTTTGGAAACATATCTTTGAAGTTAGAATCTCCAACCCAATCCTCTTTAAGTTTTTTCATATAGCTTTGCCTCAACCTAGGAAATCATTTGCATAGAAAAGCCTTCCCCCCTTTTGCATCCACCAGCATTTGTTGTATCTCATCCCTAGGAACATTCTGCATCTTCATGCCACCCGTCACTCGCTTAGCCAAGAAGAAAGAAACAATGGAGCCCTATCATTTGGACTGAATAGCATCACCCCCCTTGAGCACTCAACCATCCTTCAGCCCAAAAAAAGCTATGCCATCACCTACAGACATTGAAGCTTTCATGAACCAACTAGGAAATGCAATATTGGTAAATGTCATTATAGACAAGAACAAAGAGAAAATCATGGCTAATTTTTGAAGGGACAATGTAGGAATCTTTGACTTTGGAAGACCCCCTCCATTATCAGATCCATCTCACCCATTTTTTGGGTAGCTACCACCACCCATAGGCTCTTATGATCCAAATTATCCTCAATATATGCCAAAAGAAGAGCCTCCAACCAATCCATATGATCCAACAGACCCAAACATACCATCATCCACCCAAGTTGAAATCTCCATGCTACAAGCAAACCCAACCACCACCACTCCATCCTTGGTTCATACCTCTCTGCTCCAAACCCCCTTTACCCAAAACACCTTGTCATTCACCCCCCTCACTATTGCTATTGCTCCCCAACCCAACCTTCCAAATCCACCCATCTCCCAAATTAGTGCTAGTATCTTTGGCCAACCTTAGCAATATACAATAGGGATGCCACCCATGGGGCCAAGTAATCAACCTTTCATCACCCCCAGCTTGTTCACCATAGCCCAAAGTACAATCTCATCATTTCCATTAGGTCTTGGGAGCTCAATACCATCAGCCACAAATCCACAAGCTACTACCTTCACTCCACAAAGCTATCAAATCCCACAAGCTACTGCCAATTTTCTACCAAGATCCCAAGTGACCCCAGCTCCCGCCACCACTCTACCAAGCTTCCAAATCCAGCCACCAAGCTATCAAACCCCATCAATTCCATTCCCAAGCTTTCAATTCCTACCACCTCCACCACCAACTAATCCATTACCTCCTATTACCAACTACTTTTCAATGCCACTTCTAGGAGGTAAACCACCAATCCAGCCAACCACCAATTATTTGCAGGTACCATCCCAAATGGGGGTGCAGCCCACATACCTTGGTCAAACCCCACAAGCCCCCTGATCCTTTCCCCAAGCTTCACAACCATCTTATACCTTACCTCCACAAAGCACTCCATTTATCCCATAGCCAGCTTATGTTCCTGAATCCTAACCTCAAATCCCACATCAACAGCAAGCCTCGCAACACATGTAGCAATATGCGCCACCTCCCCCTCAACAACCTGTCATCTACCATGTAGTTTCCCAAACAATGTACAATCCCCATCAAAAAATCCCTCACAGCCATCCATATTCAGTGGCCCCATCTAGTGCATACCTACCTCAAGGCACTCCTACATTGGGGGCACCCCATCCATCACCTATCAATTCAAAATGAGAGCAAATGAAGATAGCTCTAAAAGCCATCCAAGAAGGGAATGATCCAAAGACATTCAAGTTTGAGAATGTTTGTCCTTACCCATTTGACAGAGCCATTACCATGACACCATTTCCCAAACACTTTGAGGTACCCAAATTTGACAAATTCAGAGGAAAAGGAGACCCTGTCACACATATCAAAGAATTTTACATGCATTGCTAGGACGTAGCATACAATGATGTCTTCCTCTTGTGCATTTTTCCCAAAAGCTTGGCTGGACCAGCTCTTGAATGGTTTTATAGAATCCCCTATGGTACAATTAAAAACTTTGGTGAATTATCTGAGGCATTTGTAGCCCAATATGACCGTCTTGTTGAAACAGAGCTATCAATAGTTGATCTTGTCCACACCAAGAAAAAAGGTGGAGAAAGCCTTGCCGAATACCTGCAAAGATGGCAAACCCTTACCGCCCACATATCCTACACCTTGCCAGAACGCCATGTGCTGAAAATGTTTATTGATAATGCACATCCCAGCTTGGCTCACCACATGACCATGAACTATTTGCAGACCTATAAGGATATCAAAGAGAAAGGAATGATCCTTGAGCAAGGACTCGTAAAAGATGGTGTGGTAAAGATTTAAAAAGAGGCCAACCAAAATCAATCACATTCCAATGACAAGTCTAGGTATTGGAACAAAAACAAGCATGTTGCAATAGATGGGGTTACTGACACCAGACATGTGAATATTGTTGGTCCTTCCCAAAATCAGTCTAACCCACCATATCAAACAAACAACAAACAAGCTATCAATTACCAACAACGGAATAACCAAAGCTATCAAAACTACAATACAAGACCCAACTTTCAACGGTCTAACAATCAAGCTAATGCCATCAATGTAGCTGCAGGGCAAAAACCTAGATTCCAACCTGCACCTAGAAACTATACGCCCCTTGGTGAGCCATTGGATGCCATTTTTGAGAAATTGGCTAAGGAAAACCTCATCAAATTTCCTCCTACCTAGCAAATTGATCCAAGCCAATCCAAAGCTGCATGGTACAAGGAAAATGAGTATTGCAAGTTCCATAGGGTAAACGGTCACACCACCCTCCGATGCATGAAACTAAAAGATTATGTGCAGGACCTCATTGATCGAAAAGAAACCACTGTTGGTGCCCAAACCTCTCCCAATGCAAGCTTACAGATTTATCAAAATTCTTTTCCTCCACACAACAACTGAAATCCTGGAAAAGCACCTATCCAAAACAACACAAACAACCGCCAGCCAAACCAACAGCATGGGAAAAATAATGACCACACTTAATCCTATATAGACTATGGTAGCCTCATAGGTTGTATATCTAAGAAAGAGCCTCCTGTCAATCTTATCAATATCCAAGGATGAGACAATGAGTGTGCAGTCACCACTTGAAGAGCGCGATTTAACATTGCAGGCCCACCAATTTCATCAACACCATCAGCTCCATCAAAAAGTTGGTACAATATCTTGGAACACCTTGGGAACATGCCAACCCAAATCTCCATTTTAGACATTCTCCGCACTAGTCCTATGTACAAAGACATCCTTGACAGTGCTCTTATAGAATCCTATGTCCCTTCTGATATCAATGCTACTGATTTTCATAATCTTGTTGGACACCTATCCTCCTCGTGTGCCCTATCATTCAAACCAACCGACATACCCACGATCGAGCCAGATCACACCCTTCTGCTTTGCATAGCCATCATGGTATCCAATTTTGTCATGAAAAGAGTAATGATAGATAATGGATCAGCCTTGAACATTTGCACCCTAAAATTCATAAAACAAGTTGGGTGTACTAAGGCAGATATGATCAGTGAAGTTATCACCATCAAAGCTTATGACAACTTGGAAAGAACCACAGAAGGAACTATTTTGCTACCAATCAAGGTTGGGCCGGTCATCCAAGAGACAGTTTGCCATGTTGTTAATCTAAACCTACCATTTAACATCCTCCTTGGTCGCCCATGGATTCACGCTATGAAGGTCGTTCCATCCACCTACCATCAGTGCATCAAATTTTTGCATCAGGGCACTGAGGTGACCATCCATGTCGATCCAAAACCCTTTGCTTACTGCAATGCAGTTGAAGCTTCATATACAAACCATTGCCCTGGAATAGACATCAGCACAGTCATTGCCAGCTCATCCCACACTTGTAATGATGCAAAAACCATCCTCTTCTCCACCCTATCTATCGTAAAGATAAACAACAAAGGCTGTGGAGAATATAGTCTATCAGATGCATTTTCTATCGGAGCAATCCCACTTGATCCACATACCCATGGACGGCTGACATATTACAAAGCTAGGGGGATTCCACCTCCTCGATACAAACAATTTGGCCCAACCACCTTTGTGTCCTCAAAAACCCCTCTTCATGAAGAGCTTACTCCAGATATCAACAATTGGTTACATAAGGATGCACCTCCAAGAAATCAAGCACACCTTGATCACTTCAGCTAGAAGTATCCCCAAGAACATAAGCTCATCACTAAAAAATGGAACTATCAAGGTGGTGGACTAGGACTAGAAGAAAGGGGCATGCAATGTCCCATCGAAGCACATAAGTGGGAAATGAAGTCAGGTCTTGGCTTTGGCATACCCACAACTAGGGGCACCAACAAGAACGGTCATGCTTTTTCGAACATCCACCGTGACCTTGTCAAAATTGAAGACATTCCTGAGGAAGTTGAAAAGAGAGCATATGACGATATCCCAAACCAAATCTTCCTAGGAGACTCTATTCTCTGAGAACTATCCATCCATCTAATTGACCTACCACTTGCCCATTCACAACTCATATATTGGGACCAACCAAGCGTTATACACATTGATGAGTTTGCATTAGAGGAAGCGCTTCTAAGATTCATGGGAGCTAAACCACCTCACAAGCAGAAAAAGCCATATTCTGCCTATATCTATAAGCTAGATCCCAAGGGATATTTTGGAGAAAATCCCCAACCTAGTTCCGATACACTCAAAACTAGAACTAAGGTGAATCTAGGACTAGCTAAGGCAGCAAAGAGAACCCCTCAGCCAGAACATCCAGAACCACAAGAAAAACATGAGGATTTAGTAATGCCTCCTCAAGATAATCGACTAGAGGTGTCATCTATTCTAATAAAGGATACTAGAGAAGTCAACATTGGTTCTTTAGAGATCCCTAGACTTGTTCACGTTACTGCATCCCTATCAAAAGACCAACTTGATCTCCTCTTTGAGGTCTTAAGAGAGAACATTGGCCAATTTGCATGGTCATATCAGGACATGCCTGGGTTGGATCCAAAGCTTGTAGTTCATCATCTCTCAGTCAATCCAAAGATCAAGCTCGTCAGACAAAAGCTTAGAAAAATGCACTCCAAGGTGGCATTACTGGTCAAAGTTGAATTAGAAAGAATGTTAGCTGCTAAGGTTATCTGACCTATCGACTACTCAGAGTGGATCTCCAACATGGTCCCTATCACTAAGCCTTCTGGTGACATCAGAATCTGCACTGATTTGGAGATCTCAAAGAAGCTTGCCCAAAAGATGATTTTCCCTTACCCAACATAGATATGATTGTAGACCTTATAGCTAGACATGAAATTCTATCCCTTATGGATGGATTTTTTGAGTATAATCAGATCAAGATTGCAGAAGAGGATCAGCATAAGACAGCATTCACTACCCCTTGGGGAACCTTTTGCTACACCATGATGCCTTTTGGCCTAAAGAATGCTGGGGCTACCTATCAAAGAGCTATGACAGCCATTTTTCATGATCTTATCCATAGCATTTTGGAGGATTATGTGGATGATATCTTGGTCAAATCTCATACCTTCATGGATCATCTCGCTGACTTGGAGAAAGTCTTTGATAGGCTAGCCCAATATCATCTCATGCTAAATCCAAAGAAGTGTGTCTTTGGGGTCACATCTGGCAAGCTTCTGCGCTTCATAGTTTCTAATCGAGGTATAGAGATCAACCCCAAAAAGGTCAAGGCTATCTTAGACATGCCTCCTCCCAAGACACTACGACAGCTTCACTCTCTTTAGGGAAAGCTTCAATCTATCTAGCGCTTCATCTCCCTGCTTGTAGATAAGTGTACACCATTTTCACATCTACTAAAGAAGGATGAGAACTTCAAGTGGGATCCTTTATGTCAGCGCAGCTTCGATCAGCTCAAGTAGTATCTAGCCAATCCCCCTATCTTGGTCCCACAAGTTCCTGGTCGTCCCTTGATCTTGTACATATCAGCAACACCTATAGCTCTAGGGGCGCTTCTAGCACAACATGATGATTATAGCAGAGAAAGAGCCATCTACTATATCAGTAGAACCCTAGTTGGTTATGAACTCAATTATACTCCTATGGAAAAAGCTTGTTTGGCAGTTATTTTTTCAACTCAAAAGCTTTGCCACTACATGCTAAGTCATACCATCCAACTAGTTTCCAAGATTGATCCTCTCAAGTATATGCTCTCTAGAACAGCACTCACAGGTCAGATAGCAAAGTGGGTTATGCTACTAAGTGAGTTCGACATCCAGTATGTGGATGAAAAGGCAATCAAAGGGCAAGCTATAGTAGATCACCTAGCTGATGCACCTCTAGTAGATGCATATCCTTTGCTCACAGAATTCCCAGATGAGCATATCTGCCTAATTGAAGAACAGCCCCCATGGAAGCTTTATTTTGATGGCTCATACACATCTCATGGATCAAGGGTAGGAATATTATTAGTTACAGCTTAGGGAGATTATATTCCAAAAGCCTTCAAGCTACAATTCCCTAGCACCATTAATATAGCAGAATATGAAGCTCTTGTAGCAAGATTAAAGATAGCTGCAGAATGGAATATCACTAAGTTAGAAACCTTTGGCGATTCCCAACTCATCATCAAACAAGTATTAAATGAATATCAAACCAAAGATGAAAAGCTATTACCCTACAAAGAGCTAGTTGATTAGCTGACCCAGCATTTTACAAAGCTTCATTTTACACAAGTGCCACAAATGCAGAACAAGGCAGCAGACGCCATGTCCATTATCGGCTCGCTCTTGGAAATTCCCCAAGAAGCTACGCAGTATGAGTTTTTCATCGAGCAGCTCCTCACACCTGCCTATGCGAATGAGGATTCAAACCGTGTTTGTATCTTGGTTGGTCCCCAATCCCCTTGGTACCATGAAATTCACGCATACCTTAACGATGGTATCATACCCCCTCACCACACACGCACCCAACGCTAGAACCTTATTCAAAAATCATCTCGCTATGTCATAATAGCAAATACCCTATATCGTTGGGGTTATCACAATACCCTCTCTCGATGTTTAGATGAAAATGAGGCTGTGATGGCATTAAAAGAAGTACATTCCAGACTTTGCGGTGCCCACACGAGTGGTATTGTCCTAGCATGACAAATTGTTAGAGCAGGCCACTATTGGCCTACCATTGAAGAAGACTCCTATGACTTTGTTAGAAAGTGTCTCCCATGTCAGCAGCATGCAAATCTTGTGCACACTCCAGCACAGGATCTACAGCGTATTGCATCACCTTGGCCTTTCGCTTGTTGGGGCCTTGATCTGGTTGGAACTATCACACCTCTCTCATTTGATGGACGTAAATGGATAATAAAAGCTACAGACTATTTCACTGAGTGGGTGGAAGTAGTCCCCCTAGTCTCAACTATAGGAGTTCAGGTCTCCAAATTCATCTTATACCACATTATTTGCCACTTTTACATCCCATCCACCATCTTCACTGACCACGGCGGTAACTTTGAAAATCTCAACATGGAAGAATTATGCACTTCCCTCCGCATCCATCATCGCTTTTCTAGCCCATATTTCCCACAAGGTAATGGCCAGGCAGAGGCAACTAATAAAACCCTCCTCAAAATCCTAAAGAATGTTGTCAATGATTCTGGCCATGATTGGCACCTTCAAATAAATTTGGCTCTATGGGCCTATCGAACTTCCTTTCGTACATCCATAGGAACAACTCCATACTCCTTATTCTATGGTGTCGAAGTGGTATTACCTATAGAAGTTAAACTTCCCTCACTACGCATATCTTTGCGAGGGCAAATCTCAGATGAAGAATACAGAGTAGCTCGGCTCACCCATCTAGATCTCTTAGACGAGAAGAGACAACAAGCCTATGACCATCTCACAGTCTACCAAACTAGTCTCAAAAGGAATTTCAACAAGAAGGTGCTCCCATGACACTTTCAGCCAGGTGACATGGTCCTCAAAAAAAATATGAAAGTCCAAGCAGATCGAGAAAAGAAAGGCAAGTTTGAACCTACATGGCTTAGTCCCTATGTGGTTACTGCCTCCTTTGGCTCTGGAGCCTATTAATTATCTACACTAGAAGGAGAACTCTTGAATGATCCCACTAACATCATTCATCTCAAGAAGTTCTATGCTTGAAGATCCTTGGTATACCCAGCTTTTAAAAAATACAAAAAAATAGTAAAGAAAAATAAGCGTCCAATGGTGAAAACTTTGCAATTCAGGCGCCTTGGATAGGTACCTTGGTGAAAACCTGGTAATGCAGACACCTTGTGTACTAAAGACTAATCCATTATCTATCACTATCCTATCCCTCCTCCATCCACCCACCATTGCCATAAAAAACCTACTTGTTCCCTTGGTGTTCCAACCAAATATCCAAAATCTGATGAAGCCTGTCAATACTTCCTGTACAGCTTGTAAAATCTTATACCTCAGCTTGTAAAATCTTGTACCAAAGCTTGTATTATACCTTGTAAATCTTGTACCATACCTTGTATATCTGAATCTTGTCCAAAGCTTGTACCATATTCCAGCTTGTAAATAATCGTGTATCCTAGCTTGTATCCTATCACATGCACACAAAGAACCCCATTTTCACTTTAGCTTTTTACAAATAATCTATATCCACCTATCAACTATGGCAGACATCCCATCCTTCACAAACATTTCCATCTCACAAAAAACCAAAACATGAACAAACTTGTACATTTGTAACATATCTTGGTCAGTCATCTTGTACATCCTTTTTAGCTTAGTACCATTGTATCTATCCAGCTTTCGTGTTAGTTCCTCCTTGATCAGCATCTTGCACACATTACACAACCCTTGGTTAGCAATTCCAATGCATCTTTTAGCTAGATTTCCTATCACCAAAGTGTTATCCTTCTTAGTTCAGCTTGCCAAACGCATCACTCATCCAAATCCACCAGCTTAGGTGCTCTCTGATAGGTCCTTACAGGATATAGCTTTCCTCATGTCTGATCTTGGTCCATTAGTACCTCGTCCTATCCATCTTGTTGGCAAACGGTTCTCTTTTGGATTTTCACTTTCTTTTTATTTGGAATCTTTTGTTTTGGGTCTTGAAATATCTTTTCCAAGCAATCTCCTTGTTCCCTCCTCAAGGTTGCCATGATCTTCCATATCATGGTATGCTGTGAATGGGGCAATTAGATCGTAAGGTCTTGATCAGGTCTTTTGCTTGTTTTCTTTTTTTGCTTATGGGTTACCTAGTGTTGTTTCCATGCTGCTTCCTCTAGGATTCATGTGTGATACTGGGGCAATCCTTGCGTGTTTGTTTCGATTCAGTTCGTCAGTCCTTTGGACGGTTGGTGAAAATGCCTTGATGTTCTTGGTAACCTTGGCAATTAACCAACAGTCCTATAGCAAATCTAGTGCTCAACTACATGGTCGTACTTCTCTTTGAAGTATCCCCCTACTCAAAAAGCTTTAATGGATTTCCTTCATCTCCATTATCCCCCATCCATATCCAGCACCTATCCCAGCTTATGCATCAGTATCTCTTTGGATCACTCCTCACGCTTAGCTTTAGGGATCCACAATCCTAGTCTTAGGGATCCACCAAGCCTCATCTTTTGAGATCCATAATCCTAGTCCTAGGGATCTCTAAAAACCCATCTTCTGCCAATTTGACTCTTTGAAATCCTGTTGCATCAGCTTTATCATTCCATCATTCATCCCCCTATCAATGGATTCCTTTTATAGTGCTCTGCTTCTCCATTCCTCCCCAATCCTGGGAAGTCTTAAGCTTGCTTTACTCTTGTGCCTCTAATTTTCCCTTTATCATTCTCCCATAGTGAGAGTTTGAGCTAACTAAACCTCTTCTCTTAAGCCAATCTGAGTCTCCTTGCTCATCTCGGATTCTTATACTTTTCAAGAAGCCTTCGAGCCTCTTTTATCTCTTCGCTGCCTTCTTGAGGGGGCATCATCTAAGTCTAGTCTCTCCTCTTCTTATCTGAGACTGGGGCAACCTTGTTGCTAAAACATCTTCTTCGTGTCATCTTCATTCGAACTTCTTTGAAATAGTGTTGTCTCAACACTATGTCAAAGAGGGGCAAAATGTAGACACCTAAATTTGATTACACTGCTTTGGTAATCTAATTTAGCCATCTCTAAAGGCATCATTAATTAAATTTTTATTTAATTAATCCTTTGCCATCCCTAGCTGATTAATTTAATTAATCATCTATAGTCCTAATTGATAAATCAAATAGACCTATTATTTATCAATTAAATCCTATTCTTCTATCTAATTCCAAAAATCCCCATTTATTAAATAAATCTATTTGATAAATAAAATCCTCAAATCCAAAAACCCCTAACCTATCCCTAATCCTCCATTTAGCCTAATCCACCCCATCCACCCATACTTACCAAGCTTAGCCACTAACTCACCCACTCTCATTAATGCCATCCACTTGCACATCTCTAATATCCCTAATCTAATCCTAAACCCAAGCCTAATCCACCCCCTAATGTTGTCACATTCCCTAAACAAGTTTAAGACTTTCCTAAACCAAATCAAAGTCTCCCCTCAAAAATCTCAACCACTAAGTCATGAGTGCTCTTACAAACCATAAAAGACTCTTACAAGCCCACTCATGACTCTTACATCCATCTTCCACACTCTTCCCTCTTCCACACTCATTCCTCTTACATCTCTCTTACATACTCAACCCCACTCATCATGCCTTTAACCAACCCTTTACCCTACCCTCTCACACTCATCCTCCTTGTGACAAGTGTCACCTTCCCATTGGTGCTAAACAAGCACAATCCATGTGCTCCCCTTTGAGTGCATCTTAGCCCTCCTTAACTATCTCCCCATCCTTGCATCTAAGCCCTCCATCCCTCTACTCCTTGGCCTATAAATCAAATCCTATCCCAAGCCATTTCAACAACAATCCTTGAGCTAAAGTTATCATGCCTTTTTGAGGGACAATATCCATACCCATACCCTTATAATGCCAAATTGAGAGCTCACAAAGCTACCAATTTTCCATTACCCATCTCCATTGAAGCAGCTTTGAGCATCTTGAGCATACATCCACATCAAGGGACGCATCTACAAAAATCAAGAAAGCATGGAATGTTTTCTCTTTTGAGGTTTGCACTTCTTGTTTGCTTTTCTTTGTCTAAACATATATGTGAATTTAATTTTGGTTTGTGAATGTTTACTTTATTGTTAATGTTCTTTGCATACTAAATCTTGTTCTACAAATGGAAATGGTTGATAGGTGGTTAATGTTAATACTTATAATAGTAGAAATAGTTGGTATATATAGGATAACAAGGTATTTGTATAAATACTAACTACTATTGATGTCGAGTCATTACTATCTAGGAATTTTACTTATGACCTTTATGTTATGTAAAATGATTATTATGTATAGGCACAATGTTACATGTTATATAATGAAAAATGTATATAGGCCAAGGACGTCATGTTCACACATATGCATTTAGCTATGTTATTAATCCACTTGATAAAGGTTTGATTATGTAACTAGAATTATTAGACAATTGGAAATCTTATAAGTACAAACTAGTGCTAGGTAGGAATTAAAAGAGATAAATAAGTTTATACGTGTATTAGATATACATTCACTAAAGTACCTTATAAGTTAATATTTAACAACAAATTGACCAATCATAACCCCTCATGAAGGATTAATTGGCATCGACTATATATTAATAGTTGCAATGAAAAAAGAGCAAAAGTGAATATGACATATGAGGTCACTCAAAGATCTTAAGGGATCTACCCCCTTTAGGAATTCATATGAAGGGACTCCATATGATTATCACCCCAACATCATGGTCATATTTAATGGAAGATTCAAATTATTTGGTGATGTATTGGTAAAGATCCCTACCACCCAGTTTGTAATACAGGATAATTGCAAATCTCGAAAGATAGTCGATTAATGGTTGTTGTGTATTCAAATTCAATTCTTGCACACTATGTCATAATAGTTATACCCTTAAGATAACCTTAACCTAATTCTTGTATATACTTTCTAAAATTGATATTGACATTTGAAATCCCAGATGTGTAATTTAAATAATGTCAAAAAAAAAAAAATGTAGTTGTGTTTTGCCATGTAAGTTTGGGCATGACACTGTAACTTGTCTCCTAAAATCTATGTTCTAAATTATCTTATTGTTCTCCCAAAAATCTTCTCTTCACCCCCCCCCCCCCCCCCCCCCCCAAAAAAAAAAAATAGGAATGACCTCTTAATAAATACTAAATAAATAAATAAAACTAAGGTTTCTAAAAAAAGTAAACAAAAGAAGGTAACTCAACTAAAATAAAATAGTAGTTTCTTTTGTTTTCTTATATTTTAAAATTTAAAAAATACATAATTCTACTTTTTCCCCTTTCTTTTAATACTAAATAAATACATATTCTTTATTAAATTAACTTGCTTGCACTCTTTAATTAATTTATTATATTTTAATTCCATGCATAAGCTTTATGCAGTTTAACCAAAATAAACTTTATTAAATTATGCTTTCTCTCTCTTATTAAATCATGAAAATGTTTTTAATATAATATTTATTTAACTAACTAACAATATTATTTAGAGTTTATTAATTAAAATAAAACTCTTAAATAAATTATTATTAAGTTAAATAAATATAAAACACCAAAATTAGAACTATAACTTTATCTTTAAATTGAATTATTTTATTTAAATAAATTCACGAGATATTTTTTTAATAATATATTTATTAACTTAATTAATAACATTATTTAGAGTTTATTATTAAAATAAAACTCGTAAATAATTATCATTAAATTAAATAAATATAAATATGTCAAAAATAGAACTTGAATAAAAATCTTTAAATTTAATTCTTTTATTTAATTAATTAAATATGATTAAATATCAAATTTTTTTATAAAATTTTCATCAAATCAAATCATTAATTTATCTTTTAATTTGATTTAATCATAACAGAAAATCACAACAGACCCACAAAATCAAATAATGACAACTCCATTGAAGACAAATGACAAAATCAAATTGAAGGGTTAGAATCAAGAATTCATGTCACTTGACGAATTCAAAAAAGTGAAACTAACTTAGATACTTGTCCTATTTCCTAAGACAATTAGCTTAGGGTTTAGGATTTGACTCAAGATTTATCTCCCCACTTATACCACTGAAATACTACAATAGGGTACACTCATCCTAGCAATTCAGGGAAGTTAATACCTAGTGCCTCCAATCTACATAAAATTCATGCATGTACAAACATAGTATTCTAAACTAAACAGACAATGGCAACAAGTGGTTCATCATGTATATTTTGACTAGCAAGTGACTATGACTCCCTTCCTTAACCACATTAGAATAATCAAACATAAATAAAACATACATGCACACCATACACATGCAAGTATGGGGAATTATCCATAGAAATCACATAAAAGTCATTCATCTAACTAACATCATTCAATAACTAAAATAACTAGCACTAATTAACTCAACATATATATCAACTGAATATGAAATACAACTAATCTAATTCAGTAACCAAGCACCAATAATCATAAAAAATAATCAGAAGATTGACCTAAAAGAATCGAGCACTACAATAGAAAAGTCAGGTAGGGGTAGGTATTACACAGCACATGAATATTTTGAAGCAAAAGAGTATATTTTGAAAGGTAGTCCATAATTTGGACTCACCAGTACTAGAGTCATAGATATGGCCACTTTGATATCCTCAAATGATTTCTTAATCTTTGGAACCCATTCTTTTTTAGCTCCCTTTTTGAGTAAATCATTAAAGGGACGAACTATCTCTACAAATCCACTTATGAATTTTTGCATGAAATTTATCTTCCCAAAGAAAGACATGTTCTTTTCAACTATGAGGAGGTGATAACTTCATAATAGCTTCAGTTCTATCAGGATGAATTCAAGATTCCATCTTTGATGATGATATGGCCAAGGAGCTTTCCTTTAGTAACCCCAAATGAACATTTCTTGGGATTGAGGGATATGTCATATTTATGACATCTATTAAATACCTATCTTAGATCAACAATATGAGTACATTGATCCTTTGAAAAGATAGTTAAATCATCCATGTAGATGACTATATACTTATTTATTAATACCTTAAAAGCTTCATCCATGAATTGTTGAAATGTAGCCCCTACATTAATCAGCCCAAAAGGCATTCTTTTATAAGCAAAAGTTCCCCATTTAGTCGTGAAGGTTGTCTTCAACCTATCCTCTTCGTCAACCATTACTTGATTATATCCCAAATATCAATCTATGAAAGACATCATCTTTGAACCATTTATAATTTGTAAAACCTCACCTAGTGAAGGCAAAGGGTAGTTGTCCCTTTGAGATGTGAGGTGTTGCGACTCAAAATTGAAGCCCTGATTTTAGTACCATTAAAAAAATCAAGTCCTATAAGCACTTGTTAGTGCAAGTGTACCTGGCTATCCATTTGAGGCTTAAGAGGTATTTAATATTTCTAACACCTTATATTCAGTATATCCACTCATCCCATGAAGATAAATAGTCATTTTGAGCCATTCCATGAAGTCTTGTTTTGAGCAATGTCCAATTCTGCATTTTTGCATTTGAATATCTAGCACCTAGTTATGTTTCATGACTCACCACTTTGGGAGTGTTTAGTGTCCATACCATAGAGCCTATATTTCAAATTTTGAATTATTTTGAATCTATTTGACTAGATTTTGAATCCCTCAAAGTTGGTCATTTATTAATGTCATGCTGATGTGAACTATTCAAAATTTTGGAAAGCCTTGTTTGACTTCTCATAACTTTGACCCAGTTGACCAAAATGATAAAATTTATTTTTCATTGTATTTTAGAGGTTAGAGACCTACTATGTTTCAATTTTGAGCTTATGAAGAATCTATTTGATTATTTTTCAAACATGATTCTAAATGCAATTTATAATGTTTTACTAGTGTAAAGAAAGGCAGATTTGTTGGTAACCATGTTCATAATGTCGTATCTTCAAATTTTTTATAGGTGAGATTGAATGAATTGAACCACTATGTTCTACTCTAAAAATTCTTTAAGTGTGTCGATTTTCAAGTCTTGACAAATCCATCTGCACACTTTCCCAAGTCCATTCCATTTGAGAAAAACACTTTTCTACCAATGTTTCTAGTCTACAAATCCAAGTAGCCCACTTTGACCATTTGCCAAATGCATCATGTTATTCATCATGAGACCAAATCATAGATTTATACTATCTTCATAACAAGGAACCAATTCCCCAGTTCTCATTCCCCCAAGTGTTAGTTTACCTAGTTTTCAAAGTCAAATCTAAATGCATTTAATAGTTTTCTGACACGTTTGCTTGCAGGCAATTCTAAGAGGGCAACTTTGACAATCAATATCTTTTGATATGGAATTCATTAAGATGAGATTTGAAAGGGTAAGAGTGTGTAGAATAGAGAATCAGTATGATTGATTTAAGAGCCTGGACAAGTGTTTAGATCAGTTTCTAAAGCCATTCAAAGTACCTTTTGGCATGAAACTGATAATTTTCAAGAAAGGTTGAAGGTTAGTTTTAAATGATGTGACAATGATTGAATTATGATCAAATTGGTGCTAGATGATTAATGGATCAGTTTGAAGATTCAGTTGTTTGAAAACCAAAGAAAATTTAGGCAGACCCACTTTGGGGCCTGACTAATTACACCAAATTGATAAGATTGATAAGATGTGAAATTGAAGATATTCATGTATTAAAATGATATTGATCATTATGAAGTGTCAAGGTTTCTTCTGAGACCATGAACACCATAAGCGATAGCATCAACAATGAGTATCCTCATTCTCAAACTATGATCAAATTTCAATTTGGAGAAAAGAAAGAACAAAGTATTTGCAAATGAAAGAGGATGATGTATGAAATGGATACATAGAAATAATAATTGAAGTAATTATCCAAAAAATTGTGTGTGTGATTTCACTATATTAGTACAATATATCTCAAATAGACACTATTGTAAAGAAGTATTAATGGTTTCTAAGTTTGTACAAACAGAAAAATTCACAATACTAGTATTGTTAATTCAAATGCATAAATTATGAGTAGTTTCCATTTATAAGCTAATCCAATCCTACATTTGAAATCAAAGGATATGATTTCATTGAGGAACTAAACCATCAGGAGTATGGATGACGTGGTACCAAGAAAAAATGGGGGGACCTACACATACATGTAGAAATAAATAAAATGATGTACATTTTTTTATTTACAAACATATGTCAATGTTCTCCTTAAAAGTCTTGTTGGCAAGAGAAGGCCTTAGAAGGAAAAAGTAAAGAAGCGGTAGGGGAGGCGTCCTTTAGATGAGGTCAAGAGGCAGACATTTTGCAAATGTTGTGTAAGCCGCAGCCCAGAGCATGTTTGTTGGAACAAAGCATTAAAGTCTCATGCAAGTAAATCATGTTAAAAGCCACCAAAGATTAGATGGGAATCACCTAGGCAAGGAGGGGAAGACTTCCAATAGTTTTGAAGTAGACCCCCCACTTCAAATGTTCTGTCGTAGTCAAAGGGAAATCCACACACCTTGTCTTATGCAAGAAATATGATTTGAAGAAGTCATGGGAGAGGTAAGAGGAAGGCAGGGGTAGGAGGTACCTATGAATTACAAAGGATAACTACCTTTCTAGATACCAAAGCATGTCCAATTCCAAATCAAATTCTTTTGTAACAAGAGAATTCGGCCAAGATAGAGAAGTTATTTGAAAAAAGTACTCATTTGGCCATAGTGGCAGTGTAGGGGGTTATATGGTAGCTCTCTGCTTGTTTTTCCAAAAGGTAGAGAGCACACACTTCAAAGAGAGCGTAGTTAATGAGGACCTTTGAATCCATGAAATCAATGAGCAAAGAGCATGCCATGAGTAGAGGGAAAACCCACAAGCCAATATCCCACATTGCCTAGGTTAGGAGATTTTAAATATTTAAATAGCCAAGTGCTTATATCGCATGATGTTTATAAGACACGAGTTTTTGTAAGTTATGAAGCATAAGGAGGGGCCAACTTGGTCAATTGGTGGATGGCAATTTGTTTTTGCTGGAAAAGTTTTTGATTTCAGTGGTCACCATGTTGCCACCAAAAAATGCTAGGATCTCGCCCATAGTGACATGGCAACCTCTCGAAAGAGTAGAAATCTAGCAAGATGTTGTGGGACTCACTTGGGAGAGTTGACAAATGATGGAATGACATGTGGCATTGTGTGAATGGCCAAGGGAGATATAATGAGATATTTCTAATAATGATTATTTTATTCCTAGTTTTGAGCATTCAAATCTCCACAGATAAAAAAAATTCTTTAAAGGTGATTTTTCTATAGTTCTGACTATAGAAAATGTTTAAATTTTTCAATTCCATTCATTTAAACTATGTATTTTATAGTCCTGGGCCAATTTTTCAAATGGCTGCCAGAGTGGTGAGATTGAACCAAAATATGCACTCCAATATACCATTAGAATCGAGAGGAGATGAACTATCCATTTTTGTAATTGGTTTTTACACAAGTGTTCACTGGTTTATGCTATAGGGGGATTTGTAATTCTTTTGAATCCATGGTTTTTTATAGGTGTTTCATGTTTTCAGTTACAAAATTTAGTTGTGATATAGTTGATATGTTTGGCTGGCTCAATATGTTTGAACTATGGTGCATAATGATGTATTTTGCCTCTAGTATTTCACAATTTGTATGCTTTTTGATGGAACTTTTCAAAGATTTTGTCTTTTGCAATTAGTTGTGTTTTTCCATCAAGTAGTGAAGATATTTTATGCTTTTGGGAGGCAAAATGATTAAGGATTTGATTTACAAGTTGCAGAGAGAAAGTAGAAAGATGTTTTGCATTTGCATATGGAGGTTTTTCAAGTGGAGACATATCAAACACAAAGAAAATCTAGAAATTCATTCTTCATATATCATTCTCTTTCTTTCTCTTTTGTAAGGTTGTTGGCAATTTAGACTGTGAAAACCACATTGTTGGTTCTAGTTTTGGAAAAATTACTCACTGATGTGATACCATGTGTGTTCCAATCTTGAGTATTCTCAAATTTGTGAAACCAAGGTTCTAGTTTTAATCTGTTCTCTTCACTATGACACCACATTATTTATCATATTTCTCTTGTATGAACAGTAGTAGTGAAGATAATATAGGTAGTTTTGATATGTTAGGCATTTCTATGTTTTAATTTCATGCATCTGAATGTATAGTTTCAAAGAAATGAATACAAATGAGCAGCAATCTCTTTAATTTCATTCTGATTCTCATCTCCTATCTCTATAATCTGCAATCTTATGTGGTTTAAGGCCAAAGAACTAAGACCATTTGCATCCCCTTAAGGTTGTATGTCTGATATATTTTGTTGTTGGAACAAAGGGCCAAGTAAATGCTTGATGTGTTTGATAGGGTTGTTGGTTATTTGAGAAGGATACTTTATAAGAATGAGATCTTTATGAACACCAAAGTTTGATTCACAAAGTGATAAGATAGATCTAATATCTAAGTGTATGGAATACGTCACTGATATTATAGATCTATGCATTTAATTTGTGGAATTTCTCAATGGATAAGGCATTGATCAGCTACAACATCAACTTGTTCTTACTGTTGTATATTTGAGGTTTTTCTAAATCAACATCATTGATCAAATATTTTTCCCTTTAAATGTTGAAGGACTGAAATGTGATGCCCTCACTTAGCTTAGAAATTTCTTTGGCCATATTCTTAGATATTTCATGTCTGAGACATGTGCATAAGTGTTACAAGATTAAGGGATTTATCTACTTTGTTAAGATTCAAGTGTATGTTTTAGCACTAGTACCATATATGTGAATCTAAGGTACACCCGCCTAGGTTTTGCAAAGCCTTAAGTAGAAGAAGGGTCTAGCCTTATAGTTGGCCTCATGTCTAAAAGAATATGTTAAAGATGGGAGTTAGTTACCCCTAGATATATCTTGTTCTCGTTGGGTTAATTTGAAACTTTGTTGTTTCAAAACACCAACATGAGGTTCAAGTTACGAAAATCCATGCAAAGATGAATCTTTCCTATTTTTTTTCCATAAAGGAAAGAAATTAGCCACCCACATAGAATGGTGAATGGGGAAGATGATCTTGACATCAAGTAACTTCTTAACTTCCTTCATTATTAACGGTTCATTGATAGGATTAATAGGCCTTTTCCTTTGATGGAAAGGTTTGGCATCTAGTTTCAATGAAATGTCATGAGTAATAATCTTAGGATCATAAGTTTTTAGCTCTTCATAGCTCCAAGCAATAACATCCATATACTCTGTAATTAATTTGAGCATATCTTCCCTTTCTTGTGTGTTACATGCCTTTATGATCCTTACCATTCTAGGATCTTCATCAGTACCTAAGTTGTATGAATCACATTCCTCGATCCCCTTCTCTTTGACCATTGTTTTATTAAGTGTTGATTCATCATGATCAAAAATTTGTTCCAACTCGACCATTCCCTTAGGAATAGTGTTGGTTTTTAAGTTCAAGATCCCATCTTCATCTTCAAGTTCATCATTCTCAAGTTTGTCATTTGGAGAGTCATCAATTTCTTGCCCTTTAAAGTGGCCATTGCACATGATAATTTTGAGTATATGTTGGTCATCCTAAAAGACTTGGAAGTTTGTAATATTGTTTAGGATAGACGAGTCAGCAACCAATTCTACTAAAAATCTTTTCAATTTCATCCTCTTGACTGGTTGTAATGTGCTAGCTGAAATAGCAAGAGCATCTGCTACCATTTTTTTCTTCCTTGGAATAGACTTTATGTTGAAAGCTTCAAAATCATCCATTAGATCCCATAATCTTTTCCTATAAGCAAGCAACCTCTTGTCATTGCAAGAATATATTGATTTCACTCGTCTTATAACCAACTAAGAATCTCCCTTGACTATGAGAGTTGTGATTCCTTTCTCTAATGCGAAAAGAAGTCCTCAGACCAATGCTTTGTACTCTGCAACATTATTAGTACATATAAACTATAATTGATATGTTGTGTAGAAAGACTTACCTTTTGGATTGATCAACTCAATACCTGTGCTGACTCTTGATTTGCATTTGGAACCATCAAAGTGAAGTTTCCAAATTGGATCTTCTTTGACCTTTCTAACCTTATGCTTATTTGTCCTTAGCTTTTCTTTCACTTGGTCTTGAAAGGATTATTTCTTGGGGATCCACTATAGTCATACATGGGGTGGATTTGATGATTTTCCATTGTTACTCCTTGATACTAGAATTGTATGTTTTTCTTGTTTGCCTTGAATTTCCCCTATCAATTTTGTAATTTCATCCACTTTGGGTTTAGGATGGATGAATGTTGAAGCCCATCCCTGAGCTTTCATGTATAGTCTCCTTCTTTGGACTTTGATCATTCTTGGTGGAGGAGAAGACAAACCTCCACCATCTGAAGAGGTATCACTATATGATGCATTTAGATCTTCAATTTCCTCTTCAAAATTTTCCATAGATTCATATATGTTCATAAGACTTTTATTTTTTGTGGGTTCATCTTTTGGAAAGTCACCACTCTTCACTTCCATCATCTATGCTAATACATTAGTGATTTCTTCTTGGCACAATGAACATTCAAACTCTAAATGACTAGCTTTATCTAATTGAAAAAATCCTAGGAGTAAGATACTGGGTTCAGCTTCTTCTCCTAAACATTGTAAATTAGCCACCATGTTTTCTATGAACTATGTTACGATCTCCTACTTTGGGATTGAAATCTCAGACCTTTCATTTTGATCATCTGATATTTTGGTCAAAGTTGTATCAAACACTATCACCTTGTAAGAGCCCAAATCTGATTGTAAGAATGCCACTTCATTTGGAGCACTATATTATGTAATCATTTTTTTCAACTTTGGCTCTATATCTATCTTGATTTGATTATTCAACCTTTCCATGGTAACCATAACTAAGTAAAATCTATAGAAAACCATCCTCCTAGGCATTTCATCCATTCTTTGTTTAGTAGTAGTCCATAAGTTTCAGGAATATCAACCACATGTATACCAATGATCTCTTGAATACGGGGGTCAAATGTTAACTATATCCAAACATCTTTCAACACACCAATGACTTTCACCTCTATTTTATCCAATTGTATCACTATCTAATTAGAGGGTTGAGGAGTGACTCCCAACATTTATGTTATTAATAGTGGCACAACATTACAAGAGGCTCATGAATCAATTAGTAAATTATGAAAATTCTTCCCACATATCTTGATGCTAAGTAGAAATTGGGGCACCTCAACCTTGTCTTTAAACATTGGCATTGCCTCCTAAGCGTTGACTTGTTGAGATACTATCTTTTGAGGGATGGTACTCGTGTTATGGGGTGACTTTATATGATCCAAAGTCGTCATCAATGCCTCTTGTTGATGAGAAAAACTATGCAACATGTCAAACATGGATATGTTGGCCTTTGTTCATTTCAAATCTTCCATCACACTATACTTTTCAATAGATCAAGCAAGATTTTTCAAGATTCTTGGCACATTTTTTTGATTTAGATTGTGTTTTCCTCCATATGGGGGCCTGATTGGAACTAAACTATTACTCACTCTTGGATTGGGAGGATTTGGTTGTAATTTTGGAGGGATCCTATCTATCATAGGTTCTTGTCTACTTCACAAATTGTAAGTATTTCGATTGTCATTGCAAAAGGAAAGTATCTCTTCAGGCTAAATGTCTAGTTCTTGACTAAATGCAAAAGAGAATTCTTCATTGGTCAATTATTCCACTTCTATGTTCTATGTAGAATCATAGGATTCTAGTAGCATAGCATTAAATTGTACAGAAGGCACATTGTCATTCACTTGTGAATTTTGAGTCATGTCTTGATTTCCATTGTAATATGAACCATTATCGTTAGATGTGTTTTGACTATCATCATACTGATTGATGTCCACAGACTAAACATTATTGTTATTATTATCTATAGGAATGCTTCCATTATTCAGATTTGTGTTCCATTGTCGATTCTATCTTTGAAAGCCATTTTTATGATAAGGAGGATTGAAATTGTTTCCTACATTATTGTTTCCTGCATTGTTGTTCCCAGCATATTTGTTTCCACTAAAATTACTATTATAGTTCTAACCATAATTGTTTTTGTAATGACCAATATGACAACTTCAAGTGAGTTAACTCATTATTCATTTGTGATATGGTCTTCTTCATTTGACCAAACTTAGAGGTAAAACTATTGTTTGCCTCAATGGAAGTTGTTGCCTTTTGCTCAAAGAAAGCAACTTTTGGAAGTTCATACCCTAGATATGTTAAAAGTTGGGTTTTGTGGAGTAGGTTTCTGCTATGATGGAACTAGATTCATAGGTATTAATTGGCTAGGCATCATGGGTGCTCTGACAGGATATGTTGGCATCATTGTAATATCTTGAGCTGGAAGCATCAATCCTCCTCCATTAGGATTTTCTTACTTAGTGAAGGTAATCACCTCTATAAATAATTTATCCAATGTGTCGATATTTATTGTAGGAAGTCTTCTTAGAAATATAACAGTAAGATAGTCCATAGCATTCAGATAAATCTGAATAGCAACTTCAATTAGTATAGCATATGGCATTTCTAACTTGTGGTGTGCCATATGAAAGTGATGGTTGAAGTACAAAACCATCTTAGCAAGGTCCTTTTTGATTGATACGAATTGTTGATGTATCATAGTTGGGTCGATGAAGGTTTGAATTGTTCCAAGAACAATTTTTTGAAAGTATCCTAGTCTCCAATACATCCAAGTGGTTAATTAACATACCAATTAAAACCAACTTCCCCCAAAGAGTAGGGGAATAAGTGAAGAACCACATTCTTGTTAGCAATCTACTTTTGGTTTCAAATTTCCTTGAATACCTTGATGTGATCTTTAGTAGTTCATGTCTCTCCATAGATTAACCTTGGGCAAAACTTCTCTGAATTCTTAAGAAGATCATTGAAAACTCATATCAAGTTGATTGGTGAGTTTACAGTATTTGCAAAAAAGGCCACTAGAGGGTTTCATAGAATAATAGATGGTTGTTGTGGAGGTAGAACTAAAGAAGATGATGAAATGTTGAATGAAAGTGGTAGAATCTAAGGTATTCCTTTGTCACTACGAGGCTTTCAAAAATGGCTAAGTTTGAGGAACTCATGTGCACTTGGTGAAGATATTAAAGCTTGTTGAAATAGGGATGATGGATCAAAATCCTCCAATTTGCATCAATTCTAGAAAAATCACATCTTTGCAAAAGTGCAATTTCTCAAAAATAAGGCACACCTTGGAAGCTAGTGCACTTGGCACACCTATACACCTCAGAAGCTTGGAAGCTTAGAAAATTTTCTAAACTTGTAAAAAAAGGTAGAATTTTGAAATTTGGAAGTTTTTTCTTCAATTCCAAATGTTAAGGACCCTCCTTCGAGTGCCACTTCTATTGAGCTGTCATTTTACATGATGCTTAATGGTTGGAATTCTTTCAAACTCCTCTCTTAAAAAGTCGATCTAGGATCAACTCCAAGGTTTTGGGTGATCTTGCAATCTACTAGAATCCACTTAGTTGAAGATAAATGTATTTTTTTACAGGGAGGCCTTTGTTGGTTTGAACAATTCGATGAGATGTAGAATCTGCTTGCTATCTCAAAAGAATAAAACACACAAAAAGAAATATATTTTTTTATTTTTTAATGAATGTAATCTAACAATGAAACTATATGAATTCCTAAATTAATCAAGTGTTTCTAAAAGCAAATAATGAAGACAGGGTAACAAGAAGTTTAAGAAAATAACATGAAAACTAAATTCCTGATGAACATAAACTACAGAAAGAACACATCTCCAAATTAAGCCTTTGAAAAGATCAATAGGTAGCCAATGAAAGTAGGAGCGGTGCTTCCTTAATTCCACTAATGCAATCGTCAATAGGAATTTAGTAACCATAAGATGTTTCACTTTTCATCAAATTTCAAGGCCATAGAAAGTGCACTCATACAAGACAAAAAGCTATGCAAGAACAATATAGATGATCTCTTCTTGAACTAAGTACATCAGTAGAATTTGTAGATCTATAGCTAACACTAAAATTAAAAGATCACACAATCAAAATAATGCAATAAAATTGTTGTCTTAATTATGCTTTATGAACATACATTCACAAAATATAACACAGTTAGGCAAGAATTACTACACTCCAAATGTGAGCAACAATAGCATATATTATTGCATCAAAATAATAGCCCATAATGCATATTAAATTTCTCAATTTATAAGAAATATCCTCCTCAATTTTTGTTGAGAGTGAGAGATATCTTTATGCAAACATATGCTTCTAAACTAATAAAACAAATCTATCTATGTACAAACTAACTCTCTAACTGGTGCTTAGTAGGACTCCATCCTTATATATTATTAAATGGATGCATGAGCCTTTACATTTCTTAAAACAAAGAAATCATGAGAAAATAAGGAGAAGAAAGCCATTAGATGATGTAGGAGTGTCTAGAAATGTCAAAAATAGAAGCTACATGTCCATTAAGTGTCTGTAGGAGTTAAACTATCGTCAAAATGCATTTCTAATGCATGGAAAGCTCTAAATTTAGAACTGGCAATTAATTATTGGTGCACCTCTAACTTCTTCAAAAAAAATTCAGTGCACCTATGAAAAAGTGCACCTCAGAAGTAGTGCACTTGGCACAACTATGCACCTCAAAAGCAAGTTGAAAAAATGAAAAATTTCACCAAGTGTCAAAACTAAAATTCTAGCTTCTGGGTTTTGTTCCCCTTTATACCAAAGCTATGTATGGGTATTTGCTCTTGAATTTCTCAATAATCTCAATGACTTGAGTTGCATCTAGAAAATTTAAGGCTTCATACTTGTCCTTCACTTTCTACCTATAATTTTCCACCTCAATGTGAGTCTCTAAAAAATCTCCCAGTTTTGTATCTAGGTCTAATAATGCTTCTCTAGTCCTGAATGCTTGTCTAGTATCATCATCATTAGAAGCTTCTTCAAAATTCTTTCACAATTGTTCAACAACTACTTCCACAAACATTAATTTTTCCCTAGAATCATCTTCAAAAATTTCTAAGCATGCATCACTATAATGTTTCTCTACCTCCAAAATTTGCTCTTGGGTTTGATCCTTGAGCTTATGAATCTCCACATGTTAATTTTTCCATTACTTTATTGCCACTTGAAATCTTCTCTATCCAATCATTAATTTTATCTAACTCTTTCATAGTATATACCTCCATTAGCATCTAATACCTTTGACCCTTGATTGACTATAGTGCTTGTAGGTCCTTGCCCTAGGTATATACTTTGTCCATTGAACCAATATCCTAGTTCAAAATGGCTACTAGCTTATTTGCATTATTCTACATATGGTGTAGCAACTTAATATTTCCTTGTATAATTTGCACACCTTTTTCTTCAAAAAATAGTTGCCATTGCTGACAAGCTTTCAAAAATGGATCAAGTTGCATCGTCTCCTTATCCCTTTTTTCCAATTTTGCATTCAAAATTTCCTCAAGATTTGTAGGATCTAAAGGACCAACAACTTCATTTAGATATCCTTTTAGAATCTCATTTGGTTTCCAAAGTGTTACCAATTTTGTGTCATCTTGTTCCAAGTGTCTAAAAAATTCTTTAATTCTAGTTGTTACCATCAACTTAGTAGTGTCCAATGTGGGTTTCCCAAGCACAACTTCCTTGATCTGATATTCTCTTAGATTCAATTATTTAACATCTGCATGTGGAGGAGGGATAGCAACATGAGAAAATAAATCCTATTTCTGATTACTCATTATGAAGTCCAATACCCATCCATCTTTTGGTAGTGACTCGGGTTTCCTACAAACTTCAATCAATTCTCTCGCATCCTCTTCCTTAGTGGAGTATTGCCTTTTATTTCTAATCACCTCTTTTCTCAACCATCTTCTAGAACATGTTCCTTTGGAGATTTTCCTTTTGATGATGAAGGATTTTTCTCTACTATGCTCTTCCCCTTATCACTCCTCTCTAAAGTCTTCTCCTTTTGTGAGAGATCCACACTGGGAGTCTCTATATCTGTCAAGTTCATAGTTCTCACCTCTATGTCTTGGGAAGTCTGCTAAGGATACTCACATATTTTCCCTTCCTCTGACCCTTCATCGGTAGGTATTTTTTGTGGCTATTCCTTCTATTTCACTTGGACCTAATATTCTTCATTACTCAGAGGAAGAAAAATAGTCAAACCTTTATCCACACAAAATGTAACTTGAATTAGGGATGGTGGAGCTACTTTGGGTCCTTGTGGTTGTGATGGAAATCATCTCTAATTCTCTTGTCGAGGTTAATTAGTTGGAGTATCCCTTATTTTATCTCCCACCAATTTAGTGCCAACTAGCACAAAATAAAAATCTAACATCTAAAAGATATCAATTCCTTCAACCTCCTGCTCATCAATCCATTGTTGTAGCTCATCTTCTGATGTAGTAGACTAAATAGACTACTTAGGAATGGATGGTAGTGTAATTATGGAGCTTCTTCTCCATTCCAACTCTATGCCTCTAGCCAAATGAGTCCTCTAATTCAAAGGAAGGTTATCTTCTTGGTCCTCATCATCCTCTTCTTCCTATCCTTCTAGGATAACTTCTAGGACTAATGAGAAAGGAATAACTCTCCTAGTCACCTTTTGTCTCCTCTTAACCAGAGTCTTGATCTCTCTTCTCTTAGGAGTGGATGGGGAGGCTTGTACCTCTTGTTTCCATGGAGACACTTCTTGTACTTTTGTTTTAGGTTCTCCTTGCCCTTGTTTAGTTGGTATTACTTGAGGATTGTCTTGGGTCTATGCAGCTTCAACATTCTCTGACCCTTGTACATTTTCTGCCCTAATTTGTGGTGGTGCTTGAGTCGGTTCCTCTTCTAGCTCAACTTATTGGGGAAAACTTCTTTTTCTCATGCCTTTACCTTTCTAAGCCCTATAATATCCAAATTCTCTATCAAGTTAGTGCACTAATTTTGGCTCACTAAGGACTAAGCTATAAAAGTGGGTACTATTACTTTAGCTCCTTGACCTTTTGTTGGGTGGGTTGTAGCATGGAATACTACCACTTAAGGAATTTGATCCAATTTGAAAGGTCTCTTAATCTAATCCTTGGTCAGTTTGATGACATGCCTTTCCCTATGATTAATATCTAAGTTTTCTTCCTTATCAATCTTAGCATTCATAATGGGTCAATCACCAATCTTGTCTCTATTGAACAATGGATCAAGGACATCCTTAGTATCCTCTTGTGTAATCTTTAAAGGAACCTTTATCTTCAAGGCACTACTCGCAAGATAGAGAGTCATCCTACAATAATTCCTTATACGTATATCATAGTCATCCACTATGTTCATCTAGTGGTCCTCAATTGCATCTTCATGTTGAAATTTCTTGCAAGCCAAATACTGCACCCTTCTAATGTTATCAAAATAAGGGCAAGGAGAGTTATATTCCTTCAAGGGATATTGATCTGACTCAAGCTCAAAAGATGGAATATCTTATCTCTAGACCACACTAAATGGTCCTATAGTAATAGGCCACACCCAAATTATTTTGTGTTGCTTCATTACTCTATCTTAGGCTATTAAGAGTTGTTGAGTGATCTCCAGCAATATAAGTCTACCACTTGGATATCTAGAGAGCTTCTTGGGATTGATAGTGGTACCCACTACCCTCAAATAAGTGAATGTTTGATATTGGATGTAGTAGGTTCCAACTTCTAAAATCTTTTCCATTGCCTCCTTTGACATCCTCTTTGCATAATCCCCTTCAATGAACTAGATAATTGTGAATATAAAGTCATCATTCACTATCATGTATTCATTGTTGTGCTTGGGAAGCTTTTTCTTCACCAACTGGGGATATGCTATATATGGCCATGCATTTGCATCTTTTATACTACCCTTTTTGAAGAGTCCAGGATAATTTGTTGCCCTCACAGCTAATAGGTACACCAAATATGATGCCATGTAAAACTTATAGTTTACTTTCTTTATGCCATAAAGGAGTCTTCTAAATTAGGTATGAGGACTGGATGATTTCAAATGCTTCATCTACATGTTCCCTGTAACATCTTTCTACCTAGTGATAGGTTAACCTAATAAATTGATCGACTCTTGGAAGATGGAACACCTTCTCTATGTTCTTAGGTTAGAGATCTAGTATGATCTCTCTAGTTATACTCTTTACAACCCTTTCTTTAGAGACATAGTTTTTTGCCAATGTCATGATCAGCTCTAAGGATTGTACTGATACTAGATGTGATGCATTGTCGACTAGTCTAGATCAGATCAAAGTGGATATCAATGGAGACCTCTTCGTAGGCTTGTTTCACAATACCAAGAACATGTTCTAGTCTATATGACCCAGTTTCATGTCCGAGATCTCTAAAAAATCATCCTGGAAGTGTGACTTTGTTGAAACACCTTGAAATTTGAGAACCACCAGTTTTGGGACCATCTTTGTAGCAAGGGAGGATGATGAAGAAGCCATTGAATCTGCATAAAAATAATTTCTATTAGTCTAGAGTTGAAGAAAAATCAATTAAGAAAAACCCGAATGATGACACAAAAAAAACCCAGAAACCCCTAATTGATGAAAACATCTAAAAATACTCAAATTTTAACCCTAGAATGCAAAAAAAGGTGCACCTTTCTCCTTGTCAAACTTTAATGAATGCGAGTGCACACCATCACACCTCATAGGGTGCTCTTGGTGTGCACCCTTATATCATTTTAAATTCATAAGGTACTAGTTATATAAAGGTGTGCATTTGCACACCTAAATAGGTGCACAGCTATGCACCTTTACTTAGGTTTTAGTTTTATAAGTTTTCAAAGTTTAATTTTTTTACAAAGAAAAAGGTGTGTAGCTGTGCACCTAGATAAGTGCACAGTTGTGCACCTTTTTTGGTGTTTAATGTGTTTTTCTTTGTGTGTAAGTGCAAGAAAGAGATAGGTAGTATGGTGCATCAATGCACCTGAGGAGCTACAATGGTGTGACTATGAACTCTCAAAGTGAATAAGGTGAGAGGGGCTAAGGGGGGTTCTGATTTTTATAGACTCAAGGCCCAGTGCACCTCTTTGAGGTGTGCAACTAGATTGTTGTGCACTTCAAAGAGGAAGTGCTTTCCTCATTTTTTTGGTGCACTATCGCACCTACTGAGGTGTGCTAGGTGCACCATTTTTCTTGCAAAAATGACTTATCCCCTTAGATGATGATTTCTAGATTCTAGGTTTCCAAATCAGGACCCAGATTTGACTAAAGACATCAAGAAATAACCCTAGAAAAGACTTAGACCCCAAATTAGGGATCTGAAAAGCTAAAAAATAAACTAGGGGATCCCCATTTCTAAGTGAAATGGGGTGTGCATAATGAAACCACAACAAGGCTTTGTTCAATGGGAGGTATATCAAGCTCAACCATTGAGTCAGTTGACTATGAGGCATATTCATCATCATAATCAACATGTAGATGGTAGGCTCTAGCTACACTATAGGGAGTGCTTTCAATCATAGGAGGGATAAGAAAATCTTCATCATTGAAAACTGTTAGACTTTGATAAAAAGAGGTAGGGGTGCTGATTTTACTTCTTTGAGAATGAGCCTTTTCTATTTAGGCTTTACCTTCAGATAATTGTGTTTTTTATAGAGACAAATTCTTGCCTGTGCAATTTCTTTAGACTTCATTCCACTTAGAATGATGTCATCATCTAAACCAATAGCCTCACTTTGTGCATTCTGCAATGTTTGCACTCTTTGGAACTTTAACACAAGCTTGATTTTAGTTTGTAAAGAAACAATGAAAACACACAGTTGATTACTTTCTGTTGGTTGTTTTGGGGAGTTTTACTAGCACACCTATTGAACCTACCTACAAAATTCCTCATAGGTTGAATCTCCTTCCTTTGAATTTGAAAGAAAATTAATAATAACTTAGCAACATTAACTATGGGCCTAAATATTTGGAGAAATTTTACCTCAAGATCACTTTAGCAAGTGATACAACCATTACGCAAATTTTGAAACCACTTAGCGGCACTTTCAATGAGATTCCCCACAAATAGTCTGACACATATGTTCTCTTCCTACACACCAAGAATCCCACAAGCGATTATAGTTACTTTAATATGATCATCAAGGTCTTGAATTGTATCACCAAACAACTTTGAGAGATATTTCATTGAACTTTTAGGTAAGGCTAAGTATTAAGATAAAGCAAATGGCCCAATCGAAGCCCCCCGTGGCTAGTCTACACCAAAGCCATAACACTAGACTTCTTTCACCAAAACAAATTACATTCACCAACCTCTATCCTTGGGGAGGTGCCTTCAGATATCCAAGGAAAGAAAATCATTAGAACTTCACTTTCTTTCCCTAGTAGAGTCGCCAAAAATCTGTTAGTAAATAGATTTGTCTTCTATGAAAATCTTTCACAAATAACTCTAAAATGCCCAAATTGAAAGATAATTCTAAAACCAAAAATTTGAGTCACTTGTAATTATTTTGTCAAGTTCTCTTTGAATTTTGAAATGAAGGTAAAGCTCCCTCGTTTTGATTTATAATAAATAGTTTTTTAGATTAGCCTTTAACTAGAAGGTGCATAAGGAATATTAACATCCAATCATCAACATGATATGAATGTGAAGCTTGATTTAAATAACTTTAAAAAGAAATCAAATATATAGTACATAGGCTATCTAATCAATATTCTTGAAAATAGAGAAATGAAATGGAGATCTAATATTTATTTTTGCATATTTGGATGAATAAAACCTCAAGATTCCATCACACACCAAAAACCTTAATAAATAAGAGCAAGATATTATTTCAAATGTGACTAGAGAAACCATAGGATCACTTCCAACTAGAGGAAAATAAATTCAAACCATAGGATTTCAAGGTAAATTTATCTTTATTTCAAATAAACAAGTAAAGAACCATATGATTATTTTCCCTTACACCATAAACAAGTTGCAAAATAAATACCATCTCCTTCCATCTCTTCTATGTTATAGATTTTAAAACTAAAGATGCCTTCCCTTTCTTGAAAAATACACAAACATGTCCAAAGCCAAAGAAGAACCCTGTACAATTAATTTTTCCCTATTAAAAATTTTTTCCACAAGAAGTAAAACAACCTCAACTTCTTACCAAACTAATTTGCATTTTATCTCTTTACTTATGTTCCTTCCCTTATGCTTTAATTTTCCATTATTAAGTGCAATAATTATTTGGCACTTTTACAATAATGTTAATTCTTTAAAGAATTAACTTATCTCATGTTTATCAACTTGCCCTTTTTACTTCTTTTACTTTCACCCTCATATCATACTAATAATTAACTATTTTGAGAATTAGCTATGTGAGAAATTAATATTAGTTTAAATTAATTTGAGGTTTAATTATTTTGCATTTGAATGTGATAATATTTAATTCTTTAAAGAATTAAATATTATATAAAGCAAAATGATTTATTAAAAAATAATTTTTAAAAGCTTACCTTGTTTCATCTTACACATAGTTGAGTAGAGAGGGGAAATACCGAGGATTTCACAACTCTAGGTAACACTCTGATACCAACTGTTAGAAAGTAAAGTCCATCGACACAACTGAGTGGGCAAGGGGAGGGGGTGAATTATTTGTGTACATAAATAACTTAAATTAACTTTATCAAATCCAAAACTTATAACCAATAGGTGCAACAACTACAAGATAGTAATAATGCACAATACCACCATATTTATAAACTAGGGAAACCCCTAATAAGAGGGAATGATGCCCACAATATGATGTACTATTATAAAAATCCCTTACAAAAGGTTAAGACTCTATTAGGAGAAAATTACATACAATCAGTACTTGTAGTCCCTTTTAGGATACTTTGAATCCCTACTAGAATATTAAAACCCTACTAGAAGTTGCTTCAACCTTATCAAGATCTAATAAGAATTCAATTGAACCCACTGTCCAAATTGCTTCAAAATAGTCTTCACAAAACAATTCTCTAAAATAACATATCCAAGGGTGAACTGATTGATACAACAAATTTATTTCTAATACAATTCCTTTGAAGTTCTCAACATCATCCTCTTATCTAACCACATCAAATTTGCATCCTCAACATTAATACATCAAGTGCAATGTGCACATACACAAAGATACACTTACAACCAAGGAAAATATCTTTCCTATATACCAAGTCCTACAACTAATTGAGTCATCCTTGAGGCTTCCCTAATGTACAATGAATAATATAGGACCTCATTAAGATAATACATTATATTTACAACATCCAAAATAAATCCCAATACCCAATCAACCTGACAATGAACATATGAAATATTACACTTCAACGACTATCACAAAATCATCAATAACATCTACTACCTTGAACATATCATCATAAACATGTCTTCAACCATAACCCAAGCTCCCTCAACAAAATTTTATCTCACTTGACGAATACAAGTCATTTACCAATAAACAACTTCCTACATACTGCTCACTAACTAGTCTTTGCAAAATCTTCTAAAATTCATAGAATCCTTCATATAAATTTCCTTGAGCATAGACATAGTTTCAAGATTGTCAAAAAGTAAATTCCATGAAGATAAATGAGAGGGGGGGTGATTTAGTTTAGCAATCAAAACAACTTTTTTTATCCTTATTAAATCTAAAACATGTAATCAACAAGTGTGATAACCACAAGCATATACCCATAAACAATAACACAAGATTTGTTAACTAGGGAAACCCTTGATCAGAGAGAAAACCTTGATGGGGATGGTACCCACAAAATGATTTACTAAGATATAAGTTACTTATAAGAGGATGGACTCTATTAAGAGTCTGTGAAATACATTTAGTAAATATTAGTCCTTGTTAGGAGAGTTTGAATCCTTGTAAGGAGATTCCAACCCTATTAAGAGTTGTGCCAACCCTTTTAGGATTTGTGGAAGGAAGAAGGACCCATTGTCCAAACAAATTTAGGGAAAAGACCACTGAAATCACTATCCAACTAGCCTATGTATTATTCCTTTCAGAACAATATGAAAATGATCAACTATCCACTAGCACTCTCTACCAAATATAATCATTTTTCTTATTCAATGTCCATCTATTGCAACAAATACTTCTTAGATATCAATACTAGATCCACAAAATTGCATCATATGAATCCCTTCAATTTTGTACTTTCATATAATTTATGCTTACAATTCACTTCAATACCGCACACACTTATACAACATTACAAGGAAAATAACTTACCTTTATATTGAGCCCTCAAATTATTTTATTGAATCGGCCTTGAGGCTTTCCCAAAATTATAATTAAAATATGAACTTATTAAAGTTACATTACATCTTTACGTACTTGCATAACATTTCCAGTTCATAATCTTTACAAATATTTCACACGTGTAACCTCAAACTTTGCATGCTCGCTGACATCATTGTGATGTCTTCTACCTTTTTCTAACTTCACTTGACCAAACTCTAATCTTGTTAGGAGATATAATCCAATTACAAGAAACCAATTCTTAGGAACTTTATCTATATAGTATCTTTTGTAAATCTTCAATAATTGTCACTAGTCATTGACTCTTTACATGTTCTCTTACTCACAGAATTAGGACACTCTATATAACATGTCCTCAATTGTGTTTGATCTCATCTTCAATCCTTGAATGGTATAACCTCAAACTCTCTCTATTGCTCTGTCAGTCTTCAATATGTTGACATCAATGACAAACACTACCATGAATGTAACATATGATCATACTATCAATCTCCCAAATGCTTCCAACAATACTAAGATACTTTCCCATGGGAATATCATTAGAATTCATGTTAAAAATCTTGCTCTTTGGTATTGATGGCAACATAATGAAAAACATCTAAGTTCCAAGAATACTAAATAAACCACTCTATTGCAACTGCTCCACTGTTGTAATCATCTTATTTTCAAATCCTCTTCATCAATCAAATCTAAATTTCATAGAAACATCTCTCCCCCATTAATATACTTCCATCAATATTCATCAATCTTAAGTAAACTTCTCTTCTAATAATAGAAACAAATTTTCCCCCATAACCAAAAGATGTTTTTCATGTACTTTTCTCTCTCATTGGCATCAATGAAAAAGGCATCATTATGTCAATCTTCTACAAAAATATATCCATCAAGCTCAATTGTTTAATACCAGTACCAAGATTCCTTCATGACTCATCTCAAACACGGATACTTCCTTGTAGAGGAATCATCAGCATTCAGTCTAGATAAACAATAGTGTAATGTACAACTAAACTGATACAATCTCTATGTCATTTATTCTGAATTAGGCAAGGGCATAACCCCAAGCATACCTCTCAAATACTCAAATGTATCCTTCAATAAAGGCTTTGTAAATATATCTACTATCTACTCCTTTGTACTAACATACTCTAATTTGATGTCTTCCTCTACAACCTTCTCTCTCAAAACATGATACTTAATAGATATATGCTTCATCTTGGAATGTAACATAGGATTCTTAAACATAGTCATTGTAATTGCATTATTGCAATGTATGAGAATAGGATCTATAAACTCAATTCCAATATCCTTCAACATCTACTTCATCTACATAATCTAATTGCAATTATTTGTCACTGCTACATACTCTACTTCTACTATGATGTGTGAAATGCAATCTTGTTTCTTGCTCAGCAAAGAAATCAAACTTCCTCCTAAGAAAAATGCTCCACCACTTGTACTCTCTCTATCATCCATACTACCTTCTCAATCGGCATCAATATAGGCACATAGAGTAAAGTCATTTAATCTATAATACAACAACCCAAAATTAGATGTACTCTTCAAATATATAAATATCCTCTTTACACATAATGTGACTCTTTAGGATCAGCTTGAAATATCACAACAATGCCAACTACATTAGCTATGTCTAGTCTTGTATGAGTCAAATATTGCAAACCGCCAATCATGGATCTATACTTATTCTGATCAATAGTAGGTGTCTCATCTTTTCATAATGACTTATGACTAGTTACCATAGGTGTACCAATAGATTTGTAACTTTCCAAACTAAATATTTTCAAAAAGTCATTCAATTATTTAGTATGTGATAAAAAAAATAACTTCTCTATTCTCCACAATTTGCAAATCCAAGAAATACTTCATCTCACCAATCATGCTTATCTCAAACTCCTTATTCATTTCACTAGAAAATGCTTCACTTGCTTCATCATCTCCTCCAAAGATTATATCATCCACAAATACCTCAATAATCAATAAAGCATTCTCAATTTCTTTTAAATACAAGTTACTATTTGTAGTACCTTTTGCAAATCCTAATTTTGCAAAATATTTGTCCAACCTTGCATGCCGAGCTCCATGAGCTTATTTCAAACCACACTATGCTTTCTTCAACTTTCAAACCATATCTCCTTCTTGAATCAAAAGAAATCCTTTAGGCTAATCAATGTAAACTTCTTCTTCAAGTTATCCATTCAAAAATGTTGACTTCAAATCTGTTTGATACACTTTGAATTTCTTGTTTGTTGCATAAGCCAAAAACATTATAACTACTTCTATTATAGCAATATGTGCAAATGTTTTCTCATAATCAATGCCTTATTGTTGTGAATATCCTTTACATACTAGTATTGCTTTATTTCTCACAACCTCACCTTTTTCAGTCATCTTATTTCTAAAAGCCCACTTAGTTCCTCTAATTTTCTTGTCCTTAGGTCTAGGAACCAATTCCCATGTATCATTCTTCTCAATCTAATATAGTTCCTCTCTCATAGCTTGAATCCAAAAGTATAACATTTTGCAAATTTGTATCAGTTTCATAAAATGTAATGCCCCACCATAGAACCCAAAAGAAATTAACCAAAAGTTTTACTAAATTTTCCAAACATTTTTCTTTTAAGATAAAGATAGTATACAACAATAGTTATAAAAATAGTAGAAGTAATAACATACACATAAACACATACCAAAAAGCAGATTACAATTATTCAGGGTCCCATGTCGTTGAATCGCATTTAAGTTTAATTAATACTAAAACCAATATACAACAATTCCACATTACAGAATAACTCCAAATATGAATCCATTTACATAATATACAATTATCTCGACTACCACTTGGCAATAATTAGAATGCACAATCATCCACTGTACAAGTCACAAGGTATGAAAGGCTGAAGGCATATATAGCATAAAAAATAGATTACATCATCTCCTAATATCTATGAAATCAAATACAATACAATACAATACAATACAACCATCCATCATAGTACATAAGAATGAATGATAATACAAAATAGGGAACTCTAGCCATGGCATCAAACTATTAGATCTCAAAGGTAAAAGTAAAAAGCACTATCACCTGACCTTAAGGTAACCCAAAAAGGGTTCATTCTCACCGCGTTGAGGAGATAGTCTCAAGTCCCAAATAGGATAACAATCCCAAAAGCCAAAATCAACATTTGAATGAAGAAAAAACTGAAAGCAATCTAACTCAAGGTGCCAAGACACAAGTGACATCTAAACCAGAGGTGACAATGACACATAGGAAATCTACTATGTAAGTGGGCAAGTGTCATCACATGAGCCAACTCTAAGGTTACCCAGGCAGCTTGACTGGACTTTAGCCCCCCTAGCGACTCTATGTGGTACTAGTATCATTTCATATTGACAAGGGATACTAATGTAGCAAGGTTGCAACCAAGTATCATCTCTACTCCCATCCTAGCCTACACTAGCACTTGAAGTGTGGGTGAGGAAAAAAAATGACTCTTATTAATTCATTTTACTCTCATTTAATGTAGTATTATCACTTATTAAAATAATCTACAATAGATTGCCTGGCAGACTCTTTAGGGCCTTGGCCTCCATTGCAAGCCACTTCCCAATATGACATACAGATAACCTACCTTAGGCTCAATAAAAGTAGTAGGTCTCATACAACCATAAATCACACATCAATTCTTAAATAAGAAACTAGAAAGTACTAAAAATGTCAATGATCAAAATTCATAGGTTTCACCAATACGATCATCCTAATAGGACTGATCCAAAATAAAGTACACATAAACAAATCTATGATATCACTTAAAAACAATAACTCATAATCACCTTAGTCCTATACAAGTAGTTGGGAAGCAATCCAAAGATAATTGATCGAAGACTTAAAGGTTATATCAAAAAACTCACACCATTCACCTCAGCTCCACACAAGAACACTAGAAAGAAATAAAAATTAATATGTCAAACTCATCATAGAAACATGTGACACATCACCAAGGTTGGGTATAAAAGATCGTATGCAAAACATCATCATGACATTATAGAACAAACCCCCAAGCCTCTAGTAAACATCCTAATTTAGTCAAAGAACTAAGTCAACCCCAAACCCAACACATAAAAAAACTTACAACTGACAGTATAGTTTCATAGTTTTGTTAGGTTTAGAAAACACATAGTTTGAGTTAATAGTAAGGTTCAAGTTCACATTGCATAGTAAGTTTTTTGACAAATTTATGAAATTCCCCCTTACAACTTAACTCATTTCACTCTTAAAATTGAACGCACATCGACTACTAACTCACAAAATCTACATCTCTATTAGCATTATAACACAAATTAAATAATAATCAACAAGCTATTAATAAAATAGTAAAAGTTTACTAATAACCATATTCATTTTTTATAATAAAACATATTTATTTAAAAATCCCAATTAACATCCAATAACAAATTAATTAATTAATAATGATATTAATTAAATTAATTTCAAAGAATTTAAAACTTTGATTAAAATATTTAATAAATTATAAAAATTAAATATTTTTTTAAAAACTATTAATAAAAATCATTAATAATAATAAAATTTTAATTAATTAAAATTTAATATAAATAAATAAATCAAAACTCGTGTGTTTAAAGGCTCATTGGCATGCAGCATGTCTACTATAGCAGTACCTGTTTAGCAGCACCTTAAAATGTTGTTGGGGTTTAGAATACAGAAGGGGAGGTTGGGTATGGTGGCCTGCCTCCCTCATTTTATATTTATTAAAATATTTTTTTTTAAAATAATTTATTATAAAACAAATGATCAAGATGACCCCCCTCCAAAAAAAAGAATTTTAATATAAATATATTTTTTTATAAACTTTGTGAAATTTAAACTAATAAGAAAAATCCAAATAAACAATCAAATTTTGCATTATATAATTTGATTTCTTCCCAAAACCCTACCTAATTAAAATACTCATCTATTAAATTCACTGAATGAGGGTTCCAATTCTCAATTTCTCATATACAGACAATTTTGAAATGAAGAACAATGAAAATATACAACGAGCGTTTCAATTAATTATACGAAAACAAGAACAAAAATAGTAAATTTCAACACAAGGATTTCAACCAAATCTAAAATTCTAAAAATAGATTTATCCAAACAAGAAGAAGACAAAAAATTGAAGAATGGAAAACCAGTGAGCAAATAAACCCACAAGATCTTACCTAGATCTAAAGCTAAGACAATAAATGCACAGAGCACACAAACAATTCTCTTTTTTCTAAAACTCTTCTTCTATGAGATTCCTCCTCCAAAACCTAATCCCCAAGAAATGAACTCTAAATTACTAATAAAGAGTTTTTCCCAATTTAGGGCTTTGATTGTACAATCACGTGAAAAGTCCTTTACCCTTTTTTTTTTTTTTTTTAAAATTTCATACACAACCTTTTTGCCATTTTATTAAAATATATTTATCAAATAATTTTCTTTCTCTCTTTAATTAATTCTTAAGACATTTTTTGATAAAAATATTTATTAACTTAAGTAATAATAGTATTTAGCATTTATTTAAAAATGAACTCCTAAATATATTATTATTAAATTAAATAAATATTATTACACCCAAAATTAGACTTTACCTATATCTTTAAATTTAATTCATTTATTTAATTAATTTCTCAATTAATTAAATATAATTAATTTCAAATTTTTATTATAAAACTTCCATTAAATTAAATCATTAATTATTCTTTTAATTTGATTTAATTATAATAGAAAATAATCACAGACCCACAAAACTGAAATGAAAACCCATAATGAAGTATAGAAAACTAGATCAAACTCAAGGGTTATAATCATGAATTTACATCACTTGATGAATTTGGAAGGGTAGACAACTCAGGGACTTGTCCTACTTTCTAGGACAATTGGCTTAAGGATAGGATTCAAACTCAAGAGTTATCTCTCCTCTCTTACCATTGAGATATTGGAATAGGGTACATTCATCCTAGAAATTTAGGGAAGTCGATACCCAGTACCTACCATTTGCATAAAATCCATGCATGTACATACACATATGTTCTAAAATAAATAGGCAATACTGAGAAGTGGTGCATAGTGTAGATCCCAACTAGTAGGTGACTACGACTCCCTCCCTCAACCATATCAAAAATATCATACATAAAATAAAACATACAGTTACACCATACACATGCAAGTATGGGGTAAGTATCTAGAGAAAGCTCATATAAATAATCCATCTAACTGTCATCATGCAATAACTAGAATCATTGTATGAACATACATATATCATCATTGAAATAATCTTGAACACATGAAATAATCCTAAACACATGAAATAACTAAGTAACTCATCACATAAATCAACTGAGTATGAAATAACATTTAACAATCTGAAAATCAAATTTATTGATCATCAAACATAAACATAAAGCTTACCTAAAAGAGTTCGACAATAATATTAGAAAAATCAACTAGGGGTAGGCATTACATCTAGTCCCTTGGACTTAGGCTTACTCCTAGAAGCCTGCAAGAAAGATAAAACTAAAGAATTCATTGTGCAGGTCCCATTAGATCCTTTCACCCTATAGGAGGATATGACTCCATTGAGAACACTCTCTAAGATCTACCCAAATCTCCAACCTTTGGTTCTAAAGTTATAGGTCTTTGATCTGAGAACTGTGATTTCTATTGAGGAAAATGAGACAACTTGTGTCCATGTTGTCCCAAACAAAAGAACTCTCCATTGAAACTCTTCTGCACTCTAGGTGCACTAGACTACTAAAAACTACCTCTACTAGCATAAGAATGCATACTCTCTGATGGCTAGTTAAACTGGTTGCACTTACTACATGGAGAGTATTGAATCTCTAGAGTGTAATCCACTACCACCACTCTGAGTTGGAGGATAAGATCCTCCCTACTAATAATTACCTCCAGAAGAAGGAGGCTTCCTACTACTACCCTCTGCCTTATTACCTTTTGACACTAATGTTGTAGGTGCTCCCACAAATCCACCATGTCTTAAGGTGATACTTTGCTCTAAAAGTATGGCTCAATGTACCACATCTTTGAAGGTTTAAGGTTCAAATACCTTAACACCCCCAACTAGATGGTTATTCAAACCATTGATAAAATGTTGTGCCAACTATGGTGAGCTATCACTAATCCCTGCATATGGCATGAGCTCATATAATTTATGCTCATACTCTACTATGGTCATAGTGAACTATCTCAAGTTGTGGAATTCATATACTCTTTATTGATGACATTCCTATGGTTAGAATCACTCACGAAAGTTCTCCAGAAATAACTCCTATGTGACAACTTGTTCATGTCTATACCCATCCTTTTCTCTTTGATAGTCCATCATGTGGCTCTAAAGAGTTCCAGGTTGGTGATGGAAAACCTTGCTTTGATATTATCATCAAAGTCTTGTATAGCAAAACACATGTCTAGAGCAATAAGTCATTGCTCAGTCACATAACTTGAACCTAGTTCCTTTCCCTATTCCCTGCATGGTGTGACTCTTGATGATCAACACCTCAAGGAGGAGGTAGGTGATCCATGATGGTCCTCATCATCTGTTGCAAGTCAACTTCCTCTAAATCTATTAGATTCTCCCCATTATGTTCTTCCCTATTTTCCTCTTGAATAGGACTATCTAGAATAGGCTCATGCACATAGTATCCTTACCCTATCCTCAGCCTCTACTATGGCCTAAGCTATGACCTCTAACTATAGATCATATCCCAGATACCATCCTACAATAATATCCAAGATAATGAGATGCTTTAATAACCATAATAACATACTATTGTAAAGCATATACATAAGAAACATGTTTTGAATATAGTACAAGATCAATTTCAATTTTGCCTATTTCTAGGTTTAAGTATGTTTTAGTTTGAAGTTCAAGTGTTTCAAGTCTGTAATAAATGCATATCATAGTTTAAGTTTTGTTTCAGTTAACTAGATAACAACTAGTGGCATTCCAATGTACCCAAAGCTCCCAATGTAGAAACTCAGGCTTTGATACCAAATGTAACACCCTGCTAGGGAACCCAAAAGAAATTAACCTAAAGTTTTACTAAGTTTTCCAAACATTTTTTCAAGATAAAGATACTATATAACTATAGTTATAAAAATAGTGGAAGCAATAACATACATAAACACATATCATAAAGCATATTACAATTCTTAAGAATCCCATGAAGTTCAATCACATTTAAGTTCAATTAGTACTACAATATACAAAAATTCCACATTACAAAATAACTCCAAATATGAATCCATTTACATAATATACAATTATCTCGAATGCCACTTGGCAATAATCAGAATGCAAAATCATCCACTGTACAAGTTGCAGGGTATGAAAGGCTAAAAGAATATACAACATAAAAGTTAGATTACATCATCTCGTAAGATCTATGAAATCAAATACAATAGAATATAGTACAACCATCCATCATAGTACATAAGATCAAAATGAAAGATAATAAAGAATAGGGAACTTCAGCCATGGCATCAAACTATCAAATATCAATGGTAAAAGTAAAAAGCACTACCACTCAACCTCGTGGTAATCACAAGTCCCAAACAAGGAAAAACTAAAAGCAATCCTAACTCAAGGTGCCAAGACACAAGCGACATCTAAACCCAGAGATAACAATGACACGTAGGAAATCTACTATGTAAGTGGGTAAGTGTCATAGAAACATGTGACGCATCACCAAGGTTGGGTATAAAAGATCATATACAAAACATCAGCATGACATCATAGAACAAACCCCCAAGCATCTAGTAAACATCCTGATTTGGTCAAAGAACTAAGTCAACCCCAAATCCAACACACAAAAAAACTTATAATTGATAGTGTAGTTTCATAGTTTTGTTTGGTTTAGAAAACACACATTTTGAGTTGATAGTAAGGTTCAAGTTCGCATTGCATAGTAAGTTTTCCGACTTTAATAAAGTTTATAAAATTTCCCCTTACAACTTAACCCATTTCACTTCTAAAATAAAATGCACATCAACCATTAACTCACAAAATCTCATCTCTATTAGGATTATAACACAAATTCAGTAATAATTAATAAATAATAATCAACAAGTTTTTAATAAAATAGTAAAAGTTTACTAATAACCATATTCATTTTTTATAATAAAACAAATTTATTGAAAAATCCCAATTAACATCCAATAAAAAATTAATTAATTAATAATAATATTAATTAAATTAAATTCAAACAAGGGTGAACCCACAATAGTGGGTTACACTTTTTTGGAGGAAGAAATTCCTCCAAAATCACGAAAGGCAAATTTTTTGCCCAAAAACTTTCGATAGAAAGTAATCATCTAGTTTCAATAGAAACTATAAAAGTCTCAATCGAAACTACTTTTGATGGTAGTTTTGATCAAAACTAACTAAATAGGAAAAATTCATCCTAAATAGTTTCTATAGAAACTATTTTTTAGTTTCTATATACTTAAAATTTTGATTAAAATATTTAATAAATTATAAAAATTAAATAATTTTTTTAAAAATATTAATAGAAATCATTAATAATAAAAAATTTAATTAATAAAATTTAATAAAAATAAATAAATCAAAACTCACATTTTTAAAGGCTTTCCTGCCTATAGCATGTTTGTTGCAGCAGTATTTGTTGTGTAGCAATGCTTAAAAATGTCGTCAAGGTTTAGAATACAAAATGGGAGGTGGAGTGTGGTGGCCTGCCTCCCTCCTTTTTATATTTATTAAAATATTATTTTTTAATCATTTATTATCAAATAAACGATCAAAATGACCCCCCCCCCCCCCAATAAGAATTTTAATATAAATATATATTTTTATAAAAATTACAAAATTTAAACTAATAGAAAAACCCAAATAAACAATCAAATTTTACACTCTATAATTCGATGTCTTCCCAAAACCCTACCCGTTTAAAATACCCATCTATTAAATTCACAAAATGAGGGTTCTAATTCTCAATTTCTCATATACAGACAATTTTGAAATGAAGAACAATGAAAACATATGACAACGGTTTCAATTTAATTAATTCGTTCATAGACGAAAACAAGAATGTAAACAGTAAATTGCAACATAAGGATTTCAACCAAATCTAAAATTCTGAAAATAGATTTATCCAAACATGAAGAAGATAGAAATTCAAAGAGTAGAAAAGCACTAAACAAATAAACCCACAAGATCCTACCTAGGTCAGATGCTAAGATGAAAAATGCAAGGAGCACGCAAACAATTCTCTTTTTTCTGAAACCCTTCTTCTCCAAAATTCCTCCTCCAAAACCTGCTCCCTGAGAAATGAACTCTAAATTGCTAATAAAGAGTTTTCCCCAATTTAGGGCTTTGATTGTGCAATCACACGAAAAGCCCTTTACCTTTATTATTTGTTATATTTTAATTTTCATGCACAACATTTTTATCATTTAATTAAAATATCTTTATTGAATAATTTTGTTTCTCTCTTTAATTAATTCTTAAGACATTTTTTGATAAAAATATTTACTAACTTAAGTAAAAATAATATTTAGCATTTATTTAAAAATGAACTCCTAAATATATTATTATTAAATTAAATAAATATTATTACACCCAAAATTAGACTTTAACTATATCTTTAAATTTAATTCATTTATTTATTTAATTTCTCAATTAATTAAATATAATTAATATCAAATTTTTCTTATTAAATTTCCATTAAATTAAATCATTAATTATTATTTTAATTTGATTTAATTATAATAGAAAATAATCATAGACCCATAAGACTGAAATGAAAACCCATAACAAAGTATAGAAAACTAGATCAAACTCAAGGGTTATAATCATGAATTTACATCACTTGACGAATTTAGAAGGGTAGACAACTCAGGTACTTGTCCTACTTTCTTGGACAATTGGCTTAAGGATAGGATTCAGACTCAAGAGTTATCTCCCCTCTTACCATTGAGATATTGTGATAGGGTATGCTCATCCTAATAATTCAAGGAAGTCAATACTCAGTACCTGCAATCTGCATAAAGTCCATGCATGTACATACACATATATTCTAAACTAAACAGGAAATGGTGGAAAGCAATGCATCATGTAGATCCCAACTAGTAGGTGACTATGACTCCCTCCCTCAACCATATTAAAAAATCATACATAAAATAAAACATACAAGTACACCATATACATTCAAGGGGTAAGTATCTATTGAAAACTCATGTAAATAATCCATCTAACTATCATCATGAAATAACTAGAATCATTGTATGAACATACATGTATCATCATCGAAATAATCCTAAACACATGAAATAACTAACTCATCACATAAATCAACTAAGTATGAAATAACATGTAACAATCTGGAAATCAAATATCATTGATCATCAAACATAAACATAAAGCTGGCCTAAAAGAGCTTGGCAATAATACCAAAAAAGTCAACTAGGGGTAGGCATCACATATAGCAAATCAACATTCTCTTGGTCAGCCTTTGGATTAGTTTATTCATCAGAATCATAATCAAATATTCTTTCTTGAATTCCAAACTTCTCATCAATTCTAACATTTGCACTCTCAAAAATTGTCTTAATTCTGTGATTAAAACATTGGTATGCCTTTCTATTCAATGAATAGCCAAGAGACATACCTTCATCACTTCTTGCATCAAACTTACCAATATCATATTCTCTCTTAATATAACACTTAACTTTAAAAAATATAAAATACTTAACTAATGGTGCATGTCCAAACCAAAGCTCATAAGGGGTATTACTTATACCTTGTCTAATTTGTACTTTACTCATTTTATATATCATTGTGCTAACTGCTTCTCTCCAAAATGTCTTTGATATGTTATTCTCAAACATCATAGCTCTTGTTTCTTTTGTCACTGATCTATTTCTCCTCTCTGCTACAACATTTTTCTCAGGTGTATTAGGTATTGAAAGGTGTCTTTAAATGTCATTTACTTCACAAAAAGTTTTTAACTCATTTGACATAAACTCTCCACCTCTATCTCATCTTAAACACTTAATCTTTAATCTAGATTAATTTTCAATTATGTTCTTAAATACTTTAAACTTCTTAAATACTTCAAAATCTCTGTCTAAGAAATACTACCCACACCATCTTAGTAAAATCATCAACAAGAATCATTAAGTACCTTTTCCCATAGAATGCTCTTTCTTTTAAGGACCACTCAAATTTGTATTTTCTATCTCCAACTTTGTTGATGTTCTAAACTTCTTGCCTAGAAAATAGATTTTCTTCTGCTTTTCCATAACACATTTCTTGCATACCATGTTAGTAGGCTTCACTATTTTAGGAAAATCAAAAACAAAAAATGTACTACTCACTTTCACAATATTATCAAAATTTATGTGATAGAACCTTTTGTGTCATAACCAACTGTTATCAACTTTAGCAACCAAGCATGTCATCTCTATAGTATTCAACTTAAAAAATTTCCTCTTGATCCTATGTGAGTACCAATCATCTTACCATTCGTATCCTTGATAATACATGTATTTTCTATGAACTACAACTGATATCCCATATCAACCAACTGTCCAACACTTAGAAGATTATGTTTTAGACCATCAATAAAATAAAATTCATCAGTATTAATTTTTCCATCAAGAGTAGTAGATCTTATTCCCTCAATATGACAAGCCACATTATTTCCAACTCTAATAATCCCTCCATCACAACCGTTGATCTTAACAAATTTATTCATATCACTAGTTATATGATGTGAACAACCATTATCATTGATCCAATGAGATTTCTTCTTTTCAACTTGTGACACTAATTCCTTTTCTTCTCTAACTTTTTCCTTTTCAGGGGTTTCTTCTTTAATTGCAAAAAATCCTAATTCATCACTATCATTATCACTTTCACTCAAGAATCTTTCCACACTAGCTTCCAGATCTTCGTCATTTGCTTTAAGACATTCTCTAGATCTTCTAGGCTTGAAGTTCCTCTTATACTTCTTTAATCACATAGGACACTTAGAAGCATAATGGAAAAATTTATTACAAGTCCAACATTTAAAGATTTTCTTACCTTCAGGTTCTCTTCTCACAAGTAGGGCAATTCTTTCTTCAACCTTTTTGTCTTCGTTAGTTCTTCCTCTACTGCTACTAGCATAATCTCTTGATGTAGTGCAAGACTAAATAATTCCCAAAGGAGATGTCCTAACCCCCAAAAAATGACCACACAGTGGAAGTATAAAAATAACATAAAGATTTAGGTTCAAATAATGTCAACTCTCATAATAGAATCATAAAATTTATATCCAATATGCCCAGTTGTAAGGCCTTCTGGGTTATGACCAAAAACATAAGCAATTACAATAGTAATTATGCAAGATCTCACAAGATCCAAATTCTAGCTAGCCTAGATCCACAATCTTGTACAAAAACCTAAGAAGAATCTAAAGTTGTGTTCACAAGCCACCAAGTAACCATCTTGTTTCCCAAGCCATTGCTACTATCTCTACTCACAAACTTCACTCTCTCAGCTACTCCTCTCTCTAGCTAATATCCTTCATGTTGAATAATGAATAATGAGAATAAAAGACCCTCTACTATACCAAACCAACCCACAAGTTGGCCTAGCAAGTTACATTGAGTAAACCCTCACATTAAATAAATCCTCAAGGCACAAGTTATATTCATTATTTAATTATTTTATTTTATTTTTCTTCCAATTTGTGTCACTTTCTCTCTCCATTTTTAAAAAAATTTATTTAATAAATATGTCATGGCACCTTTTATTTTCTAATGCAAGATGCTCCTACATCAGACTCCCCAGGTAGATAGAAAAGCATGTCCCATACTTTGATGCCAAAAAAAATTTATCCAACTGACTTCATCTTGACCAAAGGTTTCCAATGCATCCTGAACAAATCTGAAAATCAACCATCTATGCTTCATCCACTCAAACATCAAAATAGAATGAATCTCAATAACCCAATCAACATTCTCACTTCTAGGAACAAATTGAACATAATGCTTCACCAATAGTCTCTACAATTGATCACAACCAACAATAGTAATATCCTCAAACATGAAATCCATGACAACAACACTATGTAACTTCAAATCCAATTCAGCAACATGTAAGCCCAAATCCACAACAATAGCAACATGTAAACCCTAAGCCATGTCAACCACATGAAAATTAGGAACATATAGATCTACAGTATCATGTAGATCCTCAACAACCTTAGCAATGAGTGAATCCACACCAGCAACATCCAGCCCCATAGGAGTAGAAACATCATAAAAAAAAATATCATGTCCAACATCAGCAAGGTTAGGGACCTCTTCAACAACAACCATGAGTTTATCTACAAGATATGCATCAAACTCCTCAAACCAATCAACAAAATTAACATCTACCACAACCTTGTCATGCCCTCTTATCTCTCTAACAAGTCTTCTGACCAATCAAACAACTCACTTTCTGATTGGTAGACTTCAATTCATGAAATCTTTGTAGAACTCAACTATCCCTTCCTTAACTTGATTACTCATTCTAGCCTTCAACCAAGTAGATGTCTCTAAAATCTTCTTCTCCACTACATGTTGGAATTTACAAGTGGGAAGATTTGCTTCTGAGAGGGGGGGTGAATTAGAAGTAACAATCTTTAACCTCTAAAACTTTTAATCGAGATCGTTCACGTGCATCCACACATCTAGTTAACATGAAAGTAAAGACATGCATGAAAATAGACAACACGAGATTTTGGTCACCCAAAAACCCTCCAAAATGAGAAGGTAAAACTAGGGTGGGGATGACACCCATAGCTTATCACTATAGCAATATGTAACTAGTTAAGGTTAAAAAGTTTGACCACTTCCAATGGTTTTCCCTGTGAAAGGCCTAACTTGTTAAAGGCTTTACAACCTATTAAAAGTGACTTGGTTAGAGGATTTACAAACACTCACTTGGAATGTTACCCTGTTAAAGGATTTATCACCTTGTTAAATGTCTACAACATGGCTATTAAAACAACCTATCTCCATAGGATTTTCATTCCTAATACAATGGCTAGAAAGTATTAGAATGTGTTGACCTAATGACTTATAATATTATATTGTTGATTCTAGATCCTTGTTCTTCTTAATCTGAACTGGTCCTTCCTGATCTGATAACTCTATATTTATAATGCTGATACTCTATTATGATCAACTTGATTCTACAATGTTGTTCTTCCTCTAAGTCTTTACACACCTTCTAACTTCACTAGCATTATTCCATGCATTCCATACAACTCTTATACATACATGAATTATGTGGTCTTTTCTAAGTCTTTACACCCATTTTAACTTCATTAGCATTCTCCCATACAACTCTCACACACACATGAATTATGGGGTTTCATCCTCCTTATAAAGGCTTCGAAGACTTAGGGTTAGGTATGAATCTACAATTGATATTCATCCCTCTTTTCTGCTCAAGTCTTTACACTTTTCCTATTGGTTGCATGCTTTCTCCATTTTTCTAATTGGTTGCATGCTAATTTCTTAGGGAATGTAAAAGATTTGATCTTATCTTTTAGATCCTTCGAGATTCATCCTGAGTTAGCTCAAAAATGGTTTACATCTAAGTTTGTAAAGGCACAAAGTCATATGTTGATTTTGTATTACTTGGTACTTATTGATTGTTGATGCTCGGCACATATAGGAATTTTTTCTTGCTAGGCTCCTATAGTAACTCTATCTCACTCATCATCTATACTTTACTTGGCACCTATAGTGACTCGGCATCACTTATCACTCGGCACCTAAAGTTCACTTGACACCTATTGAATTTTTGGCTTGTCACATACTATAGCTTGGCATCTATATTATACTTGGCATCAACTTAGAAATTGGTTAAGTGTGTTGACACTCAATTGTCAAAACCAATCTAAGACCAACAATCTCCCCCTTTGACATGAGTGTCAAAAACACCTAACTAAGCATTATGAATATGATCTCTATGAGTATAATATATAGCTTGTTCAACATATTACAAAATGTTGACATCTCTTGCTCTCTCATCCTAATGATGGATCACATAGTGTGATTCGAAATGTTGATGGTAAAAATCTCCACACAATCTAATCCAGAAACTAATTTACAAAACTATGATGGCTTGTGGGAATCTAATCACATTAATATTACAAAACTTCAAAAACTTGTTCAAAATTTTGTAGAAGACTATATACTTCAAAAACTTGTAACTCCCCCTGAGCTGATGTGCCATTTCTGTATCAAAAATTCCTTAAGCTAGATTTGACTCATGTTGTTTCCCTGCTTTGTCTTATCATTTCTTTCTTTGTATGCTTTGTTTCTATCTACATTGTTTATACACCCCCTTTCACACATCTTCCTTGCAATTTTTATATCCTTTTGGTTGTATCTCCTTATCACTCCTCAAAACTCAAAATTTTATTATTATCTCTCCAAATTTTATTATTATCTCCCCCTTTGGGTATCTTCTTTATTATGTACTTATCTCCCCCTTTTTTGACACTTATGTGAAAGGGTTCTATGAATGAATTGAATACTTGGCCAAAAAAAAATTATTTACCTCCATAATGATTTTCAGAGAAGCATTCCAATTGTCTAATGCAATTTCTAATGCTTTAAGCTAGATGGTTGTCTTTGCTACAAGGTGTACCAAGCCTTCCAATGTAGAAAAATTGGGATCTTTCTTCAAAAAATTCTCTGCATAGGCTATTTCTTTATGCAAAACTTCCATTTGAGGGGTTATTGCAGACTAAATTTGTATTAATTTGGCCTTGGTGTTTGTTTCATCTACTATGAGTATAGCTAATTCCCTTTGTGTGTGAAGCCTTGTAGCAAAATGCTTCTCACTTTGAACTAGATCATTGGGTAGCTATGTGCTAGATATTTTGAGGTTCCTTTCTAAGCTCAATATCCCCTGGCTTGTTTCTTGTGTGAAGTATGAAGAATCACACAATTTGGAGTACAACGAGAATATATTCTCAAGAACTGCTTTCACTTTCTCTACCTTTTTAGCCAGTTCCACCTGTGATAGTGCTATTTCACCAGATATTTTCTCATTGACCTTCATCTAGAATTTCTTCTTAGACCATTCAAGTAATTTGACATTGGTGTTTAGGTCTTCATTTTATACCTAGTTCACTATGTTGGATAGTTGCTCCATGATGGGCTTTGTCTCATTAGGTACTTGCAAGCTAAAAGTATCTAGAAAAATGTCTTTGATTTCTATCAATGCTTGCCTTTGCCTATACTCATTCTTGAGTACCTCCTTCTTTTTCTTCTTCTCTAGTGCCTCTTGCACTTCATTGATCTATTCTATATTCATTTTTTTATAGTCATAGCTTGGTATGACTATCTCCTCATCAAGTGCAGGGTATCCATAGTGAAGTACCCTTGCTACCTTGGTAGAACTTGAACCTGGTGTTGATATTTGCAATGGTACTACATCAATGCTCGACTACTTAGTTGGAGTCCCTATAATAGGAAAATTGACCAACATTTGTATTACCTCTTGTTCTCTCTCCTCAGGGGTCTTCTCCTCTTCCTTGTCTTCTTTAGTTCTACCTTGATCAATTATAGTGATCAAAGGAGGTGCACCTTGACTTTGTGTTGTACAAGAGAGGTATCCCTTTGTCCTATTTGCTCCTTTGCTTGCTCCTTGGCAGTTGAAGTTATTGTCACTATGGAATCAACCTTAGCAAATGCATCTTGTGCTAGTTGCTCTTGTGGTTCTCCACTTGTAGCTATTGGAGTTTGTGAAGGTGTTTCTTGTGGATTCACCTTCTCCTTTGTTATCTTAACTATTGCCTTCTGTAGTTCCTCTACACTCACTAGAACTGGATTGGTACACAATTGTGATTATAAAGCTATTTGGTGAAGGATCTTTCTAACATCCTCTATAGTCAATGGGTTAACATTTTGACTTGAAGTATCAAGAACATCCTTCACAATTACAGTTTCTACATGTATAGGTGTTGCATGTGGAGGACTAGGTGGTGGCAGTTGTGTGTCTTGCACACTCTATTCCTATTATTGCTCTTTAGCTATTGCCATGTCACCTTTTTGAGTTTCCTTCTCCACTATGACTTCTCCCTTGTCTTTCTCTCCTTCTTCCTCCTTTTTATTTTCTTCTTTCTATATTCTTCCTTAGGTGCTTCCTGCTTGGTACATTCTTGTTCTTTAGCATCTTCACCTATTCCTTGGGTTAATGCTAGTGGCCCTTGCCCCTATTCCTCTTCATCTTCTTCTTCATCGTCTTCTTACTCTGCCTTTGTTGTGCTTTCTTCAAATTTTTCTTTGAGCTTCTTTACTAATTTATCATTTTTCTTAAGTGTAGAAGTAGTCTTTAGCTCCATATCCAACTTCGATCTCACTACATCATATGTGTCAAAATGTGGGACACTCTTATCTACTTCCTCTACTAATAATGTTGTTATGGCTGCAAATGCCTCATCAATGTTTATCTCATATCCAAGAGGTCTAAGCCATCTTACCCTTGGTATGGCTGCTTGAATGTAAGTGTAATCAATATCCACAAGAAACCAAATGTCATTTGTTTGCTACTTCACAAGCGAGACTAGAATCCTAAGTCTCTGCTTCATTGAATTCTTGAAATCTTCAAAATAACTAGTCATTAATGTCTCAAAATTTGTTCCAATCTGTTCAATATATTCATTCACCTAGGCTACAATGGACCTATTAGTTTTCCAGCTTACCTTTCCAAAGGATGGGAATTCATTTTGTACATAGAAAAATATACATATTAAAATTGCACCAAATTTGCATTGGGCTCCCTTAGTTCTCCTTACATCTCCTAAGTTCTCATTGATTTGCTACAATTGCAATTCTGATAGGTCATAGGTATGATCCTTTTTAACTAGTTTATATACAACATTCACTACAATGCATGGAACACTATCGAGTCTACTAGACTGGTAAAACTTGTGGGAAATGACTCTGACAATAAAATCAACAAGAGGGTCCTTAATAGTATCTATGGTCATGCCTCTCTTGTTCCATTTGGCTCTTGTATTCTTTTCAATAGCTTCCTTGGAGTCACTTCTGAGGGTCTTAGGCCGACCTAGGGTTGGATGCCCTATTACCCTGTGAACAATCCTTTTTGATATTTTGACTGGCCCATCTTCTAACCACAAATTGACATCATGTACCCTACTTAGTACAATTCTAATCCATTCAATCTTGAAAATAGTAGGGAATTCTAGGGCACAAGTTAAACCTTTCTTCTCAACAATTTGATATTCTTCCTTCAAGACTCGATTTTCACACACTTTGTCATATGCCTCTCTAATTTCTATGTCTCCAATAGCTCCTATCTTATAATTATAACATCTCCTACCATCTTGCACCATTACTACCTTAGGAGATATTATGGATAGGGCTCCAGCTAGGTCATTTTTATAGGTAACTTTAGGGATAGGCTGAAAATTAGGTTGTTTAACTTCATTTGACACTAATTAGACTTCAAACAGCTCTTTCTCCTATGGTTTCCTAGAACTAGAGGCCATATCTTCGAACTAGGGTTTAAACATGAAGAAAATTTGGAAATGCGTAGCTCAGCACTAGTATAAATACCTTGGATTTGATGAAACTGTGTTGAATCTCTATAGAAATCTACTCAAATGCTTGGAACACTACTTAGAAATCATTATGCACTCTTCTTTATCTTTACTCTTTTCTTGTAATGGTGAAAAATGATTCAAAATGCAATCATTTACCCTTGTTTCATAGCATTTAATGCTTAGTGCATTTACAACTGTCCACTCAGCTCCTTAAGCTTTTCTGCTTTACTCGGCTTCCATTATCTTTCCACCACTCAGCATACATTAGAGTTTCCCTTATTTGGCTTCAACAGGAGTTTCTCTTCACTTGGCATCCACTACTAACTCGGCTAAAACTAATCACTCAGCTTCTACTCACTTTGGCAAACAACTCTGCATGTACTGGGATTTTACTCGGCATCTGAAGGCAACTTGGCAACACTTGTGAAAACTTGAAGTTTTAACTTTGCATCTCTATTCATGTTGATCTCTCCTTTTTAGTACTTGCTTGTATTGGAACTGATGTATGATAAAGCTTTGTATATCAATCTTACATGCCTTTTTTTGCTTAGTTGGATGAAGTGTGACCACTTGACCTTTTACATGAAGTGATCCATCCATTGGATGTGCTGACTCCATCTTTCTTCTTCCATGCTTTATTCATTTCCTCTCTAATGTGTTCAACATCTACCTTCTCTTTTCCTTTGTGCAACTTTGAGTTAGGTTCTTTTGACCTTGTTGGACAATTTATGCTGATATGTCCAATCTTCAAACAACTAAAGCATGTAGTTTGGCTAAGCTATCTACTATAGTTTCCATTGAAATGTGTTCTTATGCAATTTTGTGGGATGTGTCCATATTCTTGATAGTAGTGATAGCTTAGCCTGGTGTTGTAGTCCCAATTGTAGTGATATCCATGATTGTTTCCTCTTGTTGGTTGATTAGGTGTCCACATAGGCTTTGATCTACACTCAAAATTTCTATATCCATACTTCTTGCAATTGCAGCAGTGACCTTCAAATCTTGGTGCCTTGAGAGTTCTTATCCTGCAGTCATGTGCATGATGTCCTTGTTTGCTGCATTTGTGACAATGATCCATGTTTTTGGGTTTGGCATGTTGATTAGCATTCTTACTCCTACACACATTAGAGGTATGTCCATTTTTACCACAAAAATGACAAGTAGGTTTAGTGTTCTTACCTTTGTCACTTCTTTCTTCCACAATCTTGGATGACTCTCCTTTTTCATTGCTGGTGTATCCTAGTCCAAAAGTATCATTGTTGGCTCTTGGTGATTTCAGTATCTATTCAAAGTATTTGATAGCCCGATTGGGTTTTTTGAAGCTCTCTGCAATCTCCCTTTCTACTTTCAGGTCATTTTTATTTGTTCATTTTGCATCTTTAGTGTGGAGATCTCAATGTCTTTGACATTCAACTCATGATGTGCATTCATTATCTGGCTTAGGGTATCTAGTTGCATGTTGGAAATTCTTGCAAGTTCAATTGAATTTTCCTCCAATCTATTAGCAAGGTTTCTCTTTTCTTTCTCTATCATAGCCTTATCTTCAATGGCTCTTTTCTTCTATTCAGTCACTTCACAAAGCATCATGGCTTGTGATTCTTGTTCAAGCTTAAGAGTTCTGATCTCTTCTACTTGAGCTCTATTCTTCTCCATCAAGTTTATCATTGCTGCATCAAACTCCTTGGAATCTCCATTTGCAAACACTTTTGAGGTGTCAATATCCTTGTATTGTGTATCATTCTCAGCTATGGCTATCTCTCTTTTTCTTTTAAAGGATTTCCTCAATTCTTCCCTGACTTCTTCCATAGTATGTAGAACAAGTTGTATATTGATTACCTAGTTTTCTATGAACTTCCCAAGTTTGTATACTTCCATTTCCAGATCTTTTTCTCCAAGTTGTAAGGCTTCTCCTTATGAGAACTTGGCTCTGATACCAATTGTTGGAAATTACAAGTGGGAAGATTTACTTCTAAGAAGGGGGGTGAATTAGAAGTAATAATATTTAACCTCTAAAACTTTTAACTAAGATCATTCACATGCATCTACACATCTAGTTAACATGAAAGTAAAGACATGCATGAAAATAGATGACACAAAATTTTGGTCACCTAGAAACCCTCCAAAATGAGAAGGTAAAATTGGGGTTGGGATGACACCCACAACTTACCACTGTAGCAATATGTAACTAGTTAAGATTACAAAGTTTGACCACTTCCAATGGTCTACCCTGTGAAAGGTCTACCCTGTTAAAGGCTTTACACCCTGTTAAAAGTGACCTGGTTAGAGGATTTACAAACACTCAATTGGAATGTTACCCTATTAAAGGATTTATAACCTTGTTAAAGGTTTACAACATGGCCATTAAACCAACCTATCTCCATAGGATTTTCATTCCTAATATAATGGCTAGAAACTATTAGAATGTGTTGGCTTGATGACTTACAATCTTATATTGCTAATTCCAAATCCTTGTTCTGCTCAATCTGATTTGATCCTTCCTAATCTGATAACTCTCTATTTGTAATGTTAATACTCTTGTTGTTATGTCCAAAATGGGAAGAGTACTTCGAAGGGCGGGGGTGGTGAATCAAAAGTAACACACTTTTAACTCTTTTCAACAAATTTAAACATATAACTAAAAAGTAAACTGCATTCAAGTAAACATATAAATGAACATGAAGTAAATCACATGCAATAACACATAACACCTAATTTGGTAACTCGAAAACCCTCTAAGAATAAGAAGGTAAAATTGGGGTGGGGATGATACCCACAAAAATCACTGCAACAATAAATGTTCAACCACTTCTGATGGTCTGCCCTATGAAAGGCCTGCCCTATTAAAGGATTTATACTATGTCAATAGTGACCTAATTAGAGGATTTACAAACACTTTACATAAAGTTTCACCTTGTTAAAGGATTTACAATAGGTTGTTAAACCCACCTAATACATAGGATTTTCAATCACCTTCTCCAAAGGTTCTTCTACCTAGCTGTTAAGCTAACCTATCAATATAGGATTTTCAACTTCTAATACAATGGCAAGAAAGTATTAGGAATCTTTGACTTGATTACATACAATCTTCAATTGCTAATTTCAGGCACTTTTTCTACTCCTTCTAACCTTGATCCTTTGAGATCTGATATTTGGTCATGTCTCTTGTCCTCTGTACTATTCTGATCAACTGGATATGAAATTTCTACTCTGTTCCTCTAAGTCTTTCCTTTTTCACACTGATTTTCACTATAGTCACCCCATACACTATCCTCATCCACACATGCAAATGGGGTTTTCAACCTACTTTTAAAGATTGTGAAGACTTAGGGTTAGGTATGGATCGATGATCCATATTGAATCTCAAATTCTTGCTCATTCCTTGTATTTTTCTCATTGGTTGCATGCCTTCTCCATTTTTCTTATTGGTTGCATTCAGATCATATAGGGAATGTAAAAGATTCATCCTTATCCTTTTTTTCCTTTGAAATCCTTCTATGTCAACTCCAAAAATGGTTTACATTTGAGTTTTTGAGGGCACAAACTCATATGTTGATTCTATGTTACTCAGCACGTATTGGACTTCTGATGCTTGGCACATATACTATTCTAGATTGCTCAGCACCAAATATACTCTATCTCACTTGGCACATATATGATTCTAGTTCACTTGACATATGAAGCATTCTAACTTGCTTGCCATCAACTATGACTCAGCACCTATATGTCACTTGGCACTTATATACTACTTGGCACCTAAAGTCACTTGACACCTATTGAAATACTAACTCGGCTCACATTGTGGCTTGGCATACATAGTGTACTCAACTTTAATGTAGAAATTGATTAAGTGTGTTGACACTCAAATGTCAAAACCATCTAAGGACCAACAATCTCCCCCTTTGACATGAGTGTCAAAAACACTTAACTAAACATTACTAATCAGTCCTTATGAGTACCTTATCCACAAAATTTCAAAATTTGTTCAAAAATACCTTAACTCCCCCTGAGCTATTTGTGCCTTCCTTGAGCTATTTGTGCCTTGTCATTCTTGCAACCAAAATTCTGCACTAAATGTGCCTGATACTCTTTGTCTTCTTCCCTGTACCTGTATTCTGTACTTGTGTCTCTATATCTAATCTATTAGAGCTTATGGAGTTTCTACATTTTACATCAAATCTATGTTCCATATGATTGTTAAACTTTTGCATTCTCCCCCTTTGATATAACTTCCTTACTGTTATTCTCCCCCTTTGATATAACTTCCTTACTATTATATCTCCCCTTGTCTTATTATCTCCCCCTTTTTGATACTTATGTCAAAGGGCTTCTAAGGAGTAATACCATACTTAGCCAAAAAATTACTATTTACCTCTACTATTGTTTTCAAAGCTACATCCCAATTTTCCAAAGCTATATCAAGTGACTTGTGCTAGATGGAAGTCTCTGTAGCAAGGTGTACAAGTCCATCAAGTGTAGAAAGATTTGGATCTTTCTTTAAAACTATTTTAGCATAAACTTTTTCTTCATTGAGGACTTCTAAATGAGGGGTTATGTAGGACTAGATCTGCATCAATTTAGCCTTAATGTTTGTTTCCTCTGTTGTTAGTACAGCTAACTCCCTTTTTGTGTGAAGCGATTGTGCAAAATGCTTCTCACTTTGAGCTAGATCTCTAGGTAATTACATGCTAGAGATTTTCAAGTTTCTTTCCAAGCTCATTATTCTTTGGTTTGTTTCTTGTGTGAAATTGGAAAAATCACACAACTTCCTATATAATGAAAAAATGTTTTCAAGAACAATTTTGGCCTTATCTATTGTCTTGGCCAACTCTACCTATTCAAGTGCTATTCCATTTGATATATTCTCATTCACCTTTCCTTGAAACTTTCTCTCTAACCATTCCATGATTTAACATTAGTTTCCAGGTCTTCATTTTTCACCTGGTCGACTATGTCTCATAGTTTATCTATTATTGGTTGGGATTCATTTGGTGACTGCAAGCTGGAGGCATCCATGAAGATGTCCTTGATGTCATAAAGTTCTTGCTTATGTTTGAACTCTTTCCTCAGTATTTCCTACCTCATCCTTCTATCTAATGCATTTTGCATTTCAATCATTTGTCCCATTGTTATAGTCTTGGAATCATAGGAAGGAATCACAATATTTTCATCTAATTCAAGGTCTCCATAGTGAAGTACCCTAGCCACTCTTGTTGAACTTGATCCTGGAGTTGAAAATTGCAAGGGGATGGCTTTAGTGCTTGGCTTCAGAATGGTCTTAGTAGGAGTGCCAGTCTTTGATAATTCTACCAATGTCTGAATTGCAACCTACTCCTTTTCTTTTGTTGCATCCTCTTTTCCATCTAATTTCCTCTCCTCTGCACTCGGCATCTAATCATTATCACTTTTTGCACTTGGTGGAGATGGTGGTGGAAGCATTAGAACTTTAGTCCTAGTAGCTATGTATGTGAAAGGTGGATCCTTTGTTTTCACCTTTTCCTTTTGAGGTGTTGCTACTGCCTTTTATGATTCATCAACACTCACCAATATAGGGCTTATACACAATTGTGCCTATAGAGTAGATTGGTGAAGGATCTTTGAGAGATCCTCTATAGTTAATGGATTGATGTTCTAAGCTAACTTGTTAGTAACATCTTTTATGATTACTGTCTCTACAGGTGTAGTGGTTAGATGAGGTGGACTGGGAGGTGGCAATTGTGTGTCTTACACACTCTGTTCTTCTTCTTGCTACTGATCAGTTGTTGCGATAGTTTTTTCTTCTTCTTTCTCCTTATTCTCTTCCTCACCTTTTTCTCCCTCATCTTTCTTTTCCTCCTCTTTCTTTTCTTCTTCCTTTTTCTTTATTTCCTTCGCTTCTACTTCACCTTTATGTTCTTCTAACTTCTTTTCCTCTACCTTCTCTTTGGCACTAGTTTCTACCTTATTGGTTTCTTCTACCTTATCATCAATTATCTTGTATATTGTTTTCCACAACTGTGTGGATTTATTAACAACATCCTCAATTCTGTTCTAAAGGATGCAAAAGGCTTTGTACTTGGGTGCAAACTTGCCACTATGTTTGTTGTTTTCCTTTGTTATTTGAGTTTTTTTCATGTCAGGCTTCACTTGAGCTAGGGTAGATTCTCTAATCTCCCTTTCCATCTTTAGACAATAATGCCATTTATTCTCAACTATCTCATATAGTTCCTTTGGCGTAGTATTGTCAAGCTCTAAAGGTGCATTTTTGAATTTTGCCATCATGGCATACATAGATTCCTCTACTTTGTTCTGCTCTTCCCTATTGTGCTTATTGAAATTAAGAGATTTTAAATCATTTAAATTTGCATTTTTAATCTTATTATAAAGTTTGTCAATTCCAGATTTAGAAGGTGTTGGAAATATTCAAGATATAACAAGTTACTGAGAGGGGAGGGGTGAATCAGTAACAATACAACTTTTAAGTTAATTCAGCATAAACTAGAAAATCATTCATTCACCTAATCTGATGCATGCAAGAGATAAATAAATATTCATAACACATATGCACAGAGATTTTGGTGACCCAGAAACCTTCCAAAATAGAAAGTAAAACTGGGGTGGGGATGAAACCCACAAAGCTTCTTTTCTACAGTAGGAAGTTAGCTGGTTAAGGCATACAATGATCACTTCTGGTGATCTGCCCTGTTAGGAGCAAAGAGGATTACTAGATCCACCTTGTTAAAGGATTTAAAACATACTTTACAAGTATGCACTCTGTTAGGAAATTTATACAAAGATTGTTAAGTCTACCTTGTTAGAGGATTTTTAGATGATTCACTTGTTAGGATGAACCAATCAGATCTACATATACCTTGATTAGATCCTTTGCAATAATCACCTCTTGTAATTGATGAAATCTTTACTGCACCTTGTGAACCTTGCTAATATACTGCTCTGCTGTTGAATTCACATCTATCTCTTGTATCACAATATGTACATATTCATACATGTCTCTTATCCATTACAACAATTACAACTCTGTATTATACACATATATATACCATTTTAGTAATTATAGATGCAAGGTCGGCTGAACACAAGTAAACAAAATATAAATGAGTTGGTCAAATAGTAAAATAAACTTGGGTTCTTTAGATAGACTTGATGACCTTCTGATACACAGCATCCACTACGTTACATGGCATCGTCATGCACTCGATAGAGGTAGGGGCTCGGTTCATACTAGTCATACAATGTTGCTTGGAACTCAGTAACCATTGGTGACTCGGTAGATATAGTGTCACTCGGTAAAAACTAATTTCTTTGTTAACCGACTGAGCTCTGTTAACACTGAGTCCTTCTTCACTCGGTCAATACTAAGTCCATCTTTACTCAGTTAACACTAAGTACATCTTCACTCGGTTAACACTGCATCCATCTTTACTTGGTTAACACTACTTCTATCTTTACTCGGTTAACACTAAGTGCAAAATTTCTCGATTTGAACTGTGTCTTTAATGCTCGGTTTCAACTGTGTCTTCGACGCTCGATTTGAACTATCTTTGATGCTCGGTTTGAACTATATAATGAGTGTTGTCACTAATGGAAAATACCTTTATGCCAACAGAAGGATGGTTTACCACTTTACACTGGCTGATGTCCTCTAATTATGTCATCTCCTCATCATCTATATTTGGTTGTGCTACATACCTTCTTCTCTTCTTGGGCTCTTTAGTAGGTTGTGTAGTGGCTTTCTTCTTCTCCTTTGATGCCTCTTTAGCCTTTTGAGTGGTTGACCTTGTTGTGGCCCTTGTTGCTACTGGCTTAGCTAGAGTTGGCTTGGTTTGGGCTTGTTTGGTGACTTTATTGGGCTTGGGCTGAGTTGCAGGTTGAGTTTCTGCCTTTCTCTTCTTTTGTTTGGCAAGTGTAGGTGCTTCCTTAGCTTCTTCTCCCTTGGCACCTTCCTCCTTGTCTTCTCCTTGGCCTTGTGTTAGCTCAACTAGGCCTTGCCCTTGCTCTCCTTCTACTTGTTCTTCTTCTTCTTCTTCTTCTGCTTCTCTCTCAATGCTTGCCCCAAATGTCTTCTTTCTCTTCCTTACCATTTTATATTTCTTTTTTATGATAGAAGCTATTTTCAATTCAATCTCAACTTTGGACTTAACAACATCATATGTCCCAAAGTGAGGAGCTACCTTATCAATTTCTTCTACAAGCAATGTTGTGATTGTTGTTGAAGCTTCATCTATATCAAGCTCATATCCCAATGGCCTTAGCCATCTTACTCTTGGTATTGCTGCTTGAATATAGGTGTAATGTATGTCAACCAAGAAGCATATGTTAGTAACATGTTTTTCTACTAATGAAATTGGTATTCTCTTTCTTTGCTTCATAGGCTTCTTAAAGTCTTCAAAATAACTTGTCATCTGATCCTCAAAATTGTCACCCATTTGGTCAATGAACTCATTGATTTGTGAAATACTAGTTTTATTGATGTTCCAATTTACCTTTCCTATAGAAGAGAATTCTTCCATCACATTAAAGAATATACACATAAGAACTAATCTAAATTCACATTGAGCACCTTTTGATCTCCTTATAGCTCCTAGGTTTTCATTAATTTTCTGCAACATGAGTTCAGCCAGATCATAGGTGTGATCTTTCTTTGCCAGTTTGTAGGCTGCATCACCTGCTAGACATGGCACACTATTTAGTCTACTAGATTGATAAAATTTGTGAGATATAACTCTCAAATAAAAGTCTAGAAGTGGATCAGTTATTGTATCAATGGTCATTCCTCTATTGTTCCACTTGGCTTCAATATTTTTCTCAATGACCTCATTTCTATTGCTTCTCAAGGTCTTTGGCCAATCTAGGGTTGGGAATCTTGTAACCCTATGAACTATTCTCTTTATAATTTTGAAAGGTCCTATCTCTAGCCATAGACATCCATCATGAATTTGACTCAAAACAATGCGAATCCATTCGATTTTGAATCCTATAAGGTAGACTAGGGCATTGGTCAAACCTTTTTCTCAACTATCTCAAATTCCTTCTTTAGAATCTTGTTCTCACATAGTTTGTCATTAGCTTGGAATATTTCAAAATCACCTATGGAACCTATTTTGTATTTTTAGCACTTTCTCACATCTTGAACCATGACTACTTTAGGTGGAATGACGGATAATGCACTAGCTGGGTCATTTTTATAGGCAACTTCGAGGATTGGTCTAAATTTGGGTTGTTTTACTTCATTACTGACTAACTGAATCTCATCACTCTCTTTTTCTTTGGGGTTTTGTGAACTAGAGGCCATTTTACCGAACTAGTGTTTTAAATGTATTGAAAATCTTAACTCTACATAGCTCGGCACTTGATAAATACCTTTGAATCGATGAGTTTGTGCTAAATTGTTGTTGAGATCCATGCAGATGGCTATTAGGTTGCTAGTTGATCGCTTCTTCACTCCTGTCAACTTTGCTCTGTGTTCGAAAGGTGTGAAAATGAAATAAATTTGACCTTATACCTATTAGAGACCTAGCATTAAATGCTTCATGCATACAGCTGTAAACTTGATACTTGAAGGATTCAACATGAATTAGCTCCCATTGTAATTCATTTACTTAGCCTCCACTAGACTTCTACTTCACTCAACTTCAACTATTAGCTTGGTCACTATTAGAAACTTGACATCCATTGGAGCTTTACTTGGCATGTAAGAGTAACTCAGTAGCTTCTTCAAAGTTTTACTTGGCATCTTTTTCTCATGTTGATTTCTTCCTTGCAGTACTTCTTTGTTCTTGGAAGTGATGTATGATTAGACTTTGTATATCAGTCCCATATATCTATTTTTGTTTAGTTGGAGGAGGTGTGATCACTTGACCTCTTGAGTGAAGTGATCCCTCCATTAGATGTGTTGCACTCATCTTTCTTCTTCCAAGTTTTATTCATTTGCCCTCTTATTTTTTCAACATCAACCTTCTCTTTTCCTTTGTTGACTTCTGTCTTGGGTGCTTTTGACTTTGTTGGGCAATTCCTACTGATATGACCAGTTTTCAAGCAACTGAAACATGTAGTTTGACTTAACCATCTATTGTAACTTCCTTTAAAATGTGTCCTTATGCAATTTTCAGGAATGTGTCCATACTTCTGACAATGGTGATAGTTGTACCTAGTATTGTAATCCCAGTTGTAGTGATGTGCATGGTTATTTCCTCTTGCAGGCTGATTGGGTGTTCACATAAGCTTTGATCTACATTCAAATGCTCTATGACCATACTTTTTGCAATTGTAATAGTGACCTTCAAATCTTTGTTTCCTCATGGCCTTGGTTCTACATTCATGTGCTTGATGTCCTTTCTTTTTGCACTTGTGACAAAAGCTTGCATTTGTAAGCTTATCATGTTGATGACTATTCTTGCTCTTGCACACATTAGAGGTATGCCCCTTTTTTTCATATAAATGACAAGTAGGTTTAGTGTTCTTACCTTTGTTACTCCTTTCTTCTACAGTTTTGAATTATTCTCCTTGTTCAGTGCTAATGTAACCAAGTCCTGAAGTATCATTACTAGTCCTAGGTGATTTTAGTAATTGTTCAAAGTACTTGATAGCCTCATTTGGTTTGTTGTAGCTTTCTACTATCTCCTTTTCTCTCTTCAATTCATTCTAGAATTGTTCATTCTACATCTTAAGAGTGGAAATCTCAATGTCTTTCATATTTAGCTCATGATGAACATTCATCATCTCACTTAAGATGTCTAGCTGCATGTTTGAAATCTTTTCAAACTCAATTGTCTTCTCCTCTAGTCTATTGGTAAGATTTCTCTTGTCATCTTCTATCATGGCCTTGTCTTCAATGGCTCTCTTCTTTTTTTCACTCACTTCACAAAGCATTATGGCTTTTGATTCTTGTTCAAGCTTGAGTAATATGATTTCTTCAACTTGTGCTCTATTTTTCTCCATCAGTTATGCTATTGTTGCATCAAATTCCTTGGAATCTCCATTGGAAAATGCTTGTGTGGTATCAATCTCCTTGTAGTGTATGTCATTTTCAATTATGGCTACCTCCTTCCTTCTTTTTAAGGACTTTCTCAATTCTTCTCTGGCTTCTTCCACTTTGTGTAGAGCTAGGTGCACATCAATCACTTAATTGTCTATGATCTTCCCAAGTTTGAAGGCTTCCATCTTCAGATCTTTCCTTTAAGCCATTAGGCTTATCCTTATGAGAACTAAAGGCTCTGATACCAATTGTTAGGATGTCCAAAATGGGAAGAGTACTTCTGAGAGGGGGGGTGTGAATCAAAAGTACCACACTTTTAACTCTTTTCAACAAATTTAAACATATAACTAAAAAGTAAATTGCATGCAAGTAAACATATAAATGAACATGAATTAAATCACATGCAATAACACATAACACCTAATTTGGTAACCCAGAAACCCTCCAGGAATAAGAAGGTAAAACTAGGGTGGGGATGATACCCCAAAAATCATTGTAGCAATAACTGTTCAACCACTTTTGATGGTATGCCCTGTTAAAGGCTTTACACTATGTCAATAGTGACTTGGTTAAAGGATTCACAAACACTTTACATGAAGTGCCACCCTATTAAAGGATTTACAATAGGCTGTTAAACACACCTAATACATAGGATTTTCAATCACCTTCTACAAAGGTTCTTCTACCTAGTTGTTAAGCTAACCTATCAATATAGGATTTTCAACTTCTAATACAATGGCAAGAAAGTATTAGGAATCTTTGACCTGATTACATACAATCTTTAATTGTTGATTTCAAGCACTTGTTCTACTCCTTCTTACCTTGATCCTCTAAGATTTGATATTTGATCGTGTCTCTTATCCTCTGTACTATTCTAATCAACTAGATATGAAATTTCTACTCTATTCCTCTAAGTCTTTCCTTCTTCACACTAATTTTCACTATAGTCACCCCATACACTGTACTCATCCACACATGCAAAATGGGGTTTTTGACCTCCTTTTAAAGATTGTGAAGACTTAGGATTATGTATGGATCTACAATCCATATTGAATCTCAAATTGCCACTCTTTTCTTGTATTTTTCTGATTGGTTGCATGCCTTCTCCATTTTTCTAATTGGTTGCATCTAGATCATATACAAAATGTAAAAGATTCATCCTTATCCTTTTTTTTCCTTTGAAATCCTTCTATGTCAGCTCCAAAAATGGTTTATATTTGAGTTTGTGAGGGCACTAACTCATATGTTGATTTTGTGTTACTCAACACATATTGGACTACTGATGCTCAGCACATATACTATCCTAGATTGCTCTGCACCAATTACACTCTATCTCACTCAACACATATATGATTTAGTTCACTCAGCATATGAAGCATTTTGACTTTCTTGGTATCAACTATGACTCGACACCTATATGTCACTCAGCACTTATATACTACTCAGCACCTAAAGTCACTCAGCACCTGTTGAAATACTAACTCAACTCACATTGTGGCTCAGCATACATAGTGTACTCAGCTTCAATGTAGAAAGAGATTAAGTGTGTTGACACTCAAATGTCAAAACCATCTAAGGACCAACAACTCTATTCTGTTCACCCCTTCTAACTTCGCTAGCATTCTCTCATGCATTCCATACAACTCTCACACATACATGAATTATGGGGTCTTTTCTAAGTCTTTACACCCCTTTTAACTTCACTAGCATTCTCTCATACAACTCTCACATAGGCATGAATTATGGGGTTACATCCTCCTTATAAAGTTTTTGAAGACTTAGGGTTAGGTATGAATCTACAATCTATATTCATCCATCTTTTCTAGTCAAATCTTTACACTTTTCCTATTGGTTGCATGCTTTCTCCATTTTTCTTATTGGCTACATGTTGATTACATAGGGAATGTAAAAGATTCAATCTTATCTTTTAGATCCTTCAAGATTAATCCTGAGTCAGCTCAAAAATGGTTTACATTTGAGTTTGTGAAGGCACAAACTCATATGTTGATTCTATGTTATTCGGCACTTACTAATTGTTGATGCTCAACACAAATAGGAATTTTGTCTCTCTCAAATCCTATAGTAAATCTATCTTGCTCAGCATCTATACTTTACTTGACACCTATAGTGAGTAAGCATCACTTATCACTCGGCACCTAAAACTTGCTCAGCACTTGAAGTTCACTCAGCACCTATTGAATTTCTAGCTTTGCATCTATATTATACTTGGCATCAACTTAGAAATTGGTCAAGTGTGTTGACACTCAATTGTCAAAACCAATCTGAGACCAACACTACATCATAAAGATTTGTAACCACCCTATGGTCCAATATTCTTAGAGACATCTTCAAAAATCTTTCCAAATCCTCTACAACAAATCTCAACCAGATCCAACCTTCACTTAAAAAGATCAACATGCCATCTTCACAACCATCCCTCCATATCAAGATCCATCTACAAGTTCTCTATAATTATAAGTTAGAACCATAATGTACTACCTCACAAAAAAGATATCTAAGAGTATAGAAGGAACAATACACCACAAGATCAAACTCTACTCTAATAATCTTCACCCCAAGTCCTAGTGCAAACTACCTCACATTTGGCAATCTATCTATACGCTTAGGAAAACTTGAGCTTTGATACCACTTGGTGTAGTACAAGGTAGCAGAATCCCCAAAGGAGATGTCCTAGCTCGCAACAAATGACCATTCAGTGGAAGTATGAAAATAACACAAAGATTTAGATCCAAACAATGCCAACTCTCATAATAGAATCATAAAATTTACATCCAATATGCCTTGTTGTAATGCCTTCTGAGTTACGGCCAAATACATAAGAAATCATAATAGTAATTCTATAAGATCTCTCAAGGTCCAAATCCTAGCTTGATGCAAGAGTATCCTAGGTTGCATTGTTTTCCTACATATTTTTCCTTCTTTCTTATTTCTGCCAAGTTGCAATGTCTTGTATTTTTGAGTTTCTTAGTTGGTTTCAAGTTTGCAGTGGTTGTCGAGTTAATAGTTGGTGTCAAGTTCATAGTTGGTACTAAGTTCACAGTTGGTATCAAGTTTGCAATGGCTATTGAGTTCATAATTGGTGTTGAGTTTGTAGTTTGTGTCAAGTTCGTAGTTGTTGTCAAGTTCGTAGTTGGTGTCGAGTTCATAGTGGTTCTCAAGTTTGCAGTTGTTGTCAAGTTCCTTCAATTGTCAAGTGTCAATATTTCATCGGAATCTTTGTTTGACAAATTATCTTTGTACTATTTCTTATTGAAGTTGACCTTTGTATTTAATTTAGGGATAGGTATCTACTGAGTGTTGACTTGTGGCTTATTGGTATTTAATATTTAGATTTAATTAGTTGGTATTTGCAATAGGTTGACTTGTGGCCATACATGTATTTAAGAGAGTCTTAGGTAGAGTCTTAGGGGAATCAGTGGTAGCAGAGTTGGAAGATAGATCAAGGAGGTAGAAGTAGTGTTAAATGTGAAGTTTTATCATTGAAGATTAATATATGTTGGATGTAACCTAGAATCCCTTACAACTTGGCATGTATGCAATTACTTGATGAATATATGAAAGCATATGTTCCTCTATCTTCAAGTTTGTTGTTATTTGGTGCTTACTTTCCATTGTGTTTACTCTTGCAAGTAGTTTGAATAGTTGGGTGTGCCTATAGGCCTTGGTTATCTCATCCCTCCCTATGTTAGGTGGTATCAGAGCTATTAGTTCATCCTTGTGGAGATTGGATCATGGAGAACCCTAAGCGAATTTGGGTTGTAGGGTTGTAGATCTATGGATTTGACCTATAACTTGTAGAGGGTTATGATCTTGTAGGAACCTAATTGTAAAGATGGTTCAAGGTAGAGGAAATGTTGACAATACCATATTGGATACATTGAGACAATTTGTAGCTAGATTAGATGTTGTAGAGATAGCCTAGAGAAGAGGAGCACATCTTGATGATGTGAGTGATAATGAAGCTGCACCACCAAACCCTAATCCAAAACTTGAAGAAGATCAAGATGAGGCAAGGTTGTTGAGAGTGTTTTCTAGGGAAAATTAAAAATCCTATTATTGAAGTTGTTCCTTATAACAGAAAATTGGGTACTAATATTGTGTTGGATTGGATCTCTGAAATGGAGAAGTTCTTTGAGCATGAAAACACTTCTTATAATAGGATAGTGAAAATTGTAGTTACAAGGTTGAAAGGACATGCCTCACTATGGTGGGAGCATTTGCAAACTGATAGAAAAAGGAGAGGAAAGGAGAAGATCAAGACTTGGCTAAAGATGGTAAACCAAGTAAAGAACAAGTTTCTTCTTGCTAATTACCAAGTTAGTTTGTTAAGAAAGATACAAAATTTGAGACAAAGAGACATGACTGTGAAGGAGTATAATAAGGAATTCTATAGAGTGGACATCATATCTAGACATGTGGATGATGATGTTGATAAAATTGTAAGGTACATAAATGGATTGAGATCTAGAATTCAAGATGAGATAAGTTTTGTGGAATTGGAAAATGTGGAGGAAGCATACAAATATGCCTTAAAAGTTAAGGAGATATTGACAAAGAAGCATGAACAAAGACAAAGAGGTAGAGGTGGTATATTCTAGAGAGGCAGGGGTAGATCTTATGGAGAAGGTGGAAGATATGACAATTTTGTGCAAGATAAGGGAAAATCTAAATGGAAGAATGATGATAAAGGCAAGACCAAGTGGAAAGCTGGTGATTCCTACTGAGGAGGTACTATTCTTACCAGGGAAGATGTAATTCTTATTCTAGAGGTAGTTTCTGTGGTAATTATTTCTAATGTGGTAAAGAAGGGCATAGATCTTTTGAATATAGATCTTCTCAAATTGGGCAAGGTAACAAAAATGTTGTGTTACAAGGAGACACTAAAGGTTCATCTAGTGGACCTAAGGTTGGAGAAAATATGATGATGATAAGAACCTTATGTAATAAGGGAAGTGATGATGAACCTATACTAAGCAAGAGTCTTTTCAAGACTAGATGTAAGATGGTTGGGAAATGTTGCAAGGTGATTATTGATAGTGGTAGTTCTACAAATTTGGCATCAAAAGAATTGGTTACAAAGTTGTAGTTGCAGAGGTTGGAGCATCCTAAACCTTATCATGTTTCATGGATCAAAGATGAGCATAAGATATTGGTAAGTGAACAATGTATTGTGAAGTTCAAGATTAGACATTACTTTGATGATGTTCTGTGTGATATTATGCCTATGGATTGTTGTCATATTCTATTGGGTAGACATTGGAAATATGATAGATATGTTATACATGACTAAAGATTGAATCAATATACTCTTTGGGTGAATGGCAAAAAGCAAATATTGTTGCTTTTGATTGAATGTCCCGATGAGGTTAAGTGTATTACAGTGAGAATTTGCATGGTGAATGGAAAACAATTTGAAAAGGAAATTTAGAAGAATCAAATATGTTTTGCTATAATCCCTAGCAGACCGAGTTGTGCCAGTAGTAACCAAGTATAAAAAATCAATGCTAAATAAGTTTCAATTAGCAATGACAAAGTAGCAAAAGCTAGTGGTAACCGAGTGACAGCAAAAACTGGTAGTAGTGACCAAGTGCCAATAGAAATTACAAAATTGTTAAATGAGTATAAACATATTGTTGTAGAGGATATACTTGATGATTTACCACTCATAAGAAGTATAAGTCATTGTATGGATCTAATTCCTAGAGCTATTTTTTCAAATAAAGCACCATATAGATTGACACCTACTAAAAATGAAGAACTTAACAAACAAGTGCATGAGTTGTTGCAGAAAGGCTTGACCTAGAAAATTTGAGACCATGTGTTGTACCCATCATATTAGCACCTAAGAAGAATGGAGAATGAAGAATATGTATTGATTCTAGAGCTATTAACAAGACCATAGTGAAATATAGGTTTCCAATGCCGAGGATGGATGACATAATGGATTGTTTGAGTGGAGCAAAGTATTTTACCTAGATTGATTTGAGGAGTGGCTATCATCGTATCAGAATTAGAGAAGATGATTAATGGAAGACTACTTTCAAGACAAAAAAAAAAAATGGAATGGTTGGTAATGCCTTTTGGTTTGAATAATGTACCTAGTACTTTTATGAGGTTGATGAATGAAGTTCTCAAAAGATTCTTAGGTAAGTTTGTGATTGTTTATTTGGATGGTACTCTGATATGTAGTAAATGATTAATCTAAAGAAGTGTTCTTTTATGCAAGAGGAGATTGTGTATTTGGGATTTGTGATTTTAGTTGATGGTTTGAAGATGGATCTTGAGAAGGTTAAAGAAATTTTGGAGTGGCCTACACCTGAGAATGTGTGTGAGGTAAGATCATTTCATGGCTTGGCTAGTTTTTACAAGAAATTTAAAAGGAATTTCAGTTATATTTTTAATGCTATGACTGAGACAATAAGAGGAGATAAAAAGGAATTCAAGTGGACACATGGAGTTGATAACAGTTTTGAGACTTTGAAACACAAGGTTGTTGAGTTTCCTATATTAACATTGCCTGATTTCAATAAGATATTTCAAGTTGAATGTGATGCAAGCGGTGCTACAATAGGAGTTGTATTAAGTCAAGAAGGTAAACCTGTTGCTTTCTTTAGTGAGAAGTTGAACAATGCTAAAAGGATGTATTATGTATATGATCAGGAGTTTTATGCTATTGTTCAAGCCTTGAAGAAGTGGAGACATTATTTCATTCCTAAGGAGTTTGTGTTGTATATCAATCATAAAGCCTTACAGTACTTGGGAAGTCAACATAAGTTAAATCAAAGACATATGAAGTGGGTTGAATATTTATAGAGTTTTACATTTTTGATTAAGCATAAGAGTGAAGTCACTAACTGAGTTGCTAATGCATTGAGTATAAGACATTCTTTGTTGATCGAGATGAAGGCTATAGTTCTTGGTTTTGATGAGATGAAGGAGTTATATGATATTGATCCTAATTTTTCTAAGATGTGGAGAGAGTGCAGAGCACATAGTTTGACAAAACAACCAAGAAAGTTTGATGAATATTTTATTCGAGAAGGTATGTTGTTTAAAGGTATTCAATTATGTATTCCTAAGAGTTCTATGAGATTGAATTTGATTAAGGAAAATCATAATGCTGGATTGGATGGACATTTTGGAATTGATAAGACACTGGATTTGTTCAAGGAAAAGTATTATTACCCTCATATGTATAAGGTTGTTTAGAAGTTTGTAAAGAGTCGTGGAGTTTGTCAAGTTACAAAAGGAGTAAATCAAAATACCGATTTGTATACACCTATTTGTATTCGTAAGAAACCTTGGAATGACATTAGTATGGATTTTGTTCTTGGATTTCCTAAAATAGTGAAGAGGTATGATTCTATATTTGTTGTGGTGGATAGATTTTTTAAGATGGCTCATTTTATACCTTGTAAGAAGACATCAGATGTCGAGCATGTTGTTAAGATTTTCTTTAAAGAGATTGTTAGATTGGATGGATTATCTAAAAAGTATTATTTCTGATAGAGACAATAAGTTTATTGGCTATTTTTGGAAGACTTTGTAGTTGTTGTTGACTTCCTTTGGTTGCTAAGTTCCTTTGGTTGTGATCAAGTGTCAATATTTTGTTGGAGTCTTTGTTTAACAAGTTGTTTGTGTTTGGTATCTTGTTGAGCCAACCTTTGTATTTAATTTAGGGATAGGTATCTACTAAGAGTCAACTTGTGGCTTATTGGTATTTAATATTTGGATTTAATTAGTTGGTATTTGCAACAGGCCGACTTTTGATTGTGCATGTATTTAAGAATGTCTTAGGTAGAGTCTCAGGGGAATTAGTGGTAACAAAGTTAGAAGATAGATCAAGGAGGTAGAAGTAGTGTTGAAATATGAAGTTTTACTATTGAAGATTAATGTATGATGGTTGTAACCCAAAAGGCCTTATAGTTGGGCATGTATGTGATTATTTGATGAATATATGAAAGCATTTGTTCCACTATCTCCAAGTTTTTTGTTATCTAGTGTTTGTTTTCCACTATGTTTACTCTCACTAGAGGTTTGAATAGTTGGGTGTGCATGTTGGCCCTAGTTATCTCATCCCTCCCTGTGTCATAGCTAGTCTAGATCCACAATCTAGTAGAAAACCCTAAGAAGAATCTAAACTTGTGTTTGCATGCCACCAAGCAACCTTCTTGTTTCCCAAGCCATAGCTACTAGATCTTCTCACAAACTTCACTCTCTCAGCTACTCCTCTCTCTAGTTGACTTCCTTCATGCTAAATAATGAATAATGAGAAGAAAAGACCCTCTACTTATACCAAACCAAGCCACAAGTTAGCCTAGCAATTTACATTGAATAAACCCTCACATTAAATAAATCCTCAAGCCATAAGTTACATTTATTATTAAATTTTATTTTTATTTATTTATTATTTTTTTTACAATTTTTGTCACTTTCTCTCTCCTCCATTTTTTTAAAATTAATTTTTTAATTTAATTTTTATTATTATAATAAATATATCATGCCCCCTTTTATTTTTTGATGCATGATGCTCCTGCATCATCTCCACTAGTACTTGCACTCCTATACAAGGTAGATCAAATATTCAATGCGCTAAATACAATCTTAATTCTAGGAAAATCTCCACTCTATTTTAGGCTTATCTCTATTGCTTCTAATCTTCCAAGAAGAGTCTCTCTTGTAAAAAAATTCGAGCATGGTATAACTTTTTCAATCATCTACGTTGTTTATTTATATGAATGTGTCAAGGTTTTCAAGATCTTCCTTACAATTTCGTCTTCAACCTTCTTCCCATCACATGCTTTAATTGTTGTAATAATTTTTGATATTCTACCAAAATAACTTCTTACAAATTCAACATTGTTAGAAGTATGAGAAATGGTTCTAGGGCTTCTGGTAATGGTGTGGTGTTTACTAGATCTAGCAATGGTATGGTTGTAATTGGTTCTGGTGATGTGATGGCTTATGAATCTGGCAAGGGCACTAGTTGTGAAAGCTGTAAAAATGGTGCTAGGGCTTCTGGTAATGGTGCGGTGTTTGCTAGATCTACCAATGGTGTGGCCATAACTGGTTCTACTAGTGCCAGGGTTTTTGGTATTGGTATGGTGGCTTTTGACACTAATTCTAGTGTGGTGGTTGCCAATTCTAGTTCAAAATCTAACAAGGATACTTATGTTGGTGCTAGGATTTTTGGCATTGTTGTGATAGTTGTTGGTTTTGGTAGTGACACTAGTGCTATTGCCAAGGTTTCTAGTAAGGGTGTGTTGGGTGCTAGTTTTGGTTATGTGGCTTCTGAATCTGGCAAGGGTGCTAGTGTTGATGCTAAGGTTTTTGGAAATGATGTGGTGGTTGCCCGTGCAGTAGATGTTAAGAAAGGGTTTTCATATGTTGAGTCCCTATGTAAGGGTAGGGGTTTGGAAAAGGCTACTAGACCTTTTGTATCTCCTTTGATCCCCACCTGTAAGCCAATTTTGCTTAATTTGGGGATGAGTCACCTTTAGAAATTGAAGAACGTTCTAGGGATCTATCCAAGGATTCTATTATTTGTCACTTTAAAAGTTTTTGGCCCACTCTCTTGGAGCTTTGTACTTGGATTTTGAAACATTAGGATCCATATATTACAGCTACTATTGAGATTTTCCCTTTGGTTAAAGCTTTCTTTATTGTTACTTTTGTGAATTCTAAGGATAGGAAAGTTATTCTCTGTGATCAGGTCTTTATTGGGAGAACTGCTTTCCTTTAATTGTTAGACCATGCCATCCAAATTTTAACCCTCAAATAGAGTCTTTCAAAATCCCAACTTGGGTAAGGCTTCCTAATCTTCCTCTTCATTTTTGGATGAATTCTGTTTTTATAGAAATTGGCAAGGGGGGATTTTCATATGGTTGATTCCCAATTTTTTGAGCATTTCCATTCTACTTATGCTAGGATTCTAGTGGATATTAATGTTTCAAAGGGTCTCCCAATTGATATTATTTTAAGTTATTCAAAGGGCTCTTGGACTTAGTTGCTTGATTATGAGGGCCTCCCTTTTAGGTGTAAAAAATGTTTCAATACTAGACATATGGTTGCTAAGTGTGAGACTAGAAAAAATAGAAATAAATGACCCTCCTCCTAGTGGAAGGGTGTATTGGAGTAGCATTATCAGTAGTCAAATCATCTATTCTAGTAGATGAGGTTTATGGATCTATAGAGCAGGGGGCTCCATCCTCTATATTGGAAATTACTCCTTCTAAGATGGTGAATGCTTTTGATTCCAAGATGGATGCCCAAGTTTCTTATGGGTTTGGTCCTTTGTCTGCTAGTAGTGTTAGAACCTTTCAAAAGGAGGTTGATACTATTTTTGGTCAAGGTGTTAAATCTGGTGTTCTTGGTGTAGACTCTAGTCAAGATAATTCTAGTGGTTTTGGTGTTGAGACCGCTAATTTTGGACAAGATAGTCCTACAATGGTTGTTGGATCTGGTAATGGTATGGTCATTTTTCATTTTGGTGGTGTGATGGCTTCTGAATCTGGCAAGGCACTAGCTTCGAAAGTGGGAAAAATGGTGCTAGGGCTTTTGGTAATGGTGTGGTGGTTGTTGGATCTAGTAATGGTGGTGTGATGGCTTCTGAATCTAGCAAGGGCATTGGATACAAAAGTAGGAAAAATGGTGCTAGGGCTTTTGGCAATGGTGCAGTGGTTGTTGGATCTTGCAATGGTATGGTTATAACTGGTTCTAGTGGTGTGATGGCTTCTAAATCTAGCAAGGATGCTGGCTACGAAAGTGGTAAAAATGGTGCTAGGGCTTTTGGCAATGGTATGGTTGTAACTAGTTCTGGTGGTGTGATGGCTTTTGAATCTGGGAAGAGTGCTAGTTGCGAAAGTAGGAAAAATGGTGTTGGGGCTTCTAGCAATTGTATGGTTGTAACTGGTTCTAGTGGTGTGATGGCTTCTATGATGACAAATAGTCCTTTTCAAAAGGATGAGTTTCTCTCTATTGTTGCTACTAGAATTGTTAATCAGACTATTGGTATTAGTTCTAGTCTGGTGGAAGAAGTGATGACAAATGGTCCTTGTCAAAATTTGGATGAGTTTCCCTCTATTTTGGATTCTCAAAATTGGAAATCTATGGCTATGATGGTTGAGGAGGGGTGGACAACTATCACTAGGAAAGAATCTAAAAAGGCCCTTCCTCAATTTATATGAATTTATGCTCTCACAAAAAGGGAGTGAAATGAAATTCTTAGTCCCCTTGGTTGGTTAAGAAGTTCCTATTGGTTTCTTTTCTAGATTTTTGTTGGTGTTGCTAGACATATAATGTTTTGCTATTGCAGCAGGCTTCTGATTTGGATCCCTTTGGGATCTTTGGGCTTTCTTTGAATATCTTTTGGGTCTATGATGTAAAGGGGTTTTGGATCCCCTCAAAACCTATTTTTACCTTAATCTAAAAAAACTTCTTACAGATTCATCTTCCATCACTTTAGCTTCTTAAAAAAAAAATAGCCAATTCTATAATCTAACCCGTTTAACATTCTTATCACCTTCATAAGTAGATTCCAAAGCTTTCCAAATTTCATTTGATAATTTAAAATATTTTATCTAAGTCTACTCATTTCCATGAAGGGCTAACAATAGTGCTTCTCTAGCAAGAATATTACACATGAACAACTCTCTCTATCTTTTAGTACAATCTTCAATATTTGTTTCATCAATCATTTCTTTCTTTCCCTTAGTAATCAACCAATATGCTTGACCCATGCATAGCAAATGTGTCTTCATCTTTTCTTTCCAACTACCATAGTTGGTTTTATCAAACTTTAGACTATCCTTTCTAAAATGAGTCCTCATAGATCTCCTTAAGCTATTAAGATTTTCCTTCAAGGACATGATGCTTTAATACCAATTGTTACAAAGTAAATTCCACCAAGATAAGCATGTAATCAACAAGTGCACAACAAACACAATAAAACTAGATTTGGTAACTAGGGAAACCCTTGATTAAAGGGAAAACCCTAATGGATATGGTGCTCACAAAATGATGTACAAATATATAAGTTTCTTGTAAGAGGATGGACTCTATTAAGAGTCAATTAAATACATTTAGTACATATTAGTCCATATTAGGAGACTTTGAATCCTTGTGAGGAGATTTCAACCCTATTAGGAGTTGTGGAAGGTAGAAAAACCCACTGTTGAAATAGCTTTAGGGAAAAGACCACTAAACTCACTTTCCAACTGGCCTTTATATTATTCCTTTTTTAACAATATGAAAATTATCAGGTGTCCACTACCACTCTACCAAATATAATCACTTCACTCATTCACTGTGCCTCTACTACACCAAATACTTCTTAGATCTCATTACTAGATCCATAAACTTGCATCACATGAATCTCTTAGATTTCTTACTTGCATATAATTTACACTTATGATTCACTTCAATACCACACACACTTATCCATCATTACAAGAAAAACAACTTTCCTTTATACATGTTGGTTAACAATTTGTCCTCCTATTAGATTTTATAATCTTGACTCTTTGATACCCAATGCTTGGAAAGACAAAAGGATGTTTACCAACAACTGGGTCAATGTGTGTATTCTATCAATGCCCTCTAAATTGATTAGGTACAGCTCCTATGATTCTTGTAATAATATCCATCAGAAATTCTTGATATTATAAGCTCTTAACCTGAGAGCGGTAAAGGATAACCAAATTATTTATAAGCACAAATAATTTAGGAAAAAATATATGAATAACCTATCACACTTAATGGAATGATTGCAGTAGATTATCTTGATATTCTCTAACTTCTAATTTTACTCTAAATGCATTTACCCATCTATATGTAGAAATTGGAAACAAAGAACTATACATATGAAAGCAAGTGGAATTGCTTTATTTATTAGCCTTGAATGAAACAAAATTCAACAAGTACCTAATTTTTTTACATACATTATCCTTCAATTTCCAATAGATTATCTAACATGTATGAAACTATCAAGAGAAGAAATAGAACCATATATGAAACAACAAATGGAATTATAGTATTACAAATATCAAAATGAAGTGGAATCCATCTAATTATTTACAGGATCACATACACAATTGTCTTTCAACTCTAAGTGCAAAGCTATCTAATGCATGAACTACAAAACATGAAAAGAAAATACTGTAAATGGAATTTTAGAACCATTCCCTCTCAAGTTTGTAGACCTTTGTTATGTCAAAAGAGATCATATTTATAATCTATTTTTAATCATTTATGAATTATTACATAGCAACAATCATGTAATAGAGAATAAAATATGGAAATATCCAATTTGTATGGTGATATGAGCATGTGCTATCTCTTCTATTAATGATTTTGAATCCATGATACTCCTGAAAATACACCATGACTGTTCATCTTCATGCAGTCTTAGAAAATCCTATAGAAAATTGTTTATTCTTCATTTTCTATCTTTTCATGCCAAATCCATATATTTCATATTCTAATGATCACCACATTTTTAAATTATAACCATTGATGTTAGATCAATAATCATGATTTAAATGTTGAGACTTTCCTTTATGGTTTTCATTGTGGGTCCACCAAGTACACATGTCTTCTTATCACTTTGTCATTAAGAATAATAGTCAATAAACTTCATAGAGTGAGATAGCAACAACTGTGGATCTCTTTCCAATCTGAAGATGATAATAGAAAAATGTTAAATTTCTTTACTTTGCGGCATGGGTCCCTCTTTCCAGCTAGATACATTATAGCAGACAGATGAAAAAACTTTATTGTTTGGTGTCAGACTATTTTGCCTCATTGGCACCTCATGATTAGACTCTAACTGTGTCTCGTGAAAATTGATAGCTCACCAAACATGTGTCTTCATGTCACTTTATCACATAAATTAACAAATGAGCATTGTTATATAGTGACATTATGACCTCTATAGATCTTCTTTGATCTGGCAAATGAAGGCATCTAACTTTCATTTAATATTTTGAACGGGACCCAATATGAAAGGTAAGCATCTGACTTTCAACTAGCCATTAGCATGCATTCTTTTATTCAATTAAATTTTCAAATTTTTTGCGCATACGTGTGGATCAAACATTAACCATTGATTTTAATTTTCAAAAAGGAGTCATATCACCTTTGATTGGTTTCTTTTGCCATTTCTGCATTTTTAAGCATTCATTCCTTATTGAATTCAACTAAACTTGATGTTGAACTATTCTCACTATCTGTATATCAATCTTCAACTTTAGTCTTCAATGTCCTCTTCTGCATTTTCTCTGTATATATCTATGAAAAATTATCCTTCTCTAGATATAGATCTTTGACCATGGAGTTAGAAACTTTCAAAGATGAAGAAATGCTTTTATAAAGAACTACTTCTCAACATGAATCTTTTATTCAGCATGATTAGGAACAAAGAATATGAACCATTAGAAATATCCAGATCTTCTTCTCATTAGGAAAATGCATAACAAACCCTCCCAAAACCTACTTACCTAGGCAAGAAATAATGTATTACTCATATGATTGCCCGCATTAGGTTAACTCAAAGGGAGGTGAGAAGAAAGACCATTCTAAGGGAAATCTAGACTTAGACTCAAGACTTTTAACTTTTGACTTGACTCAAAAACCCTAAAGAAAAGATATAGACTAAAACTTGGGCAACAATTGGCTCTATTTGGGGATTTAAGCATGATAATGCTTGAAAGAATTCAAGAAATCTCTAGTTCTGCACAAGGGTGACAACTTAGAAACAAAAAGAATAGGCTAAACTAAGAAAGCAACAAGGAGCTACCTAAGGAAAACAAGCAGCTAAACTAAAAAAAATGCATGAAAAGGAAAACTTGCCTAGCTATCTACCACACAGGGGTTACCTTATTTCAATTTTGCATTTGATACAACTTTAGATCTAGCCCATTATAAGAACATGGTAGAGTTTCCCCTATGGGATATGCCAACTTGAAAGAATTATTTTGATTCATTTGAATAATCTAAAAAAGGCCCTTTACACAAGGATTGAAACTTCGAATGCATACCTCTTAGCTCATGTATCTTATCCCATAACAACACCAAATCACCTTACAAAAACTTTCTAGGCCTTGCCCTTTTATCAAACAATTTCTTTATCCTTCCTTGATGTTTAGTAAATTTGTCAACCATCTCTTCTCCTTCTTCTTGCAGCTTGGTGAGATACATGATTCTCTTCTCTAATCTATCTTTGAAAACATCTTCTTCAATGATAGTCTTTAATTTACATGTAGCAAGTTCTAAAGGTAATGGCAATTAGATTCCACTCCATAGACTAATTCAAATGGTGAAATACCTATAGCTCTTTTAGGTGTAGTCATATCAACCCATAAAGCATCATGAATTTTCTTATGCCAACCTTTCTGATTATCTGAAACCAAATTCTTCAAAATATTAATCAAATTTTTATTACTAGACATAGCCTGCTCATTTCCTTTAGGGAAATAATCAGAGGAATTTCCAACTTGAATACCATTATCATAGCAAAACTCAATGATCTCTGAAGAGGAAAAATAAGATGGATTATTCATTACTAACTTCATAGGAACTCCAAACCTAACCAGAATATGTTCTTTGAGGAACTCACATACTACTTATGAGGAAGTCTTCTTCATTAGCTTAGCTTCAACCCATTTACTAAAATAAACTGTGGTAGTTAGTATATATGAATGTCCTTGACTAGAAGGGAGGTTAATTGCACCTATAAAATATAAATCCAATTGATGGAAAGGAGCTTCAATTACTACTATGTCTAAGAGGTAAGGTAGCCAGCTGATGTTTACCAATAAACACCTTGCATTTCTCACAATTAGCCACCCACTTATATGCAACTTCAAACATACTAGGCCAATAATAACATTGTCTCAAAATTTGGAATGTAGTGACAGTGCTAGAAAAATGTCCTCTGCATCCTTCATCAGGAAAAGATCTTAACAACTTCACTTGATGTTCCTTATCCACACATCTTAGAAATGTTCCATCAATAGATCTCATAGACAAGACATCATCATGAATTACACATTTCAAGGCTTTAGTTTTAGATCTTTCCTTTTCTTAGTAGTCAATCCATCAGGGCATTCACCATATGTCAAAAAATAAGCAATGTTTGAGAACCAGGGATCCTAAAGACTTACCATAAGAACCATTGGAGTATCTTCTTCTTTGCTGTGTTGATCTTTTGCTAATGCTTTACAGAGTGCATTTCCTCTTACAAGTTTGGTTCATTTTATTTCTATATCATATTCTTGAACTTTGGCTATCCACACTCCTCTATTATTGCAACCAATATCTTGTTGTGTCAAAATACTTTTCACTACAAGGTCTAGCACATATATTATTGAGTGAGAATGCAACACATAAAATCTGAAATTCTTGAGGGCTCTCACCACTACATATTCATGTTTTTCCATTTGAGAATGTCTCAGCTCTTGATTTTTCAATGGTATACTCATGAAATCTATTGGGGCTTGTAATCTCTCTTTATTTTCTTGCATCAATATAGCTGACATAGTATGTTTTGAGGCATAATAGTAGATGATGAAGTCTTTGGTGTAGTTAGGATGAACAAGCACAAGGGCTTTGGCAATGGCATCCTTGATATCTTCAAAGACCTTTTTCCCAACATCACTCCATTTGAAAGTTTTATTTCCTTTTGTCATATCAACTATACATTTAACTATTTTGGAGAAATCAGGAACAAAACTTCTCAAGAAATTTACCTGGCTAAAGAAGGACTTCACTCTAGTTTTACTCAATGGTAGAATTAATTATTGAATAGCTTTAACCCTATTTGGATCAATGTTCACTCCTTCTTGAGATACAATATGACCAAACAACTTTCCTTCTATAACACAAAATACTAATTTCTTTGGGTTCAGAGAGAGACCATGCTCTTTACATCTTTGTAACACCTTTTCTAGATGAATAATATGATCTTTTCTCTTCTTGGAAAATATTTTCAAATCATCAAGATATATGACAATAATTCTATCTTTCAAACCTTCAAAAGCTAAATTCATTCCACATTGAAAAGTTGCTCCTACATTGATTAAGCCAAAAGGCATTCTATTGTATGTGAATGTACCCCATGGTGTGGTAAATGTAGTCTTGAACTAATCTTCTTCATTTACCTAAATTTGATTATATCTTGAAAATCCATCCAACATGGACATCATCTATGATCCTACAACAATCTGTAAAAGATGAACCATATTAGGGAGAGAAAAATTATCCTTCAGTGAGGCTTGATTTAAGTTTTTGAAATCTACACAAATTCTTATTTCTCCATTATTTTTCCTCACTGGTAAAATATAACCACCCAAGTGGAATGATGAATAGGGTATATAATCCTAGCTTGTAGCATTTTGTCAAATTCCTTGAAGATTGCCCCTTCAACTATAGGATTATAATTTCTTTGCTTCTTCTTGAATGGTGTTCCATCTGGTTTAAGAGGGATCTCATGTTTGAAGTTCCCACCCATGAAATTATTTAGGTCTTCATAACTCCAAGAAAAAACATCATGAAATTCAATAAGTAATTTCTTGATCTCTACCCTCTCTTCTGGTGTGCAACATTTTCCTGCGTTTATCATCTTGGGGTTGACTTTTGTCCCTATGTTGATTCCATCATATTCACCATAGGTCTTTCCCTTCTTATCTCTTTCTCTCTTTATATATGCATCATGCCTATCAAAGAGTTTCTATAAAGAGATTGAGGTGGAATCCTATTACCTTTCAACTAAAACACATCAAATCCTATCTTCTTTTCATCTTCTGCCACTAAATCACCACCTTTTGCATTAGTGCTTCCTTCAAAATACAAAAATTCAAAAGGATATTCCCCTTCAATGAATTTGAGTATTTGTTTATCATCTTCAAATACCTACCATGACTCCTCATTATCAAGGACATTAGACCTAAATAGAACTTCTACTTTATAGGTTTGATTTTTGAAATCAAGGTGTGTTAAGAATAATGATGCAAAGATTGCCAACGAATGAGCTCTTGAATTGAATACTTTAAGTATTGATGTAATTGAGAAGGCATCAAAACCCTCAATTTCATCCCGCACCTTACTACAATATTTTCTTAATCTTGAATTCTTCACTGCTTATTGAGTTTTGACTTGTCTTACTACCAACTCTGCATCTCCTTATGCTTTAAGCATCTTGACTCCCTTTTGTTTTGCTGCCATTATACCAAGAAGGAGAGCTTCATATTCTGTAGTATTATTAGGGTTTTTGAAATCCAAATTATAAGTAAAACAAGTCATTTATCCATCAAGTGATGCCAACACCACACCTACACCCGAACCAACATTTGCACAATTGCCATCAAATTCTAGGGTCCACAATTGATCACCTTTATTTGGTTTTGATTCTTCTAAGATCTTAGGTGTACCAAAGAACAACATATAATTGTCAAATTTCATTTCATGATACAATATTTGAGATCAAGGATCATCTAATTTCAAAATAGTGAATTTTGCTTTTTTTTCTAGTTCTAGCTTCACCTTTTTGTCTCCAACTTGTATAGTGACACTAGACCAATCTAATTTTATTTCTCCCCCCATATCTTTGCAAAAACTTATACTCAAGAGCATTCCATAACTTGTAGGGATATTTTCTACTAGAATAGTAAGTTTCAATCTCTTAGAGGGGTGAGTATCAAGGGCAACTTGAGCATCTTTAATCTATCTTAGCAATGACACTTGTTTAGCATCCATTGAGTAGCATCTACCAAAAGTTTTTGTCAATGGGAGTCCTAAATATTTTGAAACAAAAGAAGGCATCATAGTGTCAGAGGATCCTCAATCTATGATGCAATTACTCAATCTATTGCCATTGACGAACAAAGAAAGATAAAAGGGATCTAGCTTTTGATCTGGGCATGTAGCTAAAATAGTATATTCTTCTTCTTAAAATAGTTTAGGAATTGAAAAATCTTCCTTATCACAAGAGGCTCCACTAATGCTAGCCTTATTATGATGTTCAACATTGGCATTAATATTAGCATGATCTATCTCTTTACTATTGCAATGCTTAACTAATCTTTTCAACTGATCAGGACTAGATTTCAAAAAATCCAATGCAGATGTCTGAATTCTTATTTCTTCACAATATTGTACTATGTCAAAGGAACTAGAAAACTTATCTTTGTATTCCTTTTGTGAAGATGAATTTAGTATGCCACTTTCTTTATCAATTTTATTTGATGATGCATTATTCTTAACATGAATTGAGTTATTGTTCTGATCACTATTTTTCTGACCTCTAGTCATTACTGTTAACTAAGGTCCTTCTGGAGTAGCAAAACAATCACCTCCTATTTTTGAATCTAATTCATACTCCAAGAAATAATTTTCAAAGTCACCACAAGGAGCATGATCATCCTCACTTTCAAGATATTCAATTGTTTGTTCTTTGTTATCCACCATTTGTCTATATCTAATCATATTAGCACATGTATCTCCATCAAGATCTACTCTTAAGTGAAAAATACAAATATTTTTTATTTTTGGAGTAGGTTCAATTTCTAATATCTATTGAATAGGTGGTATTTGAAAAGCTTTAGCTCCATTTAAATTTCTATAACCTTCCCAATGAGGTTGATAAGCAGGTCTACTGGTTTTTTTTTCAATGAAATGAGCTCATTAGACAATTTTTGAAGCATGGATTTTGTAGCATTGGAAGTACTAGTTATATTGCTCATAGTTCCAGATGAAACTCTCTTTTGCACTTACCAAAGGCTATCATGTCATCCTCCATCTCACAACTAGTGTTTGAGTAGCTTACAAGTTGGCTACATTTTCTCTTCTAATCTAGTATCCTAGATCAGGTGGCATGGAGCTAATGTAGAAATTTTTCTTATTATCATCAGTAGGTGCACTTGGTTTTAGAATTTTATTGAATTTTGTATTGAAATCCCTAATAGAAACTAAGGTTTCTTTATTTATTTGTGCCAATTGTAATAACAAGGTTTGTGCATCTTTTGTGCTTGTGTATCTTTCCTCAAACCTTTGTTTCATGGTGTTCCAATTTGTGATACATCCTATAGGTAGGTCTTGAAACTAATCAAAAAAGTTATCCACCAGTGTATCTACAAACATTTTGATTGCCACATCCTCACGTTGAGAATTTACTAGACCACAAGCCTTATGGAAAGCACTCAAGTGTTGTTCTGTAGAAGTAGAGCCATCTCCATTGAATCTTGGAAAGTTCTTCCTTGATGCTTTTGGTAGATCATTATAAGCCCCAAGGGCAAGAGGACCAATATAATTTCCCCATGGTTGTGCCATATTTGTTGGTACAGTGATTTGATTTGTTTGAAAAGTAACAAAAATAGGAAGATCAATACCAATCAACATCAAAGCATCAAAAATAGAAGGAATAGAATTTCTGACAATAGGAGGAGCAGAAGATTGACTTCTATGTGTTCTATTTGGAGGAAAAATTGTAGACAATAGAGTATCTTGAAGTTTTTTGGTTATAGATTCCCTTGCATGTGTTCTTCCTCTTCTATAAAGGTCTTCTAGGATAGGAAAGTTAGCCTTCTTGAGCTCTTCATATATTGGGTCAATCTTTCCTTTCTCCTTGGCACTCCTAGTATATTTGGAATCCAAAGTGTATCAAATGTTTAGATAAATGGTGTTTCTCAAATTTATCTTACCAGTCTTCAACTTTGAATTTGTTTCTACTTTTTTGGTAGGTTGAGGTTGTAAATTGGTATTAAGTCCTTATGAAAAATACCTAAATACCACACATCTTTTCTTACAACTCAAATATATATTTTGACTATAACTAATTATGAAGGGAAATTCTTTAGAATTTTCATTTGAATTCTTCCCCAGTAGAGTTGCCAAAAACTATTGGTTAACAGTTTTTCCTCCTATTAGATTTTATAATCTTGACTCTTTGATACCCAATGCTTGGAAAGACAAAAGGATGTTTACCAACAACTAGGTCAGTGTATGTATTCCATCACTACCCTCTGAATTGATTAGGTATAGCTCCCTATGATTCTTGAAATAATATGCAATGAATATGTCTTCATGTGATCATAAATTCTCGATATTATAAGCTCTTAACCTAACAGTAGTAAAGGATAACCAAATTATTTGTAAGCAAAAACAATTCAGGAAAGAAGTATATGAATAACCTATCACAGTCAATGGAATGATTACAGTGGATTATCTTGATATTCTCTTACTTCTAAATGCATTTACCCATCTATATGTAGAAGTTGGAAAGAAAGAATTATACATATGAAGGCAAGTGGAAATGCTTTGTCTATTAGCCTTGAACGAAATAGAATTCAACAAGTATCTAATAGATTTACATATATTATCTTTCAATTTCTAATAGATTATCTAACATGTATGAAACTATTAAGAGAAGAAACAGAACCATATATGAAATAGAAAATGGAATTACTATACTACAAATATCAAAATGAAGTGGAATCCATTTGATTTTTTGCAGGATCATGTACAATTTTCTTTTAACTTTAAGTGCAAAGCTATCTAATGCATGGACTACAAAACATGAAAAGAAAATGCTATAAGTGGAATTACATAACCATTCCCTCTCAAGTTTGTCAACCTTTGTTATGTCAAAAGACATTACATTTATAGTTTGTTGTTATCATTTCTAAATTTTGGCAGAGCAACAGTCATATAATAGAGAACAAAATATGGAAATATCCAATTTGTACCATGATATGAGCAAGTGTTATCTCTTCTATTGATGATTATGAATCCATGATATTCCTAAAAACACACCATGACTGTTCATCTTCATGCAGTCTCAGAAAATCTTGTAGAAAATCATTTATTCTTTATTTTCTATCTTTTCGTGCCAAATCCATATATTTCATATTCTAACAGTCACTACATTTTCAAGTTTTGACCATTGATGTTAAATCAACAATTGTGATTTAAGCATTGAGACTTTCCTTTATGCTTTCCATCGTGGGCCCACCAAGTACACATGTCTTCTTATCACTTAGTTGCTAAGAATAACAATTGAACAACTTTGTATAGCGAGATAGTGACAAACATGGATCTCTTTCCAATCTGATGATGATAATAGAAAAATGTTAAATTTCTTTACTTTGCGGCATAGATCCCTCTTTCCAGCTAGGAACACCGTGGCAGACAGATGATAGAATTTATTGTCTGATGTTGAACTATTTTGCCTCATTGGCACTTGTGACTAGACTCTAACTATGTTTCATGAAAAGTGATGGCCCATTAAACATGTGTCTTCATGTCACTTTGTCATGTAAATTAACAAACAAGTATCTTTATATAGTGGCATTACGACCTTCATAGATCTTCTTTGATCTGACGGCTAAATGCATCTAACTTTCACTTAATATTTTGAATGGGACCCGATATGACATATGCATCTGACTTTCAACTAGCCAATAGCATGTGTTCTTTCATTTAATTGACTTTTCAACTTTTTCATGTATATGTGTGGATCAAATTTGAACCATCAATTTTATTTTCAAAAAGGAGTCATATCACCTTCGACTGCTTTCTTTTACAATTTTTGCATTTTTAATCATTGATTTTGTATTGAATTCAGCTAAACTTGATGTTGAACTATTCTCGTGATCTATATATCAATCTTCAACTTCAGTCTTCAGTGTTCTCTTCTATATTTGCTCTATATATATATATATATATATATATATATATATATATATATATAAATGTATCCTTCTCTAGATATAGATCTTTGACCATGGAGTTAGAAACTTTCAGAAATGAAGAATTGCTTCTCAACATGAATCATGTATTCAACATGATTAGGAACAAAGAATATGAATCATTAGAAATGTCCAGATCTTCTTCTCATTAGGAAAATGCATAACAAACCCTCCCAAAACCTAATCACCTAGCAAAGAAATAATATATTGCTCATATGATTTCTTGCATTAGGTTAACTCAAAGGGAGATGAGAAGGAAGACCATTGTAAGGGAAATCTAGACTCAGACTCAAGACTTTTAACTTTTGACTTGACTCAAAAACCCTAAAGCAAAGATATAGACTAAAACTTGGGAAATAATACAAAGCCCTCAAATTAATTTATTGAGTCAACCTTGATGTTTTCTTGAAATTACAATTACAATAGGACCTTATTAATATAAAACTATACACATTACATTACATCTTTTCATTATTACATAACATTGTTGGCTCATAGTCTTTATAAATCTTTCACACATACAACCTCACACTTTGTGCACCCACTAACATCATCATCATGTCTTCTACCTCTATCTAAGTTCATTCAACCAAATTCTATCACTATTAGGAGATATAATCCGATTACCTAAAACCACTTCTTAGGAACTCTATTTGTATAGTGTCTTCCGTAAATCTCAAACAATTGACACCAATCTTCAACTTGATGCATGCACTCTTACCCATGGAATTAAACATTCTATAGAACATGTCCTCAACTACACTTGATCTCATCTTGAATCCTTCAATCATACAACCTCAAACATAATCTATTGCTTTGTTAGTCTTTAATGACAAACACTACCATGAATGCAACATATGATCATACTATCAATCTCCCAAATGCTTCCAAAAATGCCAGGATACTCCCCCCATAGGAATATCATCAACATTAATGCTAACAAAGACATCTCCAACAAGATGTTTCTAAGCCCATGAAACTAAGTTTCACATCCTCTTACCTCGCTGATCAAATCTTCATCTATAACTTTGATAGTCATAACTAGAAATAATATATGTTGACATCAATAAAAAACCAACTCATGAATCCAACACATAAGAAATCAATCATCTCCCAAACATGCTAAAACTCTCTCCCTTCAAAATTTATGCAAAAAAATACATCCCAACCAAGGAGAAAATTGCAAACATATTTACTAAGCCCCTACCAAAAGAGAGCTTTGAATATGTTAGAGGTATAATGGGGATACTTTCCCTATCTTCTATCAACTAGAGGAGAGATGAAGATTAGAAAACTTAGCAAGTACAAGAGAAGAAGGTTAAACAAGAACATAATAGTACAAGAGAAATCATAAGGCTATACACTTTTGGTATTGGTGTCAAAGGGAGAGATGATGTCATACAGATAGAACTAAAAATGTTAAAGGAGGAGAGATTAATATAGATAGAATTGTAAATATTGAGGGGAGATGATGAGATATAGATAGAAAAACAAAGGGGGAGAAGCAAGAAAATACATAAATGAAGCAGATACATGAAGTTAGAATAGGATGAATACTCATAGGGGGAATATTTGTATAAGAGGTGGTTAATTAGTGGATGAAAGTAAAGGATTGGTGTAGGAGCACCTAGTCAAAGCTCCTTGTTTTGATATCTAGTTTTGGTTTTCACATGTACTGACCCTAGCCAATTCATGAGTGTGATTTTGGACCTTTCTAGGTCATGGTTGAGTTTGTTCCTAGGTGGAGTTAACTAGGTTCAGTCCAATTTCAGAGCTTTTGTTTTGCTTGCTTAATGTTGTTTGTGTTAGGGTTGTTAAGGGTTATGGGTCTTAGACCATCAAATATTGTAGAAGATATGGTTTTTAACCTACCTTTTCCTCCATGATGTTTTTACATTCCCTTGCATAGACAGGAGATCCTACATACCATTTAGAGCTAAAAAGGAGATAGATGTCAAAAAGATGTCAAATATTGACAAAGTTGTCACGTAGGGAAAATAGTCAAAAACATATGGATTGGTGCTCTAAAGGATAAATCATGCCTAAGAATCATGCATGGACCATGTTATACCTACTTGGAAGGTTCCAAGCGATAGGTGTTTGAAAATTGCAAAAATGCAAAAATTGTCAGCAACTTTGAAAAGTTGCATCACAACTTTTGGGCAAGAATTGAACTTGTCATGGATTTGAGATTGATAGTTCCTATAACTATCTAAAACCTCTTGGTAGGCTTATATAAAATAATAAATGACCCATTCCAAGGGTTGGACATTGTAAGAAGGAAGTTTTGATTTTGAAAACCATGAATTTTGCCTCAGTTTTATAGTTTTTGTGTTTTGGATTGTATGTTCACAATAATGGATTGAAGATTGAAGTTTTGCATTGGATTATTGTTTGTATAGTTATTTTTTCTTTAGCTTACTAGTTTGTAGAAGTTCATTTGATTGGTTTTGAATTTTATTTTTTATAATTAGATTGTATGTTGTTCCAGTCTTAGTAGTTTTTGCAAAAATGACTCCCCATGAGTTCCTACCATGGACTCATCATGACCTTGAGGGAAATGGGAGTGGAGCCAGTGTAAATGGTGTATATAAAATCTTGGGCCCTAAAAATATTTATAGCTATTTTTAGTGTGATGACCTAGGCAAGTCACAGTTACTTGGTTAGGCAATCACAATATTTACAGGAAGGTTTTGGAGGTTTGAATGTGATAGCTACTTCAAACCATGAGATGCAGATTGGAGATAGGTTAGTAATTTTTTCATGTGCAAGAGGAGAAGGTTTCAAAACAATATTTAATAAGTATTTGATTAGACCCTAGGCAATGTTGACTGTCCTAATTTGAAACCCTTGATTATAAGCACAAAATTTTCTTCCAGGTGTATGGATGGCTTAGGGACCTAAGACCCACAAAATATTTTAGGTCTTCCAAAATGGTACTCAACTATAAGATTTTTTTGCCAAATTGTTTTGATAAATTTGGGGTTATGGTCCAAAAACCCAAGTAGAAGGGTTAATTCAAATAGGCATGTTTTTGGTAATTTTGGAGTAGATGCAAAGAACTTCAGGGGAACTCGTGGGATTTGTGTCCAGAAGCCTAGGTGAAGTCTAACACATCATGCATGAGCCCCTCACTATATGTAGTGGATGAAATGAACAAGATGGAACAAGAATTGAAGTTGGCAAGTTAGCTTGTAGAGGCATTTGGTGAACAAAGAAGCAAAATTCCATGGTGTAACTAGGTAGTGAGTAGTTGGAGGATAGGATAGGGGTTCTCTAGAGGTTAGGGTATCAAAGTGAACCCTAGTAGGCTAAGAGAAATCCTAAGCAAGTCCTAGAGGAGATAAAGACTAAGAAAGCAAGCTACTCATTCTTACATCAACGATCAAGATGGAGCTTAGCCAAAATGCAAAGAAAATTATTTCCATTTTTGTATGGTAGATATGTTTCTATTAGTATTTTGATCATTTGTATGATGTTTCCTTATGATGATCTCATGTATTTTGTATTCAAGATTATTTATTATGATATCTTGATGATTTTATTCATCTCCATAATTTAATTCATGTCTTTATGCCATGGACACACTAGTTATTTAATTTTAGTAAATTATGCCTAGAATAGTTTTAAAATGGTTTACTTAAATATTTTATGTTTAAATGAAATGTTTAATTTAAATGTGTTATATTTAAATGAAATGTTTATTAGAAATATACTATATTTAAAAGAAATATTTAATTTAAATGTATTCTACTTAAATGAAATGTTTAATTTAAATACAATGTTAAAGAAATTATATGATATGCACTGCTTTATCACACTACTTCTATGCATTCTACCCTTGGTGCCAATATTTAAAGTGGAGATAGAGTCATAGTTGCTCACTTGTGAACATGATTAACTGCTCTATTTTACTATTTTTGATTAATGCAAAAATAGGTTTTGAAAGGACCTTGAAACCCTTTACAACTTTATATGAAAATATTCAGTAAAGACCACCAAGAAAAAATGCCACAAGAAAAAAATAGCTAGACCCTAAGCAACAACAAAAAGCTACAAAATAACCAACAAACCTAAACAACAGATGGAGACAAACCAACAGCCAAAAAAGACCAAGAATTATACACAAGACAAACTTATCTAGTTGCTTGAGGAACACATCAATTTCCTTTTCCAACACATAAAGTTTTGTAGGGAGCCTTTGATGTTATTTTTCACTTTAGGAGCTTCCACAGGTTTCTTGTTCATGCATTCCCTTGTGTGCCCAACAACTTGTCCTCCTACACTCTCATCTTCCTGATCAACATTTATCACTATTGTTATGATAGACTTTATGTATTTTTTGTATTTATATGATGAACATCTCAAATTTTTTAAAAATTAATTAATGGGTACTAAACACATTCATCTTGGGCTACAAGAATTGAGTGTGTACCTATGTCCCCGAAAGTGGCATTGAGAGATAATGACTTTGGCCTTACATATAAAACCATCATCCTCCTTGTATGGACAATCTATCCATGTTATACAATTACGCTTCTTGTGCATGTTGGTAAATTTAGACTTTACGATATATTACATGTTATTTGACATGTGAGCATGTATGCAATTTCAAAGCTCTATAGTTGTTGTAAAAGGTTTTATTTAAAGTATCAATTTTTAATCCATTTGGGAATTTCTATTTATAATTTTAAATTGATGGATCATTTTTTATAGTTGAACTCCAAATGTCTAAAAATAATTTATTTAATTTCCATCAAAGGCGAGTCAATTATTGAAGTATATAAATAATTTATTTTATAAGTCACTTTTAAAAAGTTCTTATATTGGCAAAAAGTGAGCTTTATTCTCACTTCATCTTTTATCCATTTTTTTAAAAAAAAATCGAGACTTTTTATCCAAACCCCCTTGGAGAAAAATCATATTTTGTTTATTCCTAGTGATTCATGAAACAAATCTTTGTGAGGAGTGGCTTATTGGATTTGAGTTGTGATTCCTCATATTTGCCAAAGTTTTTGCTTGGTTTGGCATATTTTTCATTTTGTACTCCTATTTCTAGTTTTTGGCTCCTTTGTGTGAGGTGGCACTCTAGTCATATTTCTCTTTGCTGCATGATATTATATGCAAATAATTGCAATGGATTTACGTGATGAAAATTAGAATTCCACAATATTTTCATTGATTCCTCTACTTGGTTGGATGGGTGTGAGGATTTCTTTATTATAGTTTTGTGAAGTTGGTATTTCAGTAATATTATGATGCTAAATTTTGCATGTGTGTTCTAATTTTTATTGTTATATTTGATTTTTGGGTGTTTGGGTATGAAATTTGAAAATATATTTAATTTTGTTGAGAATTTTAGTTTTTGGGCATTTTTGTGTCACTTAGATTTTGATGATGGTTTGTTTGGCATATTTTGTGCATTGTTTTAGATTACAGTAAAATTAATTTTTGAAGGGACTCGAAACCCTTTACAAAAAACTAAAGATAAACATTAAGCACTACTAGATTTTACAAAGACCTAAAACTTAAATTTTTAAACAATGAAACCAGATTTTACAGGGACCTAAAACCAAAAGTTTAAACCATAAAAAACAACCAGGTTTTATAAGCACCTAGAACCTAAAGTTTTAAACAAGATGGAAAGCAAAACGCAAAAACCAGAAAAACCTCTTGGACCAACACCCAACATACCTACACCAAGACCAGTGTCTACAATAACTCTTTGATGATGTTTATCATTTCTTTACCTACTTCTGTAGTACTCTGGTTAATGTCTACAAACTATAAGTGACCTATTCCATTCTTTGACCACTTTCGTTAATAAGGTAACGAAGCTCCTACTCATATTCTTTGAGCTTACCAGGGATGTTAACAATTTGTACTTCCATTTGGGATCTCATGGTGTGTTCGTAGTCCAACTCTTTCTACATAGCCCCCATTTTCTTCTTAAGAACCATTATTTCATTATAGAGCTAAGAATCACCTTGAAGGGTAGCATCCTCTTTAAGCTTAGTAGTGTAAAGAAAAGATAATTTAGCCTCATGAGAATCTATGCATTATTATTGCAGTGTGAAGGAAAGATATTTTGTGCATTGTTATCTATGCATAAATTATCCCATTATTTTACTTTATGGTAATTAGATTCATGGAAAAGTTTGTACTCCTAACAAAGTGCTTGATTAAGTTTTCCATGTGCATTTCTTATCAATTTATCCTTCTTTAGATTTTGCCTTGATGAACAATTTTGTTCACAATTGAGATGTATGATTATTAGCCCCAACTGATAATACTCTTATTGTATGTAGAAGAGTCATGTTAGTTATTATGTTGGCATTGATGTCAAGCCTTAGTTGGTTAGACATTATGCTAATTCAGTAGAGTGCCATATCATTTGATTGATGAAGAGAATTTACATAAAGTATGATGATGATAGAGTTTATAAGTATTGGTATTTAATGGGCACTTGACCAAGTTAGACCCTAATAGTGTAATGTTGGTTTGATTAATTTGCAATTATGTTATGTTGTGATTAAGTTCAGAAATGGTCAATTCGTGAAAGAAGGAATATAGTATTGTGTGAGCTACTAAAGTAATAACCAAGTGCTTCTCAATGTAAAGATGGAGTTTAGTGTTAACCAAGTAATCTTAGTGTTAAATAAGCATAGTGTTTTCCAAGTGAAGTAGGAATTGTTAGAGTAATTAGATATTTTCTAATTAACTCTTGTCTACTTAAGCTAAACTTTAGGCATATAATAATTAATTCTTTTTATTAATTATGATGATGCAACCTAGGTTTGATGCAGGAGCATCTTGCATGGGAAAATTATTGAGAAAAAAAAAAAAAAATTGTGGAGGAGAGAGAAAGTGACGAAAATTAGAGGAGAAATAATTTAAAAAAATAAAAAAGGGGAAAAATGAGGAAAAGAGGATTTTTATTTTTGAGGTGCATAGGTGGCATAATAGAAAAAATAAAAAATAAATGGTTGTCATTCCATTTATCGAGGTGTGTGCGAAGAATTCTAGAAAGTTATAAATATTGTAGAAAGTTTTGGAAGATGTAGAAGGTTGTGGAAGTTGTAGAAGGTTGTGGAGGAATTCTAGAAGGTTGTGGATAAGTCATGCATTGGGTGGTAAGTGCTTATTTAAGCAAGGCATATGAGCATTTCTAATCAAGCTCAAGGAGAAACTTGGGGAGTAGAAGTTCAAGAGGAAGCTTGAGGAGTGGAAGCTCAAGGGGAAGCTTGAGGAGTAGAAGCTCAAGGAGTAGCTTGAGAAGTGGAAGCTTGGAAAGGTGAAAGTTGTGGAAGGTGAAGCTTGGGAAGCTTGGAAGGCTTCAAGGTGTGAAAGAGAAAGAGGAAGTGAAGAGTGAGTTTTCTTGAGTCTGTGGACAGAGCGCCGAATGTGAGGCAGTTTACAACAGGATTGTGACGGATTTGTGAGTGTGTAGATAGAGCGCCGAATGTGAGGCAATTTACACTTGGATCTTGGATAAAGTTGGAGAAGAGCTAGTGACTGCGGTTTAGAAACAAGGAGGTTGCTTGGTGGCTTGCGATCACAAGTTGAGATCTCAGAGGTTTCTACCAGAGTGTGGATCTGGACTAGCTTGGGTTTGGATTGGATCTTGAGAGATCTTGCAAAAATGTTATTGTAATTGAATTTTCAAGTATAATAAAATTGTTTTCATATTGTTGCATTCTTGATTGTGAGTGGGTAAGGGTGGTGTGGCCCTTTATCAAGTGGTATCAGAGCCAGGTTCCTGAGTGTACAAGCAGATCACCGAAGTGTGAGGCAGTTTGTACCAGGACCTTGGTTGGGTGAAGTTTATTAGAGTGGGAGTTCTTGAGCATGTAAACAGATCGCCGAAGCTGAGGTAGTTTGCACTAGGACCTTGGGAGGACATGCAGATTGATGGATTGATGCGAAGATGAAAGTTTGAACTTGTTGAGGCATGATTGTGTAGAGTTGGTGGATTGCAGATTCATTGTCCTAGACTTGTGATGTGGTTCCTGATTGTTCGTGCGAGGTGGCAGGTTGCGATCTAACTTGCAAACAATTCAAGGTTGTCACAAGGAGCATGGGAAAGATTTTTTGCGGAGGGTTTATGAAGATCTATGGAGATGGCTCCAAGAGGATTGGACCCTAAGATGATTGCGAAAATCCATGATATAGTAGAGAGGAATTTTTCTAACATGATTTCTCGGTTGGATGCTAGATTGGTTGATCAAGCTAAGAAGGTCAAGGTGGAAGAGGATGGTTTTGTTGATCAAATTGTGGATTCTGATGCAGAACCTGTAGAGCAACTAGAGGTTGTTGCTAAAGATATTCCTAATGTTGTTGATGTTGGGACAAAGGTTGGTTTTCATGATCAGTTGGTTGAGTCTGACATGGAGACTGCAGAGCATTTGGTTGTGGATGATCTAGTTAATGTTGGTGGTGACCTGTTTGTTGCAGAGCACTTGATCGTGGATGATCCAGTTGTTGGAGGTGAGTTATGTATTGCAGAGCATCTTGTTGTGAGCAATGAGATTTCTGGTGTAGAAAGTTTGGCATGTGTTGATGGAGATCTACATGTGGTTGTTGATGTGGGGTTTGTTGCTATGGGTGTGAATTCACTAGTTGCTGATGTGGATGAGAGTTTTCTATTCAAGCATTATGTTCAGTTTGTTCCTGGGAATGAGCATGGTGATTGGATGGTTGAGATGCTGGTGTGGAGGATTTGCATGGTGGTTTTGTTGTCCCTATTAAGGCAAAAACCTTTGGTGAAGATGAAGATGGTGGTAGATCTTTCTTTTGGCGTCAAAGTGTGGGACACACTTTTCTATCTACCGGGGGAGTCTAATGCAGGAGCATCTTGCATGGGAAAATTATTGAGAAAAAAAAAAAAAAAAAAAATTGTGGAGGAGAGAGAAAGTGATGAAAATTAGAGGAGACATAATTTAAAAAAATAAAAAAGGGGAAAAATGAGGAAAAGAGGATTTTTATTTTCGAGGTGCATAGGTGGCATAATAGAAAAAATAAAAAATAAATGGTTGTCATTCCATTTATTGAGGTGTGTGGGAAGAATTCTAGAAAGTTATAAATATTGTAGAAAGTTTTGGAAGATGTAGAAGGTTGTGGAAGTTGTAGAAGGTTGTGGAGGAATTCTAGAAGGTTGTGGATAAGTCATGCATTGGGTGGTAAGTGCTTATTTAAGCAAGGCATATGAGCATTTCTAATCAAGCTCAAGGAGAAACTTGGGGAGTAGAAGTTCAAGAGGAAGCTTGAGGAGTGGAAGCTCAAGGGGAAGCTTGAGGAGTAGAAGCTCAAGGAGTAGCTTGAGAAGTGGAAGCTTGGAAAGGTGAAAGTTGTGGAAGGTGAAGCTTGGGAAGCTTGGAAGGCTTCAAGGTGTGAAAGAGAAAGAGGAAGTGAAGAGTGAGTTTTCTTGAGTCTGTGGACAAAGTGCCGAATGTGAGGCAGTTTACAACAGGATTGTGACAGATTTGTGAGTGTGTAGATAGAGCACCGAATGTGAGGCAATTTACACTTGGATCTTGGATAAAGTTGGAGAAGAGCTAGTGACTGCGGTTTAGAAACAAGGAGGTTGCTTGGTGGCTTGCGAGCACAAGTTGAGATCTCAGAGGTTTCTACCAGAGTGTGGATCTGGACTAGCTTGGGTTTGGATTGGATCTTGAGAGATCTTGCAAAAATGTTATTGTAATTGAATTTTCAAGTATAATAAAATTGTTTTCATATTGTTGCATTCTTGATTGTGAGTGGGTAAGGGTGGTGTGGCCCTTTATCAAGGTTAGACCTTTTTAAGGTTTCGATCTCCTTTATAAGGACAATCTCTCTTTGAAAGATCAAACCCACAACTCTAAAGAGTCTCTCTTTCTATGATAGGTGTTTGCATCCAGGTGATTCTTTGGAGTTGTGGGGTTGATCCTTCATCAACTTCAACATGGTATCAAAATTATAGATCTTCATGCCCTTGTTCTATTATTGAGATATTTGGAATCAATTTTTAGATTTGAGCTTTCAACATTTTTTTATTGGATCTAGGGGGTCACTAATTTTCGAGGCACTTTGAGTAAAAATGGACATCACTATTGAGCTCAGACCGCTCGAAAACCCACATTTACATATAAAATATGTCCAGTTTGGACATTGTTGAAATCTAAGACAATTTTTTTGCACCTAGGGCATTTTGACTTAGGCACACAAATCAAGACAATCACTTTTTTATTTTATTTATCAAAACATTATTATCCCATTTTGAGTATTTGCATAAAAGGAATGCATGTGTTTTTACACACATAGATGGAAGCTTGTTGGGTTTGATTTGTTTGGGAGGCACAGTGTTTTGCCCTCATTTTTTGATGGTTTGTGAAGATGATTTGATGTTTTTTGGCACTTTGATGATTCTGACTCAAGTCCCCATCATGTACCCTCACCATGGACTCTACTACTGATTGTTGTGGCTATAATTCCACCTCAACTTCTGTGCATTTCACCGTTCATGGGTTGTAGTGCCTACTCTCGTTCACATCTTTTCTAGACATGTTGTTGCTATTATTATCAGACTATGATGGACTAGTTTTATGTTGATGGATTAGTGGTATTGTTTTGAGACTATCAAACATTATGTTATGGATTCAGAGGTTATGTGATGAGATTATTTAGACTTTACATTTCATGCATACATGATGATCATTACATTGCTTTTAGTTATTGTTGATGATTAGTTGATGGTTATTATCTCATGCGTTTTATTATGGATACTTACCCCATACTTGCATGTGTATGGTGTGTGTGTTTTCTTATTGTATGGCGTTTCTAATGTGGTTAAGGAAGGGAGTCGTAGTCACCTGCTTAGTCGGGATCTACATGATGCACCACTTCTTGCCATTGTCTTCTTAACTTAGCATTATATATATTGTATGTACATGCATGGTTTTTTTGCAGGTTGCAGGTACCGGGTATCAACTTCCCTGAATTGCCAAGATGAGCGTACCCTATTATACTATCTCAATGATAAGAGAAGGGAGATAAATTCTCAAGTCCAAATCCCAAACCTTTAAGCCAATTGTCCTAGTGAGGTAGGACAAGTATCTGGATATTTTACCCACCGAATGTGTCGGATGACATAATTCATGATTTTTAACCCTCTAGACTGAGTTTGTGTGATTTTCTCTATGATGGGTTTTCATATTTTATCTTGGAGGTCTATGGTGAATTTTCTATTAATTAAGTCTTAATAAATAGATTTAATTAATAAATTAATTATTTGAGAAAAATAATATAAAATATCATGTTATTTGATATTTTGATTATAATTAATTAAATGTGAATTATTTGTGGAAAAAAGTGTAAATAAAATAAAATTAGAAATTAAAATTAATAATAATAAAATAATAATAAAGTAGTAAATAAATAATAATAATAAAAGTTATAAAAATTAAAATGAAAGTTATAAAGATTAGAATGGAAGTTATAAATATTTAACAGAAAATTATATTAAAAGTGAATTGGAGTTATAAGCTTGCATGGGAGTTAACGCACTTTTCTATTTCTCAAGTGTCAACAACACGGGGGTTAGTGCATGGTGTCTACAACCCTATGGCTCATTTTGAAGGTTGGAAAAAGACCCATGCTTAGTTGGTGACACCTTCTAGTTGTTTCTAGAAGCATTCTAGATGTTTTTTGAGAGCTCTTTATATTCAAGCAGTCATAGAGGCTTAGATAGAGCATTTGGAGTGCAATTTGGAGCATAGGAGGATTCAAGAATTCTGAAGAAGGGAGCTTGCTCTGCCAATTTTCTGAGGAAGAGTGAATTAGCATTAGAATCTAGGTAGATTCTTGTGATTTTTCTTATGCTATTTTTGCATCATGCTTTCCCTGTCTTCTTCGTTTCTTCCATATGTCTTCTAAGAAATTTCATATTTTTATGCATTCTCTATATGGGTAGTCTAATTTATTTGAGAATTTTATATGCATAAATCTGAAAAGAACACAGGGCTAGGGTTTAAATTTTTAGCCAAAACCATTAGATGATTTAATGGATAAATTTTGAGACCAAATAGTTTATAGGAAAATTCTGGAAATTGAGATCTTTAAATAAATTGTGTACATGTTCATTGTAAAATATACATGTTTATAATTTTCGCATCAGCATATATATATATATGTGTGTGTGTGTGTGTGTGTGTGTGTGTGTGTGTGTGTGTGTATGTATGCATGCATGCATGCATGCATGCATGTATGTATGTATGTATATATGTATATATGTATATAAATATACTTGCAGAATCAAATATCGCAGCATTTATATATATATGCTACGATATTTGATTCTGCAAGTATATTTAAATACACACAAATACACACACACACACACACACACACACACACATATACATATATACATTGGATAATCGTACTTAATAATCACAGTGAGAAATATATATATATATATATAAATTGCATTGCGATTTGTATGGGATCAACGTTTGAAAAAATGTTATTGAAAATACATTTGTGGGTGGATGGATTTATTTTTCTCCCACCGCTGCCAACTTTATTACCACTGCGATATCACAGGGTACTACGAGATCGCAGTGTACCTGCGATTGACAGAGTACCTGCGACCCGCAGCATACCTGCGATCCGCAGGTCATACATGCGCCAACGGTATTAATAATTTCGTCCGATTTATTTTTTTTAAATGGATATTGTTAAACAATATTCCATATGTTATGAATTTCGGCTTTTCAATGTTGCATTGTTATTAAAAAAATTATATATATATATATATACATACATATATATATATATATACATATATATATATATATATATGTATATATATATATATATGTATATATATATATATATGTATATATATATATATATATTTATGTATATATATATATGTATATATATATATATTTATGTATATATATATATGTATATATATATATATATATATTTATGTATATATATATATATGTATATATATATATATATATATATATTTATGTATATATATATATGTATATATATATATATATGTATATGTATATAAGTATATATATATATATATGTATATGTATATAAGTATATATATATGTATATGTATATAAGTATATATATATATGTATATGTATATAAGTATATATATATGTATATATATATATATATATATATATATATATATATGTATATAAGTATATATATATGTATATATGTATATAAGTATATATATATATATATATATATATGTATATACATTATCAATAATAAATAATTAATATATTATTTGATGTTTGGAATTTAAAGAGAAATTCTTTAATAACAAGATATTTTATAATGGTGAGCAATATAGATTCAATATAATCTTTAATTTAGAAAGATGAACATGGATGGATTTTCAAATATTATTTTTTTAAATGATGGGGGTTTAAATGGAAATATAAGAGACATTTAGAACATTTAGAAAATTGAGTTTAATGGTAGAAACTTTTACAAAAACTTGGGCTAGGTTAAACGCGAAGTTTCTCCACTTGACAATCAAATTAGGAAACACAAATGAGACTTTTGCATTTAAATTTAAGTTGTAAACTTGGCAAAACCAAAACATGTGTTTACATTGTGTATTCATTATGCTATTGTTTTTGGGTTTTGGGTTGACTAGTTTGACCAGTTATAGGACGTCTACCAAAGGCTTGGGGGAGTTATGTGATTGTGATGTCATGATGATGTTTAATCTTGATCTTTATAAACCCAACCATGGTTATGCGATGGAATGCTCTATGTATTGGATGTGATTACTGATTGTTATAGTTGAGATTCTTATGTATGAGATACTTGACTTAACCATTATTTTTGGTCATCGATCAGTTATCCTTGATTATTTTCTAGTCGCCATGATGGGACTGTGATGTGGATTTATTCTTGATGATGTCATGTTGTGACATGTTTGACTCAACCGTTTTTGGAGTCTTCGATCAGTATGATTGAGATATATTTTGATTTTTGAGAACCATTGGATACTTTGATTATCAGTGATACTTCAGTTGCCAATAGAGAACTGTTATGTTCATGATTTTCTATGGATGTTTGCTCATGGAGATTTGATGCTTTTATGCATATTTGATGATTTTATTATGGATTATCTTTTGTGATTTTGAGATTTATGGTTCCATGAGCTTAGGGTAGGATATCTGCATGTAGTGACGGGATGTGGCTTGCAATGGGGGGTCGGGGCCCTAAGAGGCTGTCAGGGTAACTCATTGTAAGTTAGATTAATAAGTGATAACATTCACACCTAATACTAACTGAATGAACCTAAAAGATAAGAGTTTTGTTCTCGCCCATGCCTTGAGTGCTTGTACAGGCTAGGATGGGAGTAGTGAGACACATGGTTGCAACCTTGCATTCCGTAGTATGCCTCGTCAGTATGAGAGGATACTAGTGGCCGCATGAAATCAGTATGGACCTATGGAGTTTAGCTAACTACCATGGTAACTTGTACGTGATAATTGCGATGACACTTTCCCGCTTGCATAGTAGGTTCCTACATGTCATTGTGTGCCTCTGGGATTAGATGTCAGATTTTGTGTTTGGAACCTTTGAGTTAGTATACTTTTAGGATTCCTGGACTTATAGAGATCTGTGCTATGTGATTTTGTTAGCCTGTTTGGGACTTGAGATTATCTCCTCAGCACGATGGGAGTGGACCACTTAGGTACCATGCGGTCAGGTGGTAGTGTATTTTCCACTCTTATCATTTGAGATTCATTAAGACATCATGGCTGATGTGTCCTTCATGATGGTGGATATGTATCCTTTTCATTGATGATTAGCATATGTTAGATGATGTTATCTTATGCTTATATTTGCATGTTAGATTACTTTCTACATATGATATAGTATATGTTAGGAGTGACATTCCTACTATGTTAATACCGATGATCTCTTCAGTGATTTGGAATGTTATGCATGGAGGGATGGCTAGGGTCCACGACGGTCTAATGATGCTATTAACGGTTGGGAGGAACCGTGCACTTAGTTTATTATGTTTGATTTTCTATGATGATGTATTATGTGTACCATGTGATTATCTTTTCTTTGGTGTATCATGGATTAGAATAGGATGATGTACCTTATTCTATGTATGTATATTCATTTGAGCTTGTCATACCTTGTGACATGTACAGTGGACGATTGAGTATTTGAAATGTAATGTATAAACAGTGGACTTATCATTATTATTTCATGTGGATGTTGTACTAGATGGATTCATATATGTTAGATGTTTGTAGATGTAATTCAACATTAAGGGATCTTTAAAGAATGTAACTAGTTACAGTGTATGTTATGATTAGTTTTAGATGGACATTGCTATTGCTTCCGTTATGGTGCATAAGTTATATGTGGTATTTACTTTCAAAAAAAAAAATATGCTACTAAACTTAGTGAAATTCTAGGTGAATTCTTTGGATCCCTTGGCGGGGCATTACATTTTGTATCAAAGCCCGAGTTTCTACATTCGGAGCTCTGGGTATTTTGGAACAAGTAGAACTTTGAACTATTAATTGTATTTTTTCAAACTTGAACTAGGTGAACTAAAACAAAACCTAAACTATTACTTGTATATTTTTCATACTTCAACACTTAGTTTCAAAACTAGAAATTTTAATTTAAACCTAAACATAGAACTGAACTTAGTTCTTTGTACTATTGTAGGATGGTATCTGGGACTAGGTCTTCTGTTAGAAGCTGTGGAAGAGGTCGTGGTCGTGGAAAAGTTGTTAGTGCCCATGAGTCTACCCATGAGGGATCGACTCATGTACAGAGCAGGGAAGAGCACTCTAGTAGGCAGCAGGAAGAGAACTATAGAGAGGACCAAGCTGAGTCTGAAGAGGTTGGTTTGAAACAAATGATGCAGACTATTCTAGAACGTCTACCTCCTGTTCAAGAACAGCCCAAAGTGCACCAAACAGAACAAGAATATAGATCCAGTTCTAGAAGTCCTCGGAAGGATCGTTAGAGGTCCATTGTTTCCACTCAGATGAAGGATCTTTCAAGATCCAAGGTTAAGCCTTTCAATGGGCAAGGTTCTAGTTATGTGGCCGAGTAGTGGCTTATTTCCCTCGATATGATTTTTACCATGCAGGAGTTCGACAACAATGTTAAGGCAAGATTTGCGATCACTAATTTAGAGAATTTTGGGGCCAGTTGGTGGATGATTGAGGAGAAGAAGTTGGGAATCCATATGAGCAGTGTTACATGGGAGTTATTCCTAGAGAGTTTTTGTGAACAATTCCTACCAAAGGAATGGAAACAGCAAAGGGCTAATGAATTTCATAATCTTAAACAGTATACCTTGTCAGTGACCGAGTATGAGTGTAAGTTTTATGAGCTCATGTCTTTTTCAGGGTTCAGTGAAAATTCAGCTCAGTTGATACAACACTTTATTAGGGGTTTGAATAACTGTATTATTGGGGGAGTTAAGGTATTTGAGCCAAAAACCCTCAAGGATGAGGTACATTGAGCTATCCTTATTAAACAAAGTGTCAACCTTGGTCAAGGTGGTTTTGTAGGAGCACTAGCAGCATCAGGATCTAAAAGCAACTACAATTTAGGTGGTAACAAGAAGTTTTCTTTCTCTAAGGGGAAACAGTATCAGCAGCAGTCTCAGTAGACACAGCAACAGAAGGGCTCAAATTCTCAAGCTCAAGCTGGTGGAAAAGGTTCTAACACCAAGAACAACCGCAATGCTCAATGCAATAAACAGAATCAGTCCAATCAGCCAGCTTAGAGTAGCTAGTCTTTTGTAAGCAGGAACAGTCATCAGCAATCAAATGTACCACCTATGGGAAGAGGTTCTGGCAGTAATACGAAATGTTTTTCATGTGGTCAGATTGGACATTATGCAGCTCAGTGTCCTCAGCGAGCACCTTAGTTTTCAGGACCTAGACCTACCGTTTTAGAGCCTACAGTTGGTGATGCAGGTACAACTCATAGAGTTTTTGCAGCAGTTGATCAGCGCTAGGCAGATCATCAAGGAATAGTGATTGAGACCACAGGTGCTATTAGAGGTATATCTCTTTCAGTATTGTTTGATTCAAGAGCTACAGATTCATTTATTTCACCATCTATAGTTTCTAAGTGTAAGCTAGATGTGGTGAAGCAAGATCATGGTTGGCAAGTGGAACTAGCCTCAGGAATTAAGGTCTCCACAGACTCTATAGTTCATAAGTGTGGGCTTAGCTTAGGAAGCTTTGATACAGCAGTGGATCTTCGAGTCATACCCCTTGGTTCCTATGATGTAGTTTTAGGCATGGAATAGCTTGGATCTCATAGAGCCAGTATAGATTGCAGGAAGAAGATTATTATGTGCCAAGATGACCAAGGGAATGATGTGCAGATAGTTGGGATACCGAGGCCTATATCTTTGCGGATGATTTTTGCTATGCAATTGAAGTGAAGTTTCTATAAGGGATGTCAGATATTTATTGTTATGGTAAATGATCTTGATGAGGAATATCCTATGAGGAAGACTTTAGATCACTCAATTTTGTAGGAGTACACAGGTGTTTTTCCAAGTGAGATTCCAGGCATGCCTCCAAAGAGGGACATTGATTTTAGTATTGATCTGATTCCTGGAGCGGAGCCTATCTCTAAAGCTCCTTATTGTATGACTACACAGGAATTGGGTGAGCTACGTCTTCAGCTAGAGGAACTTCTGGCCAAAGGGAGCATTCGACCTAGTGTATCACCATGGGGAGCTCCAGTGCTCTTTGTGAAGAAGAAAGATGGTTCTTTGCACCTTTGTATTGACTACAGACAGTTGAATAAGGTGACTATTAAGAACAGGTATCCTTTACCCAGGATTGATGACTTATTCGATCATATCAAGGGAGCTACAGTATTCTCCAAGATTGATCTTAAGTTAGGATACCACCAGCTTCGCATTAAGGAAGCAGATATTCACAAGACCACTTTTCGAACTCGCTATGGGCATTATGAGTTCATAGTGGTACCTTTTGGGTTGACTAATGCTCCATCGGTGTTCATGAGTTTAATTAATGGTGTGTTCCAATCTTATCTGGACAAGTTTGTACTCGTGTTTCTTGATGACATATTGATATATTCTAAGACTCAAAAAGAGCATGAGGAACACCTATGATTGGTATTGCAGTGTTTGAGGGACAATCAACTTTATGCCAATGCAACTAAGTGTGAATTCTTCAAATCGGAGATTCAGTATTTAGGGCATGTTATTTTAGGAGATGGTATTTCAGTGGATCCTGCAAAGATTTAGGCGATAATAGATTGGCTGACACCGACTAATGTGTCAGAGATTTGTAGTTTCATGGGTTTAGCCAGTTATTATCGCAGATTTGTCCAGAACTTCTCTAGGATAGCACATCCTATCACTTCCCTTCAGAGGAAAGGAAAGAAGTTTGTATGGACAGAGAAATGTGAGGAAGCTTTCCAGAAGCTCAAGGAGCTTTTGAATAGTGCACTGATTTTAGCCGTACCTGATTCAGAAGGTGATTTCATGGTGTGTACAAATGCTTATCTTGAAGGGATTGGGGCAGTGTTGATGCAGAACGGACGGGTGATTGTGTATGAATCACGCAAGCTCAAGGATCATGAGTTAAATTATCCTACACATGATCTTGAGTTAGCAATAGTAGTTCATGCTTTGACTAGATGGAGACATTTCTTGTTGGGGCACAGATTTGAGCTACATAGTGATCATCATAGTCTTCAGTACATTTTTACTCAGCCCAATTTGAACGCTCACTAGAGGCGATGGATGGAGTTTCTATGCGAGTATGATTTTGAGGTTAAGTACATTCAAGGTAAGGAGAATGTGGTGGTGGATGCTTTGAGTCGTAGGAGACATGTGGTATTATCGATGACCCTTAGTGTGGATTTGAGGAGTCGGATTCTTTAGGCACTTCCTACGGATTCCTGGTATCAGGTAGTGTTCAGAGAGATAGATTCAGGGATATCTTTGGAAGGAAAGTTTGTAGGTTATGTTCGAGAATCTAATGGTCTTTTAAGACATCTGGGGAGGATATAAGTGCCATTTTTAGATGAGCTTCGCACCTTGATACTGGCAGAAGCCCATCGTACACCTTACTCAACACATCCAGGTGTCAAGAAGATGCATGCTGATTTGAAACGTTTGTTCTTTTGGTCTGGGATGAAACGAGATATTGTTGATTTTGTGGCTAGGTGCCTTGAGTGTCAAAGAGTTAAGGTAGAACATCAGCACCTGGCTTGACTTTTGCAGCCTAATCTCATTCCTTCTTCAAAATGGGATATTATCTCCATGGACTTCATTGTGGGATTACCTATGACAATTTGACGTCATGATGCTATTATGGTCACCGTTGATCGGTTGACTAAGGTGGTGCATTTTTCACCGATTAGGTCTTCCTACACAACAGCTTCTGTAGCTAGTGTCTTCATGCGTGACATTGTGAGATTACATGGTATTCCTAGAAAGATCATTTCTGACAGGGATCCTGTATTCACATCTGCATTTTGGACATCGCTGCAGCATGACCTTGGAGCGCAGTTAAACTTTAGTTCGACATATCATCCAAAGACTAATGGTCAAACAAAAAAGATGAATCAGGTTTTGGAGGATATGTTACGGATGTATGTGATGGATAGGCAGACACATTGGGAGGATTATCTCTACCTGGTGGAGTTTTCTTACAACAACGGGTATCATAGTTCTATTGGCATGGCACCATTTTAGGCATTATATGGACGTCCTTGTCATACACCATTGAGTTGGGACAGTCTTGAGGATCGCATCCTGTTGGGTCCTGAGATGCTTCGTGATATGTAGCAATAGGTAGTGCGTATTCGTGAGCACTTGACTACGACACAGGATAGGCAGAAGAAGTATGTCGATGCTCATAGGACTGATAAGTAGTTTGATGTGGGAGATAAGGTTTTCTTGAGAGTGCATTCGTGAAAGAGTCCAATCCAGTACGGAAAGGGTTCTAAGCTAGCACCTCGCTTTGTGGGACCATTCAAGATTCTAAAGAGGATTGGCTCGGTTGCTTACTGCCTTGCTCTACCACCCAGCCTATCTCGCATTCATGATTTTTTCCATGTTTTAGTGCTTCGGCAGTATATTCCTGATATTGTACATGTTCTTGATTGGAATGCATTGCAGGTAGAGGACAGGCAACTGGCTTTGGAGCCGGTTCATATTCTGGAGCAGTGGGAGTTGACCCTCAGGGGTCGAACCATCGAGCAAGTAGGGTCCAATGGGACCCTACTGATGATTCTTCAGCTACATGGGAGGATGTCGCTAGATTGAGGGAGTTATATCCATACTTGTTTGTAGGCTTCCAAGAGTAAGCCTAACCCAAGGGGGGGTGGATGTAGTGCCTACTCTCATTCACATCTTTTCTGGACATATTGTTTCTATTATTATCAGATTATGATGGACTAGTTTTATGTTGATGAATTAGTGGTATTGTTTTGAGACTATCAGACATTATGTTATGGATTTAGAGGTTATGTGATGAGATCATTTAGACTTTACATTTCATGCATACATGATGATCATTACATTGCTTTTAGTTATTGTTGATGATTAGTTGATGGTTATTATCTCATGTGTTTTATTATGGATACTTACCCCATACTTGCATGTGTATGGTGTGCGTGTTTTCTTATTGTATGGCATTTTTGATGTGGTTAAGGAAGGGAGTCGTAGTCACCTGCTTAGTTGGGATCTACATGATGCACCACTTCCTGCCATTGTCTTCTTAGCTTAGCATTATATATATTGTATGTACATGCATGGTTTTTCTGTAGGTTGCAGGTACCGGGCATTGACTTCCCTGAATTGCCAAGATGAGCGTACCCTATTATACTATCTCAATGATAAGAGAAGGGAGATAAATTCTCAAGTTCAAATCCCAAACCTTTAAGCCAATTGTCCTAGTGAGGTAGGACAAGTATCTAGATATTTTACCCACCGAATGTGTTAGATGACATAATTCATGAATTTTAACCCTTTAGACTGAGTTTGTGTGTTTTGCTCTATGATGGGTTTTCATATTTTATCTTGGAGGTCTATGGTGAATTTTCTATTAATTAAGTCTTAATAAATAGATTTAATTAATAAATTAATTATTTGAGAAAATTAATATAAAATATCATGTTATTTGATATTTTGATTATAATTAATTAAATGTGAATTATTTGTGGAAAAAAGTGTAAATAAAATAAAATTAGAAATTAAAATTAATAATAATAACAAAATAATAATAAAGTAGTAAATAAATAATAATAATAAAAGTTATAAAAATTAAAATGAAAGTTATAAAGATTAAATTGGAAGTTATAAATATTTAATAGAAAATTATATTAAAAGTGAATTGGAGTTATAAGCTTGCATGGGAGTTAACACACTTTTCTATTTCTCAAGTGTCAACAACACGGGGGTTAGTGCATCAATTAAGCACATGGTGTCTACAACCTTATGGCTCATCTTGAAGGTTGGAAAAAGACCCATGCTTGGTTGGTGACACCTTCTAGTTGTTTCTAGAAGCATTCTAGATGTTTCCTGAGAGCTCTTTATATTCAGGCAGTCATAGAGGCTTAGATAGAGCATTTGGAGTGCAATTTGGAGCATAGGAGGATTCGAGAATTCTGAAGAAGGGAGCTTGCTCTGCAGATTTTCTGAGGAAGAGTGAATTAGCATCAAAATTCGAGTAGATTCTTGTGATTTTTCTTATGCTATTTTCGCATCATGCTTTCCCTGTCTTCTTCGTTTCTTCCATATGTCTTCTGAGAAATTTCATAATTTTATGCATTCTCTATAAGGGTAGTCTAATTTATTTGAGAATTTTATATGCATAAATCTAAACAGAACATGGGGCTAGGGTTTAAATTTGTAGCCAAAACCATTAGATGATTTAATGGATAAATTTTGAGACCAAATAGTTTATAGGAAAATTATGGAAATTGAGATCTTTAAATAAATTGTGTACATGGTCATTGTAAAATATACATGTTTATAATTTTCACATCTACATATATATATATATATATATACATATATACATATATATATATATATATATATATATATATATATATATATATATATATATATATACATATATATATATATATACATATATATATATATATATATATGTATATATATATATATGTATATATATATATATATATGTATGCTGCGATATCTGATTATGCAAGTATATTTAAATACACATACATATATACATATATATATATATATATATACATATATATATATATATACAGACATACATACATATATATATATATATATATATGTATGTATGTCTGTATATATATATATATATGTATGTATGTCTGTATATATATATATATATGTATATATATATATATATATATATATATATATATATACAGACATACATACATATATATATATATATATGTATATATATATATATATATGTATATATATATATATATATGTATATATATATATATGTATATATATATATATATATGTATATGTATATATATATATATATTATGTATATATATATATATATGTATGTATGCATGTCTGTATATATATATATATATGTATATATATATATATATATATATATATGTATATGTATATATATATGTATATATATATATACACATTGGATAATCGTACTTAATAATCGCAGTGAGAAATATATATATATATATCGCATTACGATTTGTATGGGATCGACGTTTGAAAAAACGTTATTGAAAATACATTTGTGGGCAGACGGATTTATTTTCCCCCCACCACTGCCAACTTTATTACCATAGCAGTATCGCGGGGTACTACGAGATCGCAATGTACCTGCGGTCGGTAGAGTACCTGCGATCCGCAGGTCATACATGCACTGACGGTGTTAATAATTTCGTGCGGTTTTTTTTTAAAAAATGGACATTGTTAAACAATATTACATATGTTATGAATTTCGGCTTTTCAATGTTGCATTGTTATTGAAAAAATTATATATATTTATTTATTTATGTATGCATATATATATATATATATGTATGTATGTATGTACATTATCGATAATAAATAATTAATATATTATTTGATGTTTGGAATTTAAAGAGAATTCTTTAATAACAAGATATTTTATAATGGTGAGCAATATAGATTCAATATAATCTTTAATTTAGAAAGATGAACATGGATGGATTTTCAAATATTATTTTTAAAAATGATGGGGGTTTAAATGGAAATATAAGAGACATTTAGAACATTTAGAAAATTGAGTTTAATGGTAGAAACTTTTACAAAAACTTGGTCTAGGTTAAATGTGGAGTTTCTCCACTTGACAATCAAATTGGGAAACGTAAATGAGACTTTTGCATTTAAATTTAAGTTGTAAACTTGGCAAAACCAAAACATGTGTTTACATTGTGTATTCGTTATGCTATTATTTTTGGGTTTTTGGTTGACTAGTGTTGACCAGTTATAGGACGTCTACCAGAGGCTTGGGGGGGTTATGTGATTGTGATGTCATGATGATGTTTAATCTTGATCTTTATAAACCCAACCATGGTTATGTGATGGAATGCTCTATGTATTGGATGTGATTACTGATTGTTATAGTTGAGATTCTTATGTATGAGATACTTGACTTAACCATTATTTTTGGTCATCGATCAGTTATCCTTGGTTATTTTCTAGTCGCCATGATGGGACTATGATGTGGATTTATTCTTGATGATGTCATGTTGTGACATGTTTGACTCAACTATTTTTGGAGTCTTCGATCAGTATGATTGAGATATATTTTGATTTTTGAGAACCATTGGATACTTTGATTATCAGTGATACTTCAGTTGCCAATAGAGAACTGTTGTGTTCATGATTTTATATGGATGTTTGCTCATGGAGATTTGATGCTTTTATGCATATTTGATGATTTTATTATGGATTATCTTTTGTGATTTTGAGATTTATGGTTCCATGAGCTTAGGGTAGGATATCTGCATGTAGTGACGGGAAGTGGCTTGCAATAAGGGCCAGGACCCTAAGAGGCTGCCAGGGTAACTCATTGTAAGTTGGATTAATAAGTGATAACATTCACACCTAATACTAATTGAATGAATCTAAAAAGATAAGAGTTGTTCTCACCCATGCCTTGAGTGCTTGTACAGGCTAGGATGGGAGCAGTGAGATACATGGTTGCGACCTTGCATTTCGTAGTATGCCTCGTAAGTATGAGAGGATACTAGTGGCCGCATGAAATCAGTATGGACCCGTGGAGTTTAGCTAACTACCAGGGTAACTTGTACGTGATAATTGCAATGACACTTTCTCGCTTGCATAGTAGGTTCCTACATGTCATTGTGTGCCTCTGGGATTAGATGTCAAATTTTGTGATTGGAACCTTTGAGTTAGTATACTTTTAGGATTCCTGGACTTATAGAGATCTATGCTATGTGATTTTGTTAGCATGTTTGGGACTTGAGATTATCTCCTCAGCACGATGGGAGTGGACCACTTAGGTACCACGCGGTCAGGTGGTAGTGTATTTTCCACTCTTATCATTTGAGATTCATTAAGACATCATGGCTGATGTGTCCTTCATGATGGTGGATATGTATCCTTTTCATTGATGATTAGCATATGTTAGATGATGTTATCTTATGCTTATATTTGCATGTTAGATTGCTTTCTACATATGATATAGTATATGTTAGGAGTGACATTCCTACTATGTTAATACCGATGATCTCTTCGGTGATTTGGAATGTTACGCATGGAGGGATGGCTGGGGCCCACGAGGGTCTAATGATGCTATTAACGGTTGGGAGGAACCGTGCACTTAGTTTATTATGTTTGATCTTCTAGTTTGATCTTCTATGATGATGTATCATGTGTACCATGTGATTATCTTTACTTTGGTGTATCATGTATTAGAATAGGATGATGTACCTTATTCTATGTATGTATATTCTTTTGAGCTTGTCATACCCTGTGACATGTACAGTGGATGATTGAGTATTTGAAATGTAATGTATAAACATTGGACTTATCATTATTATTTCATGTGGATGTTGTACTAGATGGATTCATATATGTTAGATGTTTGTAGATGTAATTCAATGTTAAGGGATCTTTAAAGAATGTAACCAGTTGTGTATGTTATGATTACTTTTAGATGGACATTGCTATTGCTTCTGTTATGGTGCATTATATGTGGTATTTAATTTCATGTTTTAAAATTAAAAAAAAGTGCTACTAAACTTAGTGAAATTCTAGGTTGATTCTTTGGATCCCTTAGTGGTGCATTACATGGTTTCACTCCTATTGATAATAGTGGATTTTGGAATTTAGGTAGAGTTGAAGCACATGAATTTTGGCATTGATTGCCTCTCCTTCAATCATGATTAGTGGGGATTTTTGTGGTCTGCATTCTTTTGATTGGAGGATGTTCACACCTTTTTCCAAAATCTGGCAACTCTGATGATGCAGCAATCTTATTGTAGACTAGAATCTCGCCCTTGAGCCCTACGACAACAATCATCTTCGTTATCTATGTCAAATGTAAGTAAAGATCCCACAACTTTTTGCCAATCCAATAGTGCCTCTACAAATTCATCCCTCTCCTTGGCTTGATTCTTGGGAAGCATTCAATTTGGCCTTTATTTTTTTGCCATGTCCCATGGTTTAGACATATTTTTATGCTTGTTTTTATGGCATTAAAGCTTGGAGACTACACCTTTCCTATAGTTAACGCTTGGAGATTGCACATATTTGGAGCATTGTGTGGGATAATTTTGCTCATGTGTCCTATGTGGTATTTTATTGGCCACATCCTTTGGCAAATTCTTTGGCATTGATGATTATGGGAGTGATTTATCTGGCCATCGCTCTCATGCTCGATGCCTTGTACGTTGATTATGTGAGTGATTCTTTACCCTGCAATCATAGGCACTCCACTTGTTTTGGAGTTTGGGAAGGAATAAACTCAACATAGATCCCTCCTCTACTTCTTAGCCCTTGTGCATCCTAGCTTCCAAGCACATTGCAATTTTATTAGAGGAGAACATATTGTTTTTGGGAAGTATTTTTTGAATGAAGTAGAGCATGCAGGAGCTTTTCTTTGTTGGCAGATGTGAAGACTTTCACATGGAGGCATGCAAAAATGGAGTGGGCCATCTTATCTGCACTTTGCACCCACCCACCATCCTCCTTTCTCCAATGCTCCTCCAAGTGAATGGTTGAATGTGTACAGGCATACAGTCACCTAGACACAATCCTTGTGGCTTGAACAACCTTTTTTGGGGAACCCAAATGGAGTTTTTTTTGGTGATTCACACTTGGAAGTGTGATTTGTTTTCATAGGAGTGAGTTGTGAGTAATTCATTAGGCCCACTTTCCTCCACTACTATGCATTGGTAGTCTTTGCCTAGCTTTCTCAGTGGTTTCTGCATTTACAAGGTGGTTTTCGACCTCGTACCCACCAAAATTGTTGAGCCATCTCTTTTTTCAGCATGATTTCTGGCCTTTTATGGGGCATCATATTTTTGCAGTCATGCCCAATGGTGGTTCTCAAACCTTTAATGCCATTTGGATGTGGTATTATTTTACCACATGTGATTTTTGTTTTTTGGAATTTATTTTTCCAAACCTTTGCATACTGCCATCTTCATTATTGGTGGAGAATGTGATGCTTTTTCATGCATCCCCACAAGATTATTTCTTGTATGGATTTTTTTTCCAATACATTCTTTTTGACACATGACAACCAATTCCTAGCCATTATTTTTTTAATCTAATATCGACTCTTTTACTGGCAATAATGTTTTTCATACAAGGTCTTGTTTTTGGAGATCAGATATTTTTATTTGATTGGAGTCATTTTCATTCTTTTTTTTTTTGCCTCAATGGTCATTTGAGCATCAAATTTTGGCTCTTCACTAGTTGACATCAACATTGCATCAACATATTTTGTCACTTCTTCAAGCTTTGTTTGGACCTAACTTCTCATTTTTGCTCATATCTTAGGCATACAGACTCCATTTTCTGAAAACAAGATATCGTTGGAAAGCTAGTTTCAAGCCCATCATAGTGGTATAGTTAGTTTTCAGTTTTCATGTTTTTTGATGGCTTTTTCTACTATCAAATTTAGGGCTACAATTTTACACTCTGAGAGACATATCTTGAGCATCTGATTTCCGATTTGGGAATTATTTATATTGTTGGAAAGGTATTTATGAGATCTTTCCAGTGATGCTGGTTCTTTTATAGATTTTTCTCCAACAACATTCTATTTAGTCTTTTGGATTTTTGCATTTGGGTAGATATCTTGGTTGTTTCAAGGTTGACGATCAATTTTGTTGCTTCAGATAATTCATCATGACTTGTACTATTTGTTGTATTAGGCTTATATCTCTTCTGGTCTATTTAGACATCATTTGTATGCATTCTTGCAAATGCACTGAGATAAAGTGTCATATTGCATCTATATTTTCATTTCAATAGTTTTGCCTTGTTTTTCCTTTTGATTTGAGCAGTGTCATCTGAGGACACTCATGCAGATTATTGTATTCTTGGGATTCACCATATCTTGTGCCTTATTGTATATGCACTACTCATATTAAAGTGTCAAGGGGGGTTGATGTTTTGCCTTTGTTTACTATCTTCCTTTTTCCAATAACTATCCCTTCCATGACATAAGCCTTATGACATGTCTGAGATTGATCACCTTAGTACACACATATGTACTATTTTGTGCATCTTGATCGTGGTTCCTTGACATGTAGTTCTTTTGGCCTGCTTTTCAATTGCCTATCACCTCACCCTTGTCTACATTAGGGGGTTCTTCTATTGTTTCTCATGCTTCCTTGGTTCAATTGATCAACTCTTTAGGCTTTGATATTTCATGTCATCTGTTTCTTCAAGTTCATTTATTTGCATTTGTGTACCTCTTGATTTGATGGAGATTACAATCTTCTCTACCTAGTCAGGTTCTATTTCAGTGGAGGTTCTTTAGATCAGTAATTACTTTTGACAGAGCTTTGTAGCTTATACACGATTTAGCGATGTTCTTCATAATCATATCTTGTTCCTATCTTCTAGGACATTCCCTAGTTTGGAGGCTTCTTTAGTCCTTCACTAGTTTCTTTCAGCATGTTTTCCATCTCTTTTTGGAGTAGGGTTTTTTCCATACGATTTTTTCTATTTCTCCTTTTTGTAGAGATTTGGTTGTGCTTGGGGACCTCATCAAGCCTTGTTGTTGGGACCCAATTCTACTTTCAGTAGTAGTTTCTAGGTTTTTAGCTAGCCCCTAAATTTATCTTCAGGGAGGGTGTTAGAGTAATTAGATATTTTCTAATTAACTCTAGTCTACTCAAGTTAAACTTTAGGCATATAATAATTAATTTGTTCTATTAATTATTATGATGCAACCTAGGTTATACCTTTTTAGGGTTTCAATCTCCTTTATAAGGATAATCTCTCTTTGTAATTAAGAAAACTCAATTTTGATATTAGCAATCTCTTTTTTTCTTATCAAGAATGTCTCATCTGTGGATATGGTAATTCTAGCCTCCATAGCTTTTTGCTTCTCTCTTTTTTGTGACAGGTGTTTACATGCAAGTGATTCTTTGGAGCTGTGGGGTTGATCTTTCATCAACTTCAATAGGAATGTTCACTGAGTGGAGAGCAAATAGAAAGATGAGTTTTGAGGCCAACATATGATGAGAATAGAGAATGTTAGAGAAGTATAAAGGGTGAGGATGAAGTTTGTTATGAGATCTACAATTGGATAATTCAAATATGATCATATGGAGAAGATTTGCTATTTTTTAGAATAAGGACACACTTTGAGGTAAACTATTATTGATTGAATGATTAGATGCATTGAACTTGAACCAAAATGAAGATCTACAAATGTAATTAAGTGACAAAATCTAGAAGGATTTGGAAGGCAAAAGTTAACTATTTAAGGAGATGATTGAGACCATTTTTGGTTGCTAATTGTTTGTTATTGATGATATAGTGTGAAATATTGAAGAAGAAAGAAGAAAAAGGTGAATCATGAAGAATAGAGGAAGAAAGATCAAGCAGAGAAAGTGTAAGGTGAAAGAGAAAGAGTGTGAATCATCCACATGTTGATAAGAAGGAAGAAGACCAAGCAAAGTAGATACCTAAACAAGCAAGGTACTGATAAACCTAAACATATCATTTGACTATTACTTTATTGTGATATTGCTATCATGATTTAACAATGTGATTTGACTATTACTTTATTGTCATTATGGCATAGAAAATATCTTGATCGAGTACACCTAACCAGTCTATGAAATCCTATATGGTAACATTGATTTGTAATGTTTGTAAGTCCTTTAAAGCATGTCACTCTTTGGAAATGTTAGGGAGTGAATAAGGTCTAGATGATCTTTGGTTAAAATCCTTTAACTAGTTTACACTAAAAATGTGCATGTAAATATTTTACAAGGTTGGCTCCTAATAGAGCTCACTTCAGAAGAGTGAATTATTTAGGTTGCTAGTCCCAGGTGTTTTTTTCCCTTTATAGGGTTTACACATTAAAATTTTGTATTAAATTGTATGATTTCTTATGTGTTTCAACATTTATTTCATATTTTATGTTTCATACCAGGCAATTCGGTGTAAGCCAAATAGTCACTTTGATACTTGGTATAATCATAATTAGTGAATTAACACTTTGAAGTAAAATGTTTATAAGTGAAAGATGAAATATTGAACTTGGTTATCGAGCTTGTGATTAGAAATTATATAAAGTTGAATTGATGCTAAATTGTTTTAAAGGCCCGCAAGATAATTGGATATAACTAATTCACCCCCCTCTCAGTTATCTAACTATGATGACTAGTATTTCAAACCACATCATGAGTACATTGAGTGTGCCTTGTTGAGATCTTATGAGACCCATGCCTTTGGTTGAGACTAATCAAGTAATTTGATATTTTGGACTTTTGGTTGTTTGTGCATTTTATGTTTTGATGGATTATATGGATTAGTGGGGCAAAGTGGCTATTCAAGGCAAACTAGAGCACACAATGTTCTCCAAAGTACCCTTGTTTGAGTTTTAAATAATATAATTGATAACCTTAAACAATGAATAAGGAATAAAACTTCAAAAGAGATTAACACAACTTATGTGATTACCTTGCTCAAGTAGATGTTGATATGGTATGTCCTTGCCTTTCCACTTGTAAATGTTGATATGGCATAATGCCTTTCCATCTACATATGTGCATATGACACAATACATTATTATCTATAGATGTTGATATGGTAAAATATAGCCTTTCCATTTGTGGATGTTGATATGGCTCAACCAAGTGTCCTTGATGAAAGAAGGGTAACTCAATGTCACATGAGATTTATCACCTAATTGATGATACCCCATTCTCAAATCTCCACTAGAAAAAAACATTTTTATCTGAGTACTGATCTCTCCTACATGTGTTGTTCTTTCCTTGTGTTTATTATTTGGGTTGTTGTATTGCCCTTGAAATTATACATTTCATTGGCACAAACAGGATCCTCTATGCTTGTGTGTATGCCTTATATTTGTGGCCAATTTACTACATCTTTGTAAATATGATAGGATGGGCCTATGTGTACTAACTAGTAGGGAGGCATTGCATTACTATACAACTACTAATGACTAGTGTACAAGTGTTGGGCTTCCTCTAGACTTAAAGCAGTTCATTTGATTTTAGGTGGATGCATTTGTACACTTTTCAATTATGTTGCTTATAGTAGATTATTTGATGTTTATGCAATGATATTTATATGAGCATGCATTTATTGGATCTTACTATAGTTTCTTTCTTTATGTTTATTGATTTTAATTAAATGGATGATGCCTTAATGTGCATGTATTGGGTACTCCTTTGAATAGAGAAGACCTACATGTCATGTTGTATGTTGGTGTTGAAAAGCTTATCCAATTTTTGGACTAAGTTACACTACTTATCGCTTGTACTGGATATCAACTACTACTTTCTTTTGGACCTTGATTGATTCTTTTGGACAATGACACCAATGGTGTTGTCTTAAGTTATTTTTAAAGTGTATTTTATTGTGGGTCTCACCAATAGATTTTTGAGGCATTTTGAATACAGTTAATCAAATGTTGAACACAAATGTTATGGCCTTTAGAAGGTCTAAATGCAAATTTTGAAAGCTTTATTTCAAAATCTTGTTTCTAGTCATTCTTTAACTTTGTTCTGGGATGATAACTCATTTTTGGTCATTTTTAATTCATGTTTGGGATGAAAACTTGTTTATATTAATTCTTTAGTCATTTTTGGGGAAGCTCATTTCCAATCCATCTTTAGTGATTTTCGAGACAATGACTATCATACATCTTTTGGAAAATATGATTATAGTTCCAAATACCCTTTTTTGAGTGGTGACTATTTGAATAATAACATATTGGATTTGTATTTGCTAGTGAAGTTTCCCCTTTCTTGCTTGTTCTCAACTTCTCACTTTGTATTGCCACAAGGGTGTTGTGGTTCCCTTAGTGGGTGATCATTTATGATGGTAGAATCATGATCCATAGAGTTTGTAGAAGTTATCTGAACTCTCATGAAGCATAATTAACATGCCTATTTCATTCACACTCGAGTATAGGTTGCTTGGGAACCTTTGGAAGAGTAGTAGAGTCTTTTGCTTATGTACAACCATGTTGTGATTGTCTTGTCATCTCTGGCATGTAGCATTGTGCTTATACTTGCAATTATCTGATGGACTTGATATGTTATGTATTCTCTTACATCAACATAAAAGATTGTTCAGTGCATTTTATCCCTTCTTTCCAAACATTCCTTGGTTGAGGCATTACAAACCTCTTTAACTATTGGAACATTTGTCACTGCTCTTTAGGCAAACATGGTCAATTTTAGTGAAATAACCATGATGACAAGTTTGTTTACCAACACAATGTAAACTAATTGACAATTTTCTTTCATCCCTTACTCAAATGACAATGCTAAATAACAATGCTAAATAACAGACAATACGAGTCCACAAAATTTAAAACCAAATTGAAAAAATACTAACCTATTTTATTAATAAAACATTATTAAGCTAGCCCAAAGATAAATAAACAAATAAAATAAAAACACTTAACTCTTCTTAAGAAGTTACTTTGTCTTTAACAATGCAAGAAATAACATAAAAATTAACTCTACCACACATAATCAAATTAACTCACTACACAATAAAATAATTCAAAAATCATATTTTAAAAAAATGGAGCAAAAGAAAAGTGACCATACCTACAAACCCATTACTTTTGCTTGATTCTTCTCAAATCCTCATCTCATTTTTCTCACAACTTGAACAAACCAAATGCAAAAAAACAAACAAACAAATTCCAATAAGTACAAACCAAAAACATTCCCATCAAGATTAACTTTAGCATGTATATTGCCTATATAATTAAATGTTCAATCAAAAACAATATTTTCCTTGTACATCCATTGCCTTGTACACACACTTGTACATACACTAAAATTAATAGAATACCTAAAAATTACATTACCTAATACAACATCATGTAAGATGAAAATTACAAGTCAATTAATAAAAATTAATACAACCCATAAGGCCCTGTTTGGTTGTTGGAATAGGATTGGAATAGGAAGAGAAAATTAGAATATATTTTATATTTGTTGTTTGGTACGCTCAATCAGAATTGGGAATAGGAAGACATATTCCAATTTTGCCCCTAAAATGAGCATATGTCTATGCCAAAAAAAGTTGGAATTGGAATAGCCATTCCTATTCCCAATCCGTTTTTTTATTAAAAAAAATAAAATTTAATTATTTAAAAAAAAAAAAAAAATTTTGAATTTTTTTTTCAACATTTTTTTTAATAACATTTTTTTTATTATACCTATTTGTTTAAAAAAAGGAAAATAAATTAAACTTTTTATTATTATTGAAAAAATTAACCAAAAAATAATAAATTTCAAAAAAAATTTAAGGGAAATATTTTTCAAAATACAAAACTTAACCTTATTCCTATTTTTTTTTTTTACAATCAAACAATGGATTAACATATTCTCAATCGAATTCCAAGTGAATCAAACAGAATTGGAATTGCCCTTTTCCATTCCCATTCCATTTTTCTATTCTAATTGTCAATTCCTATGCCAGCAACTAAACGAACCCTAAGAAAACAATTACAAGTCAATTTGAAAAAAATAAAAATAAAAATAAATCTAATTATACCATACATAAAACATCAAAAAGCCCAACACAAAAACATTAGTTCTAGGGCTAATAATAAATATTTACATTAATAATAAAATTATAATTAATTAATAATAAGAAAGACAATCAGTAATAACTAAGTAATAATGACCAATGCTCGATTCATTGGTTTTGGAGTAAGAGCTCTGAATCAAACTTCCAGAAACCTCCTTTCTTCTTGAATCCCAAATGATAAAACCCTAACATAAACCCCCAAAGCCCTAAAGTTTCGGATTTTAAGTCTCTACTAACGACACTCTAGGAGCTGTCTTTGTGATTGGGCTCTGGAACGAAGATGTTGATATATCTACCTTTTGCCCGCAACTCCTCCTCTGTAATTAGCAAGCGCATATACTCCTTTCCTCCTCGCTTATTTTCCTTATTCAGCTCATCCAATTTTTCCTCCAAACCTTTGAATCCCTCCGTATATACATTCTCTGAACTTCAAAACTGTAGCCCTAGAAACCCGCCAATTCAAAAAACGCAATTCCCTGTTATTTCCTTTGCTCGGCCATTGCAGAACAGACATTTAATAATTCATGCCGGTGACGAAAGCGAACCGGAGGACGATGAAGAAGAGGAAGAGAGAAAGAAGAAGGAGGCGGCTGCTGCTGCCGCCGCCGCCAAACCCAAAGATGCTTCGCAGATCAAACCATTTTACGATCCCTTCAACAAGAAGCCCGCCATTGAGGAGCCCAAGGACCCTACCAATCTCCCGGAGATTTTCCACAAAATGAAGGAAGATAATTTTGTTCAGCAGGCTGCCAAGATGTTTGACGCGCTCTCGCAGGATGGATACATGGCCGAGGCCATGAGCCTCTTCGGTGTAATGAAGGTAGGGGAATTTTGCAGCCTATTGATTGTCTCTCTATTTATTTCCATGAAAATCCTCGTTACAAACATGTAAGTTTCTGGTTTTGATTAAGTTTTTGAAACAATAACTCAAAATCAGAAGCTATACACAATGTTATAGCCGTGGAAACAATATTTCTGCAATTGGAAATTTTTCTCCTGCCCTAGCCCGTGACATCATGGTTATTAGGGTGACCACAGTCTGAGCTATCTGAAGTTGAGTGGTTTGCTTTCCCCCGATTTTTGTTCCTCTTTTTTATGTTAGAGTTCTGCCCAGAAGTTTTCAAGATGCTTGGAGGTAATTTGCCACTGGATGGTTGGAGGGCATCCTGATTTTCAGGTTGGGGGCCATTAGGGAACTAATACTCGTTCTGACTAGAGGAGAATGATCCTTTTTTAGTAGAAGGGGCCTTCATGTTTTTCGAGGTTAAGGTTGAGGAGGATGGGGTATATGACATTTAAACCAAGGTCATTCTGGGTTCTATCTATGTTTTAATTGCTAAATTGGGTACTAGAGTTAATGGGGCGTCACTGGAGCAAAATTATGTTGATTAAACATTCTTTGAATCAATAGTTTTTCTTGAAAATCACAGGGCGTTTTACTACTTAATGTTCCCACAAGCTATACCCGAAGGGAAAGTTGTACCTGGAAGCTGTGGTATTCTAAATCTCATCTTTTTCCTAAGAACCAGAGTTGACTTTTTAGCAATGAAACATGGGGACTCGCGTCTCCCCCCAAAATTCAAATTACTTGTCTCCTAGAAGTCCCTGCACTGGGGACTTGCGTACTTGAGTACCCCCATCTCCGCCATTCTACATCCACACTGCTGCTGGGACAGAGGCTTGAATTTCTATTTGAATTTTGATTTTTGAATGTTACTATTGGATATGGACTATGTTTTGTATTTGAATTTTGAATTTTGAATGTTACTATTGGGTATGGACTATATTTTCTATTTGAATTTTGATTTTTGAATGTTACTATTGTGTATGGACTATGCCACTATGTTAAATGTTCAATGGTTGTGATTAGTGTTGCGAGTTTGCTATGTTCAAGTATTTCAATTTGGTATGTTGTTTTGAGCCATCTTTTCATAACTAGCATTTCAAGTTCTACATGTATAGTATAGAACACCCCTTGCACCAACCCCCCCCCTGCTGCTGTCCCCACACCTTCCCCCCGCTATCCCAAAATCAAGGCACTTGGTGACCCCATCCCTAAAACTTGCCTCCCCAATATTGGTGTTACATTGCCTTTTGGCAGCTAATCTTCATCACTAATTGGATGAATAGTTAGTGAAAAAGCAGACAGGGGCCTTCATGCCTTCATCCCGTGTTTGTTTTTTAAATTTTTAAAAAGTAAATTGGGTACTAGAGTTATTAGAGGGTTACTTGAGCAAATTTTTGTTTTTAAAGAGGGGTAAATGCTTTGACCTGGAGCTATGAACCAGTGAGGCCACAAACGGGGGACTTCATCCCCATTAGATTTGAACTTTGATGGCAAGGATAACAACTCAACAACTTAACCATCACGACATGCCACTATTGGCACTTGAGCAAATTTTTGTTGATTAACATTCTTCCAATTGATTATTTTTTTATAAAATTATGAGATGTCTTTCTACTTAATATTTCCACAAACTATATCTAAAAGATTTAGTATTTTAATAATTGACTAGTCTATTTTAATTCTCACCTTCTACCAATTAGAATAATATAATGTTTCTTTAATGGTCATCTTAGTCAATCTTTAGTTTATTAGGTAGTTTCTTTATTCGTCTTTAGTTCACAATTGTTTCTTTTAGAAACATTACCTTTGTA